>JAWZYV010016535.1:0-605699 GCA_038373885.1 Cheiracanthium punctorium | reverse complement strand
GGGGCAGACCCCCTCCTCCCCCACATTGGCTACGTATCTGATGGTGGGGACAGAAGTTCACAATTTTAGCTTTATCAAATTCTAATTGTGGAATCTTATTTTGAGAAATAATGATAACGAAGATGATTATCTGGGGGGGGGATAGAACTTTTAACCCAACCTACCATAATTTTAAAGTGGACCCGGGCAAAGAATAACAAGCTTTCTTATATGTTCAATACGAAATGCACTCACAGGATTACAGTTCGTCAATTTTTATTATTCCAGCCAAACTACTCAATTTGAATCAAAGTAAAAAATTTAATAATAAAGAAAATGATAGTCTGAAACACAATCAAATCGAAAAAAAATATTTTATCTACGTCAAACAATAATATAAGCATTACACTATCTCCATATAAAACGCGCATTCGCTTCATACGCTCTTAGCCATCTCTTATTGGCTGAAAAAGAACCTGTTCCGGAGCAGCCTCTCCTATTTGCTGAAAAAGAACACGTTCTTTGATCACGACTCGAGGAGTTCTCCGAGCAGTGAGCGGGAACACCTAGTTCAACGTTCTTTTCGAGCTGGTGTTCTTTTTCGGAACGGAGAGCTGAGGCGTTCTTTCAGGGAACGGAGTAAAAGGCGTTCTCTTGCTGAACAGGTTAAAAGAACTGTTCTTCGGTGAAAGGTGTTCTTTCATTAAATCTGTTCCCTGTTCTTTTGCTTTAATTAAGTTCTGAGCTAGGGTCAAAGTTGTAGACTTGGAGTCAGAAGCAAGGCCGTACTTAGACAGGGGGCAAGGGCGGATTAAAGGGGGGCGGAGGGAGCGACCCCCCCCCCGAGAAAAAAGAAATTAATGTAAAAGATCCTATTTTCCTTCCAAAAAATGGATGTATATGTCAATCCTCTAACTTACCCCCCCCCGACAAAAATGCATTAATCCGCCACTGGGGGGGGTCCTATGAGTTCGGACGCCGCTCCCCCGAGCTTATTACATTATACGTACATGGTGTATTTATACAGGGACGTAGCCAGAAAATCTTTTCCGTGTGGGGATGGTGAGGGGCATGGGCGCCGGCAGCATAGGGCAAGGGAGGGCAATGCCCCCTCCCCCTGGATTTTTGTATGCAGTGTTATCCTTTGCTTTTTTGCTCTTTCCAACATGGTAACTATACGTTGAAGTAGTCTTTGCCCCCCCTGGGAAATATTCTGCCCGCGCCCATGGTGAGGGGTATGAAATGCAGTGATGTATAAATGAACGAAATGTTTGTGCAGTAATAAAAAAAATTTAATCTTGCTAAATTAGACAGAAATTGGGTGTGGGGGATATATCCTGAAAATTTTATCCCGATATACGATGCTCCCCGACTCCGAAATTATTTTCTAGGTATGGCCCTGGTCGGCAGCCATTTAATCTGGATTTTCGGAGCCATGTAATTTTATATGCCAAAGTCGTATTCATTTTCTTAAATGGTAGTCGAAGCAATCGACATATTTATACACGCGTATTATTTTTAATCTGGAGCCTGATACTTACAGCTTTTTAAACGGAGTCTTTAATTTTTAAGCTGGAGCATGTACTTTTTTACCCTTTAAGGCGCAACCCTTTCCCAATGCTGAAAAAAGGGCGGCCGTTGCCATCTCTCGACTTAACTACTAGCAAGAGGGCGGACGATCGAAACGTTCATCGCGTGCCACAGATCTAGAGACCCTTTTTTTGACGACAGCTGCCATTAAAATACTTTTACAAAAAATTACTGTTAATATACTTGATTGAAGAAAGCCAGAATGTTGGTTGCAAAGTTCTTTTTAAACATTTTACAATTGTTGTTTTGTTGCTAATGCTCTCTGGCAACCCGCAGGGCGGTACCAGATCCCTCAAATAGGCAGGCGATGGGCGGAAGGGCTGCTTCCATTTTAATGAGCCCCAGTGTTAGGAACTCCGACTCAGCTTGGGGTCCCCTAATTTTGAACCAATTCCAGTGGAGGGACCCAACCCCTGAAATCGGCACCCCCAGAGGTATCGTTTAACAATTTGGAGGACATTGAAGCCACGACGGATTTTACGTGCACCAGCTCCCATTAGGGCACACGGTCCCACAGCAGTCGAGCCGAGAGGAAGTTGACCCTCCCAAGCACTGACCAATCCGGATGCTGCTTCACTTTCCGTGTTCTTATGGCAACGGAGTTTAGTGCCCAGACCACTGCGGGTTTTACAATTGTACTGAAGTATAGTACATGTTAAAAAGACGTATATTTTCATTTTTAAATTGAATAAAATAGTCATAATAAAGCTACCATAAATCAAAGAACCTGTTCTCAAAAGAACAGGAAAAAGAACTGTTCTTTAAAAAAGAACGGGAACGGTGAACAACTGTTCTTTGAAAATAACGGTTTTCCCCACCTCTACACGGACCGTTCCCGGCTTACCTCCGCAAATTTCATAGTCACAGAACTGGTCTCTGCCCATGTGGTGAAGAGGGCACAGCTGTCCACTATCTTCACGAGTGTGAGCTTATGCTGGAAAATCATCTAGATCGTCCATCTGCAACGGCTACGCCTGTATGGGTACAAAGTGTTTGCACTCAAAAACTTTCTCAGGCTAAGCTTCTTCGCATGTTTTCACGTTTAATGGACTTAAATAGACTCACTGACTCAACCTCATTGCCAACCGCAGCTCTTAAACTCCGAGAGATCAACTTATCAGTAGACCAACTTTCCTCATCAGCAGGCTCTATTAACAATGTATCATCTCACAATTTGGTAATATTGTAAACATGTCAAACACCAACGCACAAGGCTACACTGTAATGTATCCAAGGATACACGGACTTGCCCACCAAACTGTAAATTATTGTAACCTTAACTCCTGTCTAATTAAACCGTCCGGGCGGCATGGGTTCAATGCTGGGGATACCTCCGAGGTTGTTACAAAGAGCCTCAAGGACGACTTCATCGTCCAGGCTGATATGTTTTTAATTAATTTCCATACTTAAATTCTTCATTCTTCAATAGCCGAATTACGTTTCTCTCCCGGAACCAATCGCACGCTGGCTGTAAAATTTGCTTTTGAAAGGTCAAAACTCATCCTTCCACTTGGCTATCGTCCAATGCTTCGTTCTCTTTCCGTGGCCAGGAAATATTCTCATTTTACCTTTCCTGCCCCTCTCCCGTTGTCAGGATGCCAAGGCTTATTTCTCTCGGATGCAAGTCTCATTTGCTATTTATAGAACATTTTGTTTGGAGTGGTCATTGGTTCATTATTCTGCGCGATTTGTATACAGGCGCAAGTGTCTGTGAGGCCAGAAATAAAAAAAAAGCATCCGAAACTGATTAATAAGGCTTTCGTTTTTATAGTATCGTGTATTACTCAGCCGCATATTTATTAATATATTACTTCCTTTTAGCTATTAGACCCGATGACAGTATGATAGAATGCTGTTCTTGGAAGTTCAGTGTTTAGGTTTTGTTTTGGACACTTAAATTAATGCAACGAGTGCGTCATAAACACGAGGCAAACATTGAAAAAGCATTCTTAAAAATGGTGATAAAGAAGCGAGGTTTGCATAAAAATGCTCGCGTAAATTTTGAATGTATTTTTTAACATCATATAAAGAATTAGTTCACAAATGTTTCCTACGAGGCCACCAATACCTTGAGCAATCGCCATGTGTGAGAGGAAGGGGTTTGTCGATTGAAAGCGTTAATTGAAAAACTGTGTTTTGTGAATGCTACTTGGTCAAAATAGCGTCATCAGTCCAGTAAAGTTTGTGTGGTTCACCAGGGCCGTAGTTAAGGCGGAAGTACTGATCCTATAGTGCCGGAGCCCGAAATTTTACGGGATTTGTAAGGCGGGGGCTGAGGAGACATATCGAAATCAATAATAGAAAAGAAAAGTTTTTCTAGTATTTAAAAATTTTTTGAATAAAGATTTTGAGACCAGGTTGGGGGTTTACGTAGCCCACTATGTCCCCTCGACCCAACTCCTATGTTTGTAGATATATTTTTACACAAACTTCAAATTACCAAGTTTTCCCTGAAATTTAAGAACTCAATTATAAGTTACGAAAAACTATGACATCACGTATATACGCAATTCGAAAAATATTCATTTTGGAATACGTAAGTGTGAGAATTTGAGAGAAAATGGTGGCGGCATAAAAATTTGGTACTAGGGGTTCTGGCATTAAAATTGGTATCGACCCTGTTACTGGTAACGGCAGCCATGACGAGCACCAGACGTTATACTGGGAGACTGCCAAGTTGTGAGAGTATTTAAAATCGTAAGTTTTACTGTTCTTCACCTTCCTTCATTAGGGGCACTGAAAAATTCCATTCATCAGGCCGTTTAACCTATCCATCCAATTACTGTGGCCATTCTGACGTACTTCAGTTCCATGGGCGCCCATATCTATGGGCAAGGAAGGGCCATGCCCTCACTCTGTCTCCCAGGAAAAATGTACATTACCGTAATGATTTATGTAATGTTATACTTTAGAAGTGGTTTAATACTAAAATACAATCTTCCTGGTCAGGGACCCTGATTTGCTTCCCTTTAAGAACAGTCATATGGGCGCTCGTGTTCAGTTTTGTAATAGAAAAGAACTCGTTTATTTCGAACTATTGTTTTGAAATAAAGTGAATGAAAAAAAAAATGCATCCTGTTCAGTGTTCTTTACCCTTATCATATCAAGACCAAGACCTTCTATAGGACTATAACTATAGCTTTTTAGTACCCAAAAGAAAGAAGAGAAAATTGTTTATCTCTTGCTATGTCATACTGATAGCAATACTACAAAAACGAAAGCAATTTTCTGTCACATATAGGAGGGCTGTTTGTTATTCAGTCTCCCATGGACGCTCATAAAAAGACATGAGTGAATTGTAAAAAAGATTTCATAACTCCCAAAGGTTAGATGCATTATGGTTTCTTTTCAACATTATTGAAATGGAAATTCAGGCAACTGTCGAAGTGGTGGGCAAGCCTTCCGATGCCCTCTCAAAAAAACGTGGCACTCAGAGATGCGACCAAGTGCCTGAATCTCATTTTGCAATTCATTGACTGGAAACTTCGGGTTTAGTTACTCTGGCCTCCTAGCCGGTTGTTCAGTCCAAATATGGTAAATCACTCTTGGTTAAGTCAGTGATCAATAGTGACCATTAAAGATCTCACTCTCGCATTACCGTTGTTTTGAAACCCCTTATTGGTCTCTGACTTAGCATTCAGGGATTTTCCACTTTCACCTGAAATAAACAGCCTGCTAAGAGGCCAAAGCTTCTAGATCAGTGAAGAATTTTTAAACAATGTTCAGGCTCGTGGTTGCATAGATGGCGTTAACGTTTTAGGAAGAGGGCATGGGGAAGCTCCTCTACTGATTAAACAAATGCCCAAATCTTCATAATGCCTTTTCCGAAAAGAGACCATGTATTTGCATTTACCTAACTTTTGGTAATAAATTCTTTTTATTCTTTAATCTTGTTTTTTTTTTCATTGACCATCGGAGGTCGAATAAAAAGCAGTGCTCATAGAATATTAAGCACGTCAATAACATTATGCAATTTAAGTTCAGCTACGCTGTTTAATGGGATTAGAAAAAAGTGCATATAATGAAAATATGCAAATAAAATAATAACCCAACATTCTAACCCACAAATCATTGATAAGTAACATTTTATTTATACCATTTAGTGTCGTTTCAGGAAACTTGATATAAATCTATTGAAGTGTTTAAAGATTACGAGGTAAAGGCAGTAGATTACAAAAGCCAATAAAAAAGAAGGAGAAATCAAGATATGTACTTGAAAAGCATGTTTATTTCTTGTCATAATCACTATTTACATTAATACATTCATCCCTTCTCTTTATGAGTTTTCCCGATTCCTGCTGCTGAATTCGCCATCCATGCACCTCATGTTCGAGCTCCTCATCACTGTAGCAGGGGCGTAGCCAGAAATTTTTCATGGGGGGGGGTTACGACTACTACAACTCATATATATGTATACGTGTGTGTGATAATGAAGAATATACATTTTGTATGGCAAACATTTCTCATGGGGGGGTTATGACCCCCCTAACCCCCACCCACTTGGCTACGCCCCTGTACTGTAGGTCATACAAGGCTAAAGCCATGTGAGCACCCTATTGCAGTTGCTATGTTGTCTACTGTTCGGCACCTGTCAGTTGCAATCAATTCTTCAACCTCCTTCCACAATCTGAACAGGATGACCGCTTCGTTCTTTGTTAACAACGTTTGAACACTTAGTTTAACCCCATTTCAACATCGTAGCCGGCTGTAGATTGGGGCTCAAAATTTGAAAAGTCTCTTACACAAAATGCTAACACAAAAATGTTACTGTCGGGCCCAGTTGACGGGTCAAACAGTTTAAGCTGCAAACTTGAAGCATTTTCTTGTAAATACCCTTTGCCGGAAGTCCTTTCGCACGCAAGAAGTGCATAAAACTTGGCTGTTCTTCTAGTGAACACGCCCCGAGAACAGTTATCATTTTCAAATCCAGCTGCGTATTTGTTATAATTTCATAAATTCGAAAGGAACATCATATAGTTTCACGAAAAACACTCAATAGAAACTGGTGTTTAAAAAATGAAATAGTTAAAACCGGGGGCGGCCCCACACAGTAAGCAAGGTAAGCTTCGCATAGGGGCAGCATCTTCGAAGGGGAGCCATTTCGAACTCAACACGTACCCTAGGGCAGCACCTGGTTAAAACATTGTAAAATAACACACATAAAAGAGTATTTATCGTTCAGTAAGCACGACCTGGTTTCACTCTTCTGTGATTGCAGTAGGTGGAACTTTTTTTTTTTTTTTTTTTTTTCTCAGCTGATGAAGGGCGATCATATTTGCTCGAGTCGTGCGTCCTGAACCAGAAGTGCAGCTTATATGTGTTATTTTTACCAAATTTTAATTATTTTATCATATAGTTTCATAGTATGACCACCATATCCGAAAAAATTTACTATTAGTTCTGAATCTATCCATACTGGTTTATAGCCTTTTTACTGACCCATCCTGTTACTTCTAAAATGCTTATTTTAAAGCTGCAAATTCTTAAGTTTTATCCACACCTGTAAATTTTTTTATTTTCATTTTTTATAATCACCCACATGAGACTAATTTCATTGCCTGAGGAAGGGGGGGCGGGGGAATATTCATGTTTCAAGAAGAAAAGAATATCGTTTTGGAGAGGACATTCTGAGAATGACATGCCTGTACCTCTCTTCTATTTTAACAACAGTAATGTCCTTTATATAGGTTTCTAAATTAATCAACATTTTGGTTTAGACAAAGCTGGTAAGCGGTTCGTAATTTGTATACAGTCCCTAAAACGAGAAATTCCGTTGTAATTTTTCTTTTCGAGAGACGTTGAAAACAGGGTTAAGTCGACATATATGTATTTTCATATCTCAGAGCTTTTTTATGATGAAATTTCATACAGCTAATTAATGTATGGGACACAATTTACTAATTGGATATTATTTATATAGAAGAGGGGAGCGTAAAAATTAAATTTTTTTATTTATTTGGATTTAATCTCCGGATAATTTTAATCGATACCATAAAATTATGTACTTTTTTAACGTAATTTTTAAATTTCTTTTATAAGTCTATGATCAATATTTGAGGAATAAAGCCTAAGTCAGTGTTTTTTGGGACGTCCCGTATACAGATTAATGACATTATCATATAGAAGACCCATAGTAATAGACTTACAGGCAGAAAGTTAAATCGATGAAGAATGTATTTGCAAACATAGCCAATTTTTTTTGTGGAAAACAGGGTTAAAGGTTACTCACATTTGATATATTTGCTCTAATGCCAGATTGCTAAATCCTACTAATATTATAAATTTCAATGTTTGTATGCATGTTTGTTACTCTTTCACGCTGAAACGGTTTGACGGATTGGATGAAATTTGGAATAAAGTTACTTAAAATCCTAGATTAACAAATGGGATACTTTTTATCGCGCGAAAAAAACGTTGTTCCTATAATATACAAAAAATATATATATATATATATCTTTATAAAAAAAAAACAAAAAAGAATACGATTATGTTTTTATTTTACAAAGCCGTCGACAGATGGCGCAAACTTATAAAATACGCAGTTTTTAATAAATAAAATCATTTTATCGTCTGCTACGCCTGGTTAAACAATACACCTGAATAAGTTTTTCCTTCTGACGTGGATTTATAAGCGGTCTTCTTGCCAAGCACACAAATCCTAAATACATGTTACACAAACAAACAAACAAAAAATAAGTTTTTGAAACTTCATTCAGTTCGAATTACGCATTTTCTGCGCGTCTTTTTCCCATTCTATTTCTATATTGTATTACATCCAGAAAAAGGTACTTAGAAATATGAATTTTAATTTTGTTTAATCACGCTCATGAATAATGATACACTTTCAAACTTAATGAATAAGGAAAGAAAATAGGGAAGACATACGCTTTTAATATATTGCACTTTAGTACGTACTTAAAATCTGAAAGTGTTTCAGATTTTCTTCCTTTCTTTTTCCTTTCCGTTTTTTGATAACTGCCAGAGAATTAATAAAGGACGAAAATAATTTGTACCTTTTTGTAGGTTTTTATCAATAAACCATCTTATTTTTGTGACCAGGGGCGGCCCAACACGGTAAGCATCGCATCGGGGCGGTAGCTTCGAAGAAGCGTCATTTCGTGATCAAAAACTAAGTAGAGCATAAAAGGGGGCGTCTTTTTTTACGCTAGCATGGAGCGCCACTTACCCTAGGGCCGCCCCTGTTTGTAACCATCTTCATTTTAAATTCCATTCAGAATCTGAGAGATTTCAGTGCCAAGGAAGCCAGTGAGAAACAGGATTCTCTCCGAACAAGATTTAAGATGGCGAACCAACTGGTCGCTGGAGGCGGCTAGTAATTTATATTTAAAAAAAATATTTTTATCATAAACTGATGCCTAGCGTGAAATCTATTTGTTTTTTGGCAATAAAAATTTTTTAAAGTGATTTTATCCTAAAATTCTGATGTAAGTACTTCTTTAATTCATTCGAAACATTAGGTGCTTTCATAAAGCGAGTATGTATGTGATCACTAGTATAATATGCATAATTCCTCATAAGACATCTTTATTCACAGAGATCGATTTTATTGCACTTTATTTCAAGCACACTTACCAAGTACATTTAAAGAAAACTAGAGATGGACGCGAGACGAGACAGAAATTTACAGCTTTTTTGCGAGACGAGACAAGCATTTTTAACGTTACGATATAGGGATTTTGCGAGACGAGACAAAGCTTTTAGGCTGTTTTGGAAGACGCGAGAAGCCTATTTTCGGTCTCGTGAAAACATATCTTTCTCCATCCTATAGAAAACATATCTTTTCTCGGAAATAAATATTAGTTAATGTATAGGAACACTAAAATATAAATTTTTATTTGTAGTAAGTATTTCATACAGCATGGACATTCGCAAACTCTGTATTTATTTATATGAAATAAGGGTCATTTCACAATGAAGACATGATTTAAAAAAAATATATCTCCCCATGTTACTCCATGCTTACATAGACAAAAACTAAAGCTAAAAATGTAGGTAAACATTTTAGCTAGAATTTGAAGATAGGTATAGGGCTTTCAACACTAGATATTACTAATTGTGAAGTTTAATGCCTTGTTTCTTATTAAACAGCTTTAAATTTACTATAAAAGCACACATGGACATTTGAAAATGAACGTAATGGTATCGATCTTAAAAACCTTTAAAGTAACATTTATATTTACAACCTTTCTTTTTACAGATATATTTTTAAATAGAAAACGTAATCATAAGAATCCGAATAAACGGTATGTTTTTTTTTTTATTGCTATACTAACCTCAAACCTCAATTTATAAATAATTTTGCTTGAAAATTATAAAAGAAGTTTAAACAGTTAATTAGTACATGTCTATGAAAAAAACCATGTTCATAAAGAAAAAGTATATTATGAAATGCTGAAGGCAACTACAAAAATTTTCAAAATATTTATTATCTGAAATTTATTTTTTTAAATTTTGAATACTTAGTAAAACGTTACAAACACCTGAAATGAGCGCAAAATTGTTTCCTAAACGTAACATAAATATTCTTCTATTTTGTTCACAAAAATCATTTACGAAATTATTGAAACCCAAACTATGAAACGATTTCGATAATTTTCGCTACCTTTAAAATTTATTTCAGAACCCTTTCCGTATAAAGCTAGTCCCGTAGCCGGAAGGCTCTACTAGGGGGAGGGGACGGGGGGTTAGTGCTCCCAGGATGGTTATGTATTTCAAATTGTTTTCATATCTTCCTCCCCTCCCCCCAGAGTCCCAAGTATTACGAAGAATATTTTTGAACTTCTATTTATTTAATTGTTTTTATTAATTTAGTTGCGTGTTATTTATTATATTTTAATTGAATTTCATTTTAATTAAGCGTCAGTTTAATTACTGTCACCGTAAATTTTCCAAAAGGACCTGGATGTTTTTCGGAACTATCACTTCTGAATCGAAATAAACTATTGTTCGCTCCCTGCGATCATTTTTCCATTCACAACAGATTTCTGTTGTAAAAGTTGTTGTATTGTCTGTTTCAGCCTCTTTCCCATTGTAAATGTCGACTTATGTAGAGACAACAATGTGTCACAGGTATAATATCGATGCATACTTTACTGGGAACAGTATTTAAAAAAAAAAAAAAGTAATCGATTTTTTAATTCCACATCCTATTTTTAAATCACTATTCTATGTATTCTGATAATTTGGATGAGGACAAATATTTTTCCATGGGGTTGTGGTAGGGGGAAATGCACCCCCTCCTGGTTACAGGCCTGTATAAAGCTCCTACTTTTCTCAGCTTACTTCATTAGGCAGATTTTTACTTTTAATACGATATCCATATCTAGATTTCCGGTTAACTATAAAAAATTCCCTTTTGTGATGCCTCTGATCAGGGAAGTTAGAATCAAGCTGTTCCAATGCAGCTGCATCAATAAGCCTGTACTGAAATCACATTTCTTCTTTCTGAGTAACCGCTTTTGTAGAGCAGACATTAGATAAACAGTGAAATGAGATCTGGTTAGAAGAGAAAGTTGGAAGATATGAATGCGGTGTCAAGGCACTGAGAGAAGAAGTTTTAACCTCGCTTGGCTCCGCCCGTTAACGAATGCGACCACACTCTCCTGTTACATAAGCACCTGGCTTGCCTATCTTGACCTACGTGCAGTTTTCCACGTAGTTATGTCACTCTAGCGTCCATTTTTCTAATGGAGGGGACGTTTTATACTCGGATTTAATTTAATTAATTCCAAAGATTGATTTCCGCTAAAAATTAATTCGCTTGGTGATCCATCACTTTTTCGCAAATAGATAGAAATTCAAGATTGCAAAATAATTTTTATATCATCAATCATTTTAAACAGTCTCTTTCAGTAACAAAAGAAAAACATAACATTTTCTACATTTTTTTTCTAAAATATTAGAATATTTTATCAATTTTAAAAAGAAAATCGCATTTATTTTTGTTAATATCTATTGGCTTTAAATGGAAAATAAGCGGGAAAAGTTTTTGTATAATAGAATAAATTTACAAAAAAACATTAGAATTTTGCATACATCAAGTATGATGTAATTATAAAAAAAATTCTAAACAAAACATGAGAACACTATACGATTTCGCATAATGAACTTCTTGTTCCTGTATATTTTCATTATATCAATCAATTGTTTTGTACAAAGCTTTAAAAATAAGCATTTTTAATGACTCGTGTTGGATTGAACAGAAGTTTATGTATTTCCCTTTGTAGACACATATGCAGGAAAATTTTCTATTTTATTAAGAAGGAATATTTGAATTTTGAGCCCAACTCTTTGAAAAGGCTCGACCGTAAAACAAATAAAAAAATGATCTAAAAGTTTTTAAAATCAAGGTTTTTATTAAAAAAACGACAAAAATGTTTAAAATAATTTTAGAGAATATTTTCAAGCTTAAACCTTTATTGCAAGAAACAAATCTACCCGAACTGATCATCGACCAAGGTATACTTAGAAAATTCATTAAATACTACTTTTTTATGTAAAATGATATAAAATTTTTGAAAGCTTGCCTCTTTAATACTTCTTTTGACCTCATGTAGAAGTAAGTAGTTAAAAATATAAAGCATTTAAAGACTATAGTATACTATTTTACATAAAAAGTAACATTTAATGAATTTCCTAAGTACATCCGCCGATCCATAATCAGCTAGGGTGGATTTGTATGTTGCTATGGCTGAGCTTGAAAATATTCTAAAAAAATATTTTATGTCTTTTAGTTAATCTTTAATAAAAAGCTTGGTTAAAAAACTTTTTTTAATCCTATATTTTTTATATAATGTTGCGTCGATATTTGAACCGATAAATAACCTCAATGCGCTTTTATAGAACTAGCCTTCAGCTGTAAATAAGCTAGAAAAAAGCTTTTAAAAAGCGGAATCCCAAAAATAATAGGCCTGGAATGATAAAATTATTTATGTGACGACTATCACATCTGATTATCTCAATTTCAAGCCAACGAATATGTATATACACACAACCATTCTTATTCTTATTACATACGTAACCGCTTCATGACAATTTCTGTTCTTCATGTTTATACTTTGGATAAGCACAGAAGAAAAAATCGAAACATCGTGTTAATTTTTTAAAAATACAAACTAGAAAACACTAACACTCTGAAAACTATACTTTTATCCTGACTGATCGAAGAACAGATTTTGGAGACCGCCTAAACCTTCCTTGATCTCCTGCCTCAAATGCTGCAGCATTCCGCGCCGTCAGGCTACTTACAAAAGATAAACGAGCTTTCCATTACAAGCAGCTTTTGAATTCTTCACTTTCAGTGCGAGTATGAGACCTAGATTTTGATATTCTACAGAGCATATTCGGAATTTATGTATCATTTAAGTATCCATCACTCTATCCAAAAAACGTATGTAACCACACTGAACGCCTTTCGTGCCAAATCGGGAATGGGTCAAGGACTGATATCCCCCCCCCCCTCTTTCCAGTTTTTGATCTCTCTTTCCCATTTTGAGAGAGATGATGACTTTATTCTTTTTTTTTAAGTATCTCTACTGGCAGGAAGCCGGGAACAAAAATTAAAGAGACGCTTGCAGCTGGTAATAACAACCAGAAGTTAAAACTCCACAAGAAGAATGACTCCTATATTTTTCTGTTATCTGTATTAACATGCCGTGGCTATCTTATTCACTTATGAAATATTAAAACCGAGTGCCGTTCGGAAAGGCCAAGCAAAGCCAATTTCATATTTTCGCAAATATTCGAGAATTTTATATTCGTCGCATGCTCGTCCGTCATTTCGATTCGAAAAGAAGGAGTTAAGTGAGCTGGGGTGAGCTTTCTCTGAAAATTGTAATCTCTTTCGAATATGTCGCGAGACTTTTAAATTCACAAAGATCTTTCCCCTCCCCCCCCTCTCCCCACTTCGTCAAAAGAGAATTTATCGGATGTTAACTCTTTTCAAAACTAAATGCTAATGCTAAACTTTTTTTTGCATATATTTGTAGCTTTAAAAGTAGTTATAATCTGCAAACTTTGACTATAGTTAAACATACGCTTTCCTTGTAAAAATAAAGCCAAAAACGTGTTTAAAATTTTTCTAGTTATTTTTTTTTAAGTATGAAACTGTTTATGCTTATCCGATTACATTATTCCACTAAAAATATAAATCTATTACAATAAATCAAAGAGGGTTTTTTTTAGCTGTAAACATGTAGTTTTCTATGAATCAACACTTTATTTAAATTATTTAAAGTTTGAATGCAGAACTTCAAAAAATGTTAGACTTTAATCGACAAAAATGGAGCGAATAATAGTGAGCGAATGAGCGAAAATACGAGCAAAAGATTTTCATAATTGAAACTCGATAACCTCCTTAGTTTGAAAGTACTGTGATTCTGGATCTATGTATATACTAACAAAGATGCAACGGGGAAGTGTTAAACAAAAAGAAGACCATGCTGAGATCTTTCTGGGTTAAATTCGCCATAAAATTGTATATTTATTCACATGAAATAATTAAATAATTAAAATTTTGTAAATAACACAGATAAAAGGTACTTACCGTTTTGTACTCGTGTTCCGGACGAAAACGTTTCGACTTTCCTTAACAGTAGTCCATACACAGACCGAGAGTGGAGGGGACAAAAAAGTGAGGGTCTTTTTTTTTTTTTCGGTTTACTTCTTTCACCCCCCCCCCCCCTCAGTCTCAGTCTGTTTATGGACTACTGCTGTGAAGGACGAAAGTTTTTCGTTTGAAACATTTGTCCAGAACGATAAGTACCTTTTATGCGTGTTATTTTAAAAAGTTTTAATCATTTCATCTTTTAAACAGCAGTCTCTTTTGAGCGTTATTTGATATTGTTACGAATTTTCGGGTCAACTTGCTGTTCTGGGGTTTAAAATAGTTTAAAATTCGTATTCTACGCGTCAAATCGTTAAATTTTGCTTTTTTGCATCAAAATCAGCCAACTAGAACGCGAGATACGGAGTTTGGGGTTTCACTAATTGTTTGTATAGTATTTTCTAGAAATCTCAAGAAATATTGGTCCTAGGCCTTCGGTAACCTCACTCTTGGGGACTTACTTATGGCACCAAATTTGGCGATATTTCGCCAAAAGTCGCCAAGCTTGGAGACATTTTGGTCATTTGGCGTGATTTTCCCAATGGGCTTGTAAAATTAGTTTTTCTGCATTAAAATCACATAATAGCCTAATGATTCAGCTGTATTCCGATGACGTAATCAAAATTCGCGCTTTAAGGGGAACCCTCGGGAAATTTCTAATAGCTTCAGCGTCATCTATAAAAGGGGTGCTGGTTGTCCAGTTCAGTCAGTGTTGCTTCTGCTTACGCCAAGAGCAGATGTCAGTGAAAGCTTAAGGCTATATTGTGCTATAGGAGCGGTATTTTCGCTTGCCTTTTTGAAGCTTTGTTTTTAAGTACTGTGTGTAAATACTTCGTTGCTGTGTCTTGAGGGACTGTTTACGAAATCCGTCGTATATTTTCATTGAATTTTTTGCCTGTGGAAATGTTTTATTTTGTGTGAGAAATACAGCATTCGTGAAAGCTTCTCTACTAAGTGGACTGTTAAAAGCACGTTACTGTTTGATTGTGCTTGTGAATTTTGCACAGCTGATTGTCCGACGAAGTTCTAGAAACAATAAAGTTCCTGTTCCACCCTGACAAGTGGACTCTTTACTAGAACTTTCTACACCTACTGTACTTTAGAACGACGAACCCAGGAAACGAGCAGAGTTTTTTGCAATAATATTCATTTATGGAGTTTCAAACCATTATTAATATTTTAAAAGAGGCACGGTAACTAACTGAATGTATCTGAAAATACACTATAACAGCATAATAAATTCTTATCACCTCTCCACAACCTGTGTTATCTTCCAAGACAAATTCGTCGGCACAGAAAACATGCATCACTTGTGATAACCTCATGGATACGTCTCTTTGCTCTCTGTTATCTGTGGTGTTGCGTTCGCGCTGTTGCAAAGATTTCAGTCACAGCATAATGTTTCCCCCCTCTTCCTACTTCATTTACCGATTAAAAAAAGAAGGAAGATATATCATAACCAGTAAGCACCGATGTCTCAGACAATAGATCTACTACTTCTGGAAAGACTATAATTGGTAGTCCGTGTTCACATTTCTTTTCAAAACCAGAAGGGAGGATCTATCAAAAAGGGTACTTTCTTATCAAAAAGGGCGATTTTTCCTGCATTCTACTGGATTCTTTCTCTGTATGACTAGTGTTCTCGTAAAAGTGCAATTTTCTTACCTCCTATTTAGCATTTCTCTGTGCATTGTATATTATGTGCAGACTTATAGGACAAAAAACTGAGTGCAAAATACATTATATCAAACTTTTGCTTATTCCATGGGCTCTTCTCCCTTCCCCACTGTCCGTATAATCTCGTCCGAACTTAACCCCCACCCCCCCTTAATTGACAATGTATTGAAACTTTCTGTATGCTTCTGACAATTGGGGTGCATGAAAAACTTCGGTTGGGTTTATGTGCATGCGGGTGTTGAGGTTAGGGTACCTTATTCTATGTCGAAAATTAACAGAACTGCATTTTTCTCTAAAAAAAAGGGAATGACACACTTCTTAAACCGCTACAGTGTGATAAGTAAATGCTTTAAAAGGAGGCAAGGCTTGTTATTTATTTATATAAATGGCAGGGCGTATAGATGCTAACAAAAGACAGGCATGGCGAGGAGCTTTTTGAAAAATACCAAATATGAACACTGCTGGTAATGGTAGTGCAGTTCTCGGTGCAATGTGGTGGTGCAAAAAAAAAAAAAAAAAATTCTTTCGTCTTTTCGCCCCATAACTTTTTTTAAAAAAAGGTGTAGCATTTGTTCGTTTACACCATAATGCTACACCTTTTTTTTTTACCGTAGGTCACCTATACAAAACCTTCATAAAATTTTCATCGAATTCCGGGTTTCCCTAAAGCCCGGGTACGGGGACAATTGCCCCTGTCTCGGCAGGCCTGCACATTACATTCATTAAAAAAAAACACTTCTCTTTAACACTCAATTAACGTCCTAAAGATATTGATGTCTTGCAGTCATTTGATGTCATGTGACGTCATCTTCTATTTGCGAGACACTTTATACAAATTTCCTTACATAGCTGCTGTTTGCATTACTATGTGAAGAAAAGTGGCTAACAACTGTAGTTTACCTTCATTTACCTATTTTAAACTAAGGACCTACAAAATGGCAAGCAAAAACTTGTTAGAGAAATTCAAAGTTGTTATCTTTTGAAACAAAAGTCCGATTGTATCTCATCTACACAAGACATCATTCAATTGTTAATTCTACATTTATGGGAAGAAAGACACTTTAAAATCTACTCTGCTAAGGTTAAATGTTCCTTAAGAGGATGGTGGTGTGGGAACAAGAATGCATGCAAAAGGAGTTTCGCCTAATTTAGCTGAAACCCAAAATCGTCGAGTGTTTGAAGTTAAGTTTCGGTTTTACAATATTTCAAAATGTGCATTTGCCACCGGAATGTATAGTTTAACCAGCCTATTTAGAAAGCCACCACTGCATAAATGATCAATCTGATCGCCCGCATCGTTGTAAAGACGAAGCATCAGGGTAGATTTTTTCCACTGACGTCAGTGTTCTTCATTTAAAGCTCTGAGGGACAATGAAAGACTAATGTTTGAAAGAAGCGCAAGATAACACACATAAGATAAATGTTCAGTTCATCGTTGCCTCCTTGTATTGATGAGGATGAAGAGGTTAGAGCAAATAAAACGACTCACCAGAGCCTTTCCTTCAGTTACTCAGTTCTTGACAATGAAAGACTAATGTTTGAAAGAAACGCAAGACACATGAGAGGAATATTCATTGTTGCCACTTGTATTGATGAAGATGAACTGGTTACAGCAAATAAAACGACTGACTAGAGCCTTTCTTTCAGTTACTCAGTTCTTGAAAGACTAATGCTTGAAAGGAACGCAAGACACATAAAAGGAATATTCATTGTTGCCACTTTGTATTGATGAGGATGAACAGGATAGAGAGAGAGAGAGCAAATAAAACGGCTCACTAGAGCCTTTCTTTCAATTACTCAGTTCTTGGCAATGAAAGACTAATGTTTCAAAGAAACGCAAGCAGGGCCGGTCCGAGACATTTTGGCGCTCCGGGCAAAACCTTAATTTCGCCCCCCCCCCCGTTTTTTTTAAGTAAATCTCATGCGACCATATCAGAAAGTCAAGAAAACATTGAAAAATAAAATAAAAAAAACGTTTTATTAAAAACTTGATTATTTACAAACATGATAACTACACGCGTTTTTGAGAAAATTCCCGTGAACCGATTTCAATGAAATTTGGTATCCTTACAATACAAGGGTCCGATGACAATGCAATGTTATGAAAAATAATTTATTGGTATGATATCAGAATGATAAAAAAATATTCTTTACTTTTTAGTGCATTTTATAAAAGCCTGTAACTTAATTTTTTTTATCAGTTTATTTTCATTTTCCATGATTTTGGCGCCCCTAGATCATTGAGCTCCGGGCGACCGCCCGGATCGCCCTACCCTGGGACCGGCCCTGACGCAAGACACATAAGAGGAATATTTATTGTTGCCTCTTTGTATTGATGAGGATGAACAGGTTAGAGCAAATAAAACGACTCACTAGAGCCTTTCTTTCAGTTACTTCCCTTAGAACATAGGCGCACCCACGGACGGGGCTATGGGGGCTGAAGCCCCCCCTAAAGGTGGGAAATTAGAAGTGAAAAGTATTGAAAATTGTCACTAATGAGTTAAATTTTTTCTTTTTAAAAATTGTCTTCAAATTATTTCTAAAATAATTTTTACCAAAAAAAGATGTTAGTTTTTAAATGAAAACTTACAGTTAGAATATGAAACAGGGTTAAACATGGTTACAACATCATTGAAAAGATCATATAATTATTTGATTCTAAATAGAGTTACATTGCTCGTGGGGTTGTGTTCTACAGGCAAGTCGACTGGCACAGAATATTTTTGACGACATAAGAGAGTTATAACTATAATTGAGGTCACTAAAACCGAGTTCAGCAGTATTCGTAGCCCAGCCCCCCCCTAAACTGAAATCCTGGGTGCGCCACTGCTATACAATTTAAAATCTCTTTCAGAATCTCATCAATCATCCCGAATAGACACTCTGTCCATGGCTGTACGATTTCTAGCAGCCATTTCTGATGAGACAAGGAGGCCAACCAGTGAAGTGAGAGCATTACAGCGGGGCCACGCGAGATCAAGCAAGTTTCCTTGGTGATACTTGCTATTGCTATCTCGCGTGGCCCCGATTACAGACCGAGTATTACCTTCCAATGCCTCAATTGAGTGGACGACGACTCACGACATGGGTTGGTCAAAACCTAAATGAAATCTCTAACACTGTATCTAATTTATTTCAGTGGTGAAACGGCGAAAACGCGGGATGCTCTCCTCAATACAGGAAGAAAAATCGCAGGATGAGCCAATTTTGCTCCATTTGAGTTGCCCGTGGAAATCGCGGGATGAGCAGCCAGAGGGTTTAATCCAAATATGTGATTTAACATCTTATGCTTATTCGTAAGCAAGTAGAATTTTAGAGTAGAGTATTGGTCATTACAAAAACCATACCATGATTTTTCCAAACACAATCAAAAACTGCTGTTTTATTCTACAAGGGTGATCATAGGCGCACCCACGGGGGGGCTTGGGGGCTCAAGCCCCCCCTAAAGGTGGACAGTTAGAAGTGAAAAACTTTAAAAAATGAAAATTGTCACTAATGAATTATTACTATTATTATTTATTTTCTTCAAATTATTTCTAAATAATTTTTACCTAAAAAGATGTTAGTTTTTAAATAAATAATTACAGAGAGTTAGTCGGTTACAATATCACTGAAAAGATCAGATAATTATTTATGACTTTATAATGAGTTTTTGCTTGTGGGCTTGTGTTGTATAGGCAAATCCAGGGGTACAGAATATTTTGACGTTATAAGAGGGTTGTAAATATTAGCGATCTCACTATAACCGAGTTCAGCAGTATTTTCAGCTCAGCCCCCCCCCCCCCTAAACTAAAATCCTGGGTGCGCCACTGCCTTAGAATGTATCCTATGATGGTTCCTGTGATAGTTTAAGTAATGCTATGTGTATAATGCCATATGTACGGCTCCTTCATGCCCGAGTGAATACGTCACCTAATAGAAACTATTAGGTGTTTCTATTATGGTAGATATTATGGTAGATGAATGGTGAAGGTCCTGAGCTCTGGCCTACTGGTGCAGGTGTCGATCTAACAGTCTGCGTGTTTTTCTCAAGATGTAATGTGAATGCACGTTAGATCCCCATAAAAAGTCCTCCACCTAAGGCACCTTCCTCCTTCGTGCAGGTTTGCTTTAAACACAATACACAATGGCACAAGTGCAGTTACTGGTCATTTATGGGAAAGAAATTTTCTATATATGTCTCTTGATTTTTATTTTTCATATAAATAAAAAAAGTTTAATTTAAAACACAGAAAAAGTGGATTTGTAAATTAACTAAGATTTCCTTTTCCTTAAGTAAAGCGCAATACAGATTAAGAACGCTATAACTTTAACAGTTCTTGTAGTTAAAAATATTTTCTTGAGAAACAAACAGATTTATAACAATCAACATTTTATTTTGTTAAAGACTTCGTGAATTTTGGCTGATTTTAATTTTCCATCTGCTGCGTGATAGTATGAAAATTCTTCCTTGAAATAAAACATGAATTATTTTTATCTTATTAGTAATTTCAAAGATGGCGCCACCACAAGTCTCTGTCCAGAAGAAATTAGGGGGATTGAATTTTATGACTTTTCTTCCATGAATGCAGTCCAATAGTTGCAGGAAGTGTTCAGGTTATCGATAAGTTCGGCTTACAAAAAAATTGTCATTACTAGAGTATGATTATTATTAAAAAAAATTATTACTATAGAAAGTACAATAAAGCAGATTCACCTCAAAGCTATTATTATTGGACACACAAAATATTAACGTATTAAAAATATACAGGGAAAATTACATAAGCTTACATAAATATGTAAACAATCGAATTAATTCGATTGTTAAAATGACCTATTCCAAAACACACCGAATGATCACTCGACTGTTGAAACTGTGCGATCATCTCATCGCTAGATCTAGCATTTCATTTTTTAGTAGTGAAGGGAGGGAAGGATTCACGGAAAATAATAAACGAAAATGTTTGAAGCACGTAAATATTTTAACAGAGAAGTCATTCCACTAAACTCGCTATTCCAGTTCGTATTACTGAAGCGCTCGGAGTACCGAAGTTCGAATTTATGAAAGAGCATTGTATTATAATCTTTAAAACCAATTAATTTGAAAACGAATTATTAAAACATAAGGTGCTTCTTGTTTCATTTTATAATCAGAATGTCGATCTTAAAGATTCGTAATAAAAGCGCTCTCTGATGTCAGATTTTTTTAATTAAATTTATTTTAAGTAATGCAGTTGTGAAATAATATTTGATTTATTTGTTAACATTCATAGTTAATTTAGAGAATCTGTGCTAAATACATATTTTTGACTAACTTGAGTTCTGTGAAGCAAGAGTTAATAACAGCTCAAGTCATTTCATTAGTACATCATTAGAAATTGACTGTGAAGATTTATCAGCATTAGTAAATTTTTTTATTATTTTTGTTTAAAAAATAACTATATGTAATACTATAGTAGCTCTTTTACAGGAACACAAGTCATTGTATCAAGTGATTTTTGACAAGTGATTTTAGAGACCTAATCTATTACTGTCAAAATAATATCAATAAAGTAAATACGCAAAATAATAGAGTTTACAGCTCTTTTTACAGGGACTCGTACAGCCACTCTACTAGATTACCCTCTAAGGAAAGTGACTGAAATAAAGACTTAACCCTTTATCTACTGACGGTACTTAGAAGTACCGTAACAATAAGCTTGTTTTTTTTTTAAATATTTCATTGATTCATGGTAACCATTTCTTTCAAAAATCACTACCAAATGCTTCATTTAATCAGCTTACACCATGACTGAATGTTTTGTAAAGTAAGATTGTTTTAAATGGATAGCTTTCCACCCACTTTCTAACCATATCAAGCCAACGAAACAAAGTGTGAGCATTAGTGAATTTTCAGACATGGGTGTTCTGTTTAAAAGGTTACATTTACCAAAATTATCCCATTTAAAGAATTATTTGACGTGTTCACTTTTGTTTGTGCTATACTTTTTGAAAAAGACTCATTAATTTCTTATGAAACAGTTATCAGCCGTGTAGCTAGTGTTTATTAATTTTTTTTTCTTCGTTTTCTTTTACATTGCATTAACCATATTGATGATTCATTGTCTAACTTAAACAACCAAAAAGAAACAGTTTAAAGTTGATAATCTTGGGAATTCTTGATTTGGTGGATAAAGAATTAAGTGGCATTGTTTCATTTTATCTTTCCTGGTTGCAAAAGTATAACGCTAGAGATTTTTCATCTGTACCCAGCATTCCTTCCCAACGGAGCATTTAAATACCAGTACTAGCCTCAATATAAGACTTCCTGTAGTTGCGCCTTTACAACACTAGAAGCAAACTGGTTAATTAATCAATTAATTAACCAGTTAATTATAGTTTAATTAACTTTATTAAAGTTAATTAGTTAATTAACCCATGGTTAATTAATCAATTAATTAACCATGAATAGTACATTTTTAAATAGGAAATCGTATTAGAAAATGTTTTATTTATTATTAGTCTTTTTAATAGAAAAGTTTAGTAGCATTTATATAATTTTTGTTATCGTGTAATGTTTTTAGTTATTGAAGTCTAAAGTTTTAAAGAAGATTTATGAATACTCGGGGGACGTACCCAGGACAGGGGGGGGGGTTCCCACGGAGGCCTGGCAACCCCCCAGGAATTCTGGTTTTTTTTTTTTTAATTGGATATCAATGAATCAAGCATTTTTGTGAGAAATTCTACCTTATTCACCTTTTGGGCACCCACAGAAATTTTTTTCTCGCTGCGTCCTTGGAATACGCCTATGTGTAAGTCACGTATACAATAGCCTATTTGAAATCGTAAAATGGCATTCACAGCTATTTTACAAAGCCACCCAAAATTATTCCAATAAATTCGAGCACGTGTCTGTAATTTTTGGCAGTATGGGTGGTTTAATTCAAACAAAAGAAAACTGTTTATTTTACTAATGTTTTCCAAAATAGTAATTAAAAGCTTATCACTTTGGTTTATTTATAGGTCTGTATTTTTGTCTCTATGAGGTGCAACATCCCTTAATATAAATAAGTTGTAATAAAATTAACATCAAACGTTCAATAAAGTACCCTGTTGAGAATGGTGGGAATAGCATTTATAATACTTAAACAAGTGTTCACAAAATTATTCTCTAGATTATTTTTGTAAGGGCGGCTCTTGAAATAAATATTTTAGTAACGTTGTTTTTTATGTTTTAATTTTATTAGTATATACAGATGAGACAATTCTGCTTTTGAATGTTCTATAATCGATTAGGTAGATATTTATCATAAATATTTTTTCCTTCCATACTAAACATACAACTTTGTGACATATTACGAATAATAAAATAGTACCAAAAATGCAATTTGTAAGAGCAAAAAGGACTTCAAAGGATGAATTCTAAACTTTTCTTGTTTTTTAACATTATTGGTTTTAATGCTACAGTTTTAAAAAATCTCTCCAATTTGTCTCTTAGAATTTAGAAAAAAAAAGTATCGAAAGACGTTCATTAATTTGTTCATTCCATCTGTCTGGCCGTTCGCGTGACAAGCTGTCATAAAATTGTAATTATTAGAAAAAAAAAAGAGGTTGCATGGTTTTAAAATAGTTTGGTAGGATGTTTGGTACTGCACATTAGGATCGCTAATAACAGTGTATTGTGTCTGAGGTACAAAACTTGAATAACAGAAAGCTATGAAATTTTTATTTATGTTCTTGTTGGAAAGGTGGTTTCCAGAGATGAGAAATCTCAAATATTGTGGAAATATATTACTTGAAATGTGCTTATAATTATTTTTTACATTCATTTACTTTAGTGAAATTTTAAACTCATTGTGAAGTTTGCATCAATTTCTCTTGTTGTTTATAAACTTCGGAAAATTATAAACTGAGAAAAGTGGATACAGAAGAAATGACCAATCTAATCGATATTGACAACGTTTAACGTAATAAAAGGAAGTTTTAAATTTTCAAATGAATAAAAAATATATATATTTAAATCAGATAAGAAATGAAAAATCTAATTGATGTTGACAACATTTAACGTATAAAAGGAAGTTTTAAATTTTTAAATTACTAAAATATAATGCTTAAATTTTTGTTTATTTCAGGGGCCAAATCACCAGACTTGTTGACAAAATGTGTAATCTCTATTATTTAGCACTTTCCAATTACGTTGAAATGCATTTCTGCTTTAGCTCCCCGTGCATGCGATTTTAATACAAATTAATGGAAAATGCCTTGAAATTTAAATATTTAAATATTTCTCGGATGGCTGCGTGAGAAAAAAATTGAAAACTAATTCTCATTTTCAAAAAATTATGACCAATGCTGCTCAAATCCGCTATGATTTAAAACTCTAATTGTAGACGTGATATAGCTTGAGAAACCTGCACTGCTCAAAAAGGTTCAATTTTCATCGTTGGTTCGGAACTGTAAACATCTTTGAAATGTAAATGGTGTAAATGGTATGGAAACTTGAATCTATAGAATGATAAAATGGCAGAGTGTGGGGGTGACACAGTGCAAATTATCTTCAAAAAGCAAGGTTTTTTTTTTCCTCTGTGTGCGTGTATGTTTAAGTTGCATTTCATAAATGTTAGACCATTTATATTTCCTAGAAATAATCTAAACTCTATATTTTCATGCGTATTTGTTAATGGAAAATTATAAGTTTATTTGTTAGAAGTTCGAAACTTGTGGCAACTTTTCTGCTGATGCATATTCAAACACGATTTTGAAGACGAATTTGGTCATCAAAAAGTGATCAAAGGTAGCAAGTAGATCGTCTGAAACTGCTGTTGCCAGTCGCCAAAGATCGCATGCTTACAAAAGAGTAAAATTTGGAGTGACTCCACTCAGTGGGGTAGCGTAGCTTTTAAAAGCAGGGAAGCAACTTTCTAACTTCAAAACTTCTCTTAATACCCTACAGTTATACTGTTTCGTTTAGAAGAAATATACTTACAGTTTTATATACATACATGCACTCATGTAATAAAATTATTTACAGTTATTCAATGTACAATTACTTTTACAATTATCATGCTAGCCTATCGTTGTATTAATGCAACGTCATTAGTGATAGCGAAATATTTATTTTTACCATCATATAACCTTCATGTTATTGTCTAGGCTGCGGTTGCATTTGTGCAAAACCTTGCATGTTTGGGTGGCTCTTTCTTCTTCAGCAATTTGGTACTTGACGGTATGTGTTTAACATTCAGTCTATTATAACCGTTTAGCATTTATACAGCGAAGCTATAGGAAGTTTAAGTATAAATGTAGCATATTGCAAATAAAATAATAATGCTTAAATTTTAATAACTATTATCGATGATGTGGGAAAGCTTATAAAGTATGTACAATTTCTTATGTATTACAATTTTGTAATTGTAAATCGGAGATTGATTAAAAAAAATTTTTTTTAGTTTATTTTAACACTTTTAAATAGTGAAATTTTGTACTTTTTTTTTACAGGAAGAAACAGAACAAATTTTACTAAGTTCTCACACACATATTACAGTCAGTTACTCAGTAAAAGAGTCTATATTTATTAAATTATGCTAATAGTGAACAAAATTACTGTTGCTTGAAGAAAAAAAAGTGACTTTTGACACAAATATTCAATAGTTGTTCAGACATTTCTAAAACAAGATTTTTTAGAACTATATGTATTGTTTTCTGTTTTTTGACTATCTATTCCATAAAAAGAACAGACATAACTACCCAAAAACAGTTTCACAATTTCGAACATAAGTTTACAATTTTTCGGAAAAAGTCCTTCATTTATTTATTAATTTTAATTCAGAAACATTTGTTTACATGATTATTATAACACACACACAATTTTTTCAAAGCAAAAATTTTATTTTAAGAAAAATCAAAAAAGGTAAGTCATATATTTCTAACTAACTAAATAATTAGTTTTACAAAATACAAATTATGGTTGGAAAAAAGATGTACATTAATTACTGTACTAAAAGCTTTTATCTATCGTTTATTTCAACGGAGTTTAAAATCTGAAACTGTAATAAAAGGCATCACTGAAAAATAAATCCGAAATAAATCCTTGTAAATTTTCCTCTGTACGCACTGTCAGTGAAAATTCCCCATTGTGCATCCCCATTTTCTCATTTCTTTTTCTTTCCGGACAAGCTGCACTTCTTTGATTGGTGGCTAGCTATGGAAGCAACTGAACCAAATGCTTATTTCCTCCTGGACTTCTGTAGCTGGCATCTTCGGTTTTCCGCCTTCTTCGACTGCCCTTTTCTATAGAAAAACGGGAAGAGGTGGAAGATGGGATATACATTGCTTCCAGAGCGTGTGACTGTAGCGCTGGCCTCAGACTAAACTTTCTGCTTCCTCGCAATTTTCTCTAGTGGGCGAAGCGCTTTTAAACTTAAGTTTATGTTGGTGAAATAATTTTTGATACATAAAAAACAATTGGCAGTAAAAAGTAAGTTAAATTTTGGAAGGGAAACAATGCTTCCATTACATCCATGGACGCTATGTCCCTGGTTCCACTCGACTTTCCGAACACTTCATGTTTGGCATGCATTTAAATAAATTAGATTCATTTCAATTGGATGTAGAGTTCAGATGCTGGTGCACTTCAAATAATTTTAGTCTATCAGCCACAACGTATAAGAGTATTTTTTGTAGCCCTGTATAAAACTGTAAGACCAACACACGTCAAAAATCTGTACAGTACGTAAGACAATGTTCTATAATATGCGTACCTAATTTGACCTCAATCCAATACACAATATAGACGCCAGCGCACTTCCAAGAATTTGCGCCTTAATGTATGAGAATTTTCGTAACCCTGTACAAAAACTGTAAGCCCCACGCATTTGAAAATCTATGCAGGTTACGTGACGGTGAACTATTATACAAATACCCAATTTGAACTTAGTTTAGCTATTTTAGACACTAGCAGACTTTAAATGATTTCTTTTTTAAACTTATCAGCTCTACACACACTAAAATCTTATATGGGCACTTTCAAGAATTTTCGTCCATAGGCCGTGATGTAAAACAATTAATTTTTGCAGCCCTGTAAAAACACTATATGTCCTATACACACCAAAATTAATACCGGCCATGCGAGGGGGGGGGTGCCTGTAATATACATACTAAATTTGAGCTGAATCGAATGCACCGTTTAGGAGCTATTGTGTTCACTCACACACACACACACACACACACACACATATAGCCATGCTTATATACTGTAAAATATAACTAATTTCCTTTTAAATTAAAGCTTTTGAATTTATTAGATACTTATTCTTATTTTGTTGTAAAAACTTTAGCTAATACAACATTTCTATAACTCACCTTACCGAAAAGCTGTAGAAATACACATAAGTAAGAAAAAAGTATGTTTTGGTAGAGGCATATATTTACATAAATTTGTGTTTAAATTGACTAATCTCTCCCCGAGTTTAAAATATCGTATGTTGAACGTGTCAAACTATTTTTCTATTAATTTTATTAATTGAGGTGTTGCACTAGTGATACGTCTTTTAAAAATTGATTTTGGGAATAATATATCTTAATTCTTTCTTTAAACCTTAAATTAAACCATATGGAAAGAATTTTCTTGCTAGTGAGATAAAAAAAATCCGATGACTTAAATAGGACATGAAATACTATTGAGAGCTTAAACTTATTAGATTGTTCAAAATGTGTTTCGTGGCACTACTCATTTACTTCAGAAACACTTTGTTTTATTTCTCTATATAATTTGATAAGTAGTGTTTTACTATACTAAACCATTTTAACTTACATTCAATACGTCTAATGTACATTTTAAAATATTAGTGCAATTTGAATTTGAATCCATAAAAGTCAGTATAATAATTCGATAAAAGTCAGTACAGTACTCACTGATACCCAGTTTTCAGTTATACCAACAATTTTGATTTGAATTTTTTTTTTCTTTCTCTCTCTTAATTAAGGTTAATACAACTCCAATTCGGAAAAAGACAATACTGATATTTTTTAAATTATTTTAAATAAAAATATGTCTCACAGGGTATATGCTAATGATGCATCATTCTGATCTCGCTATTTCGACACTCTCAAAAATTCTCGACTTTAAGTACAAAAAGGCTGATTTTCAGATCATTCTAAAGGAAAACTACTTTGACCTTTCCCTGGAATTCTTTTCTGACAAAATAATCGTTTTCAAAGTACAAAACAATACTTATAAAATTTTAATTGTATTACTGTTACTCGCTTAATGATAATTTTCTTAATATTTTCCAAAAAAGCCTTAAAAAAAGTCCGCTTTACTTTTGCAGAAAAGCTTTGCAGTGTTTTACAAATTATAGCATGTTTTTCTTCGAATTCATTTTTGCCTGAATTATTTAGTATTCATTCACCGATGTAAGATGTGTATCATATGAGACGCGTTTGGACTAAAATGACCGATATGGAAAAAGAACTGAATGTGCTGCCCAGTGCTAAAAAGGTGCAGCCGTTTTCCAGCAACATGGCGGTTGCTAGTAGTTAAAACGAGAGATGCCACCGTTTTGCACTTTTTCAGAGTGGGGACCAATTGGGAAGTCTTCTACATCGATGACTGGAATGTGCCTTTCAGTCGATGCACCGTACACGAATAGTGGCTCTTGTGATCACCTTACCCCATTTCGATATCCCTTGTTCCCTCGAATTCCGCCTGTATAGACTTTATATATAACTGATCCCTTCCGTGCCTTGCATGCGTACACCAGCTCTCTAAAAGTAAATCGCCAAGAATGTAATTGGCTCGAGAAATGTACACTCCACCCGTCTCATTAAAACATAAAGCTTTTAAAAGCAAACGAAATCTTAACTCTTCGTTCGGCGAGTTGGGTTTTGTTGTAGCTCTTTTCTTTCCCCTTTTGACTTCTGAAGCAGAAATAGTGCGCGCCTGCATGAATTGTTAATGATTTCACTTAAGGAGCTTTGTTTTCATCTCTTGAGCCATATTTTGGAGCTAGTGAAGCGTCTTGCTGGAGGAATCTTGGACTGGGGCCCACAGAGCGAGATAATATTATGATCTTGGTCTTTTCGAAAAACCCAGCGAGTGTTCACGGAAAAACAATACCCCAGATTTTTTTAACCCCTTTTTTTTGTGTGTTAACGTTTTATATCTTATGCTTAAAAATATATGCAGTAGGTCTGGTTTTTATTGCTTGAATTTATTTGAAATATTCCATTAACCTTTTAATCCTTTGAGGCGCAACCCTTTCCCAATGCTGAAAAAAGGGCAGCCGTTGCCATCGCTCGACTTAACTACCAGCAAGATGGCGGACGATCGAAACGTTCATCGCGTGCCACAGATCTAAAGACCCTTTTTTGATGTGTGCGAGTACAGCCAGCTGCCGTCAAAAAAGGGTCTCTCGATCTGTGGCACGCGATGAACGTTTCGATCGTCCGCCATCTTGCTGGTATTTAAGTCGAGCGATGGCAACGGCTACCCTTTTTTTCCAGCATCGGGCAACCTATCCAGCTGTTTTCGCATTCTTCCATTTTTCAGCAGATGTCAGTGCTGTTAAAAATAATCGTGACCATTTTTTTACGGGAAATGACGTGCTAAAAAGTAAAGGATTCTCGTGAAGCTATGTCATCCGCAACTATTTTTATAGAAATGAAATCTATTTTTCGTGACTGGCAACAGTCAAATCGTCAGAGCTCGGTTTTCCCAGAGCGGGAACACTGCGCGTTAAAGGGTTAACCCGCTAACTTAACAAAACTGCGACATCTTTACTGTTTTGATTCATCAATAATAAATTTGATTTCAATAAAAATACTATGGGTGAGATAGTTAGTAGAAAATCCTTTACTTTTTAGCACACAATTTTAAAGTAAAAAATTATCAATAGACTGGCCAATGCTGAAAAAATGCAATCTTTGCCATCGCTCCATTTAATTACCAGCAAACATGGCGGCTTAGCTCTGAGGCACGATGTTCTGTTCGATTGACCGCCATATTGGTGGTAGTTAAATCGAGTGATGGCAACGGCGGCACTTTTCACCATTGGGAAATGGTTGCGCTTCAAAGGGTTAAATAATTATTAAAATGAAGGGCGTTTTCTGAATGGGGTAAATGTGCGTCAGCTAGCGGTTTCTGTAACGTATTTATTTTCATCAATCACACATAAACACCGGTTGGGATTTCTTATCAGAACCCACTCGCGTTTGATTTTTACTGACGTCATTGGTCGTTATCCCATTTTTACTAGCAATTATGACTGAAAACAAAGACATTAAAAAATAAATAATATTAACAGTAAAAAATAGTATAAATAGTAAATTATAAAGATATTAAAGAATATTTTCAGCGCTTGTTTAAATTAAACACTATTTTTACCAATTTTATTCCCAATTCATAAAAAAAAACCATGCATAAAAAGTTTTTCTTGCGTGATTTGTTCTAAAATCTACTCAAGTTCAACATTTCAATAATCATAGGGAACTTTTGGACTGCCTTTCTGTGCCATGTATTAAAGACTGTATATTTAGTTATATGTTATAATAGAATCTCCCTAAGTAACAAATTTGACATAGTTCGTGGATTTTTTTTAAGCTGGATATGAATGATAAGGGAATCAAATTTCACATTTTGTATCACGAATGCAACAGCTTAATAATACCTTGTGGGAAAAATGTGAGACAAAATCTGATACCTTAACTGATTTAAAGATAGCTATAAGCAAATGCTGAAGAATAAACCAGACCCGAAGACAGGATTTTAGGGCCCTATGGCAAGTTTAAGACATCTCCTCCCAACATCCACCTCCCCCCTCCCCCTCCCCCCCCAAAAAAAAAAATGTTCAATCTTTTCTCCGCGTAAAAATTATTTAAACAGTGTAGGATTAGTACACTAAATTTGCCAAAGACCATCTATACAAAACCTTGCAAATGATAAAATTTACATTAAAGTCTGGAGGCCCTAGAGTCTGCGCCTTGGGGCAACTACCCTTCCCCACCCAGCCCCTCTCAGGGAGCCTGAGTGAGGCGAGATGTAATGAGATGTCTCTTTGTAAAGAGTAGGAAATATTTTCTTAAAACCTTCTTTGTGAAGAATAATAAAGATAGATCATAATCAGACATATTTTGCAAAAGAGCAATTGATATCAGTATCATTTTAAGGTGAAAATTAAGTATGGTTTGTAACAGTAATAATTTGTAAAGACTAAAAATGTAAAATACATAAATGAATAAACAAATAAAATTCCCTGTAATAGCAAAAGTAAGATCAGATAGTTTATAAAGAGTGGTTGAAAAAAATTGGCTAAGCTAGTAAAAGCTCTTTGTGGAAACGAAACACCCCGTAAAATCCGAAATACAAACAGCTGGTAAAGAGTGACAAGTATTAAAGTCCTATTTTGTGAAGGAAGTTGAAGCAAGATCGTAAATGGGATACTTTGAGAAACGAGATAATTATTCTAAGTAAAAAAAAAAAAAGTAAAACATGATTAGTCGAGGGATCAAATTGTGAAGAATAACAGGCCATAAAATAGCTTGTAATATAATTTTAATAAAATTACTACTATTGTCACCATCATTCTCATCGTCTTTATTTTTATTATTATTTCTTCATATTTGTTATTTTTAACATTAAATAAAAATCGTTTATTTTAAAACTCAACTAGTTGGATAGATAATAGTCCATGTTAATACTTTTATGAGGAAATGTTTTAGAGGAAAATATTTAAAACTTCTATTTAAAAAAACCTTCATAAAAGTACTTTTGGCTAATAGAAACGAGCTATCGTTTTTCTTCTCAAAAAGCACATTGTGAAAGACTATATATATACTTTTTAGGGCAATTTAATTCAATTTTTTCTAAAATATCGTCCTGATAATCCTAGAAAAAGATATGTGCGGAAGGAATAGATGGCTTTGCATAGATTGAAAATTTATTTTTTAACACTTTACTGTCTTGTAATACGCATTGTAGATGAAAAAAATCAGATAATGCCTTGAAAATTCTTCAAAATAGAAAAAAATCCCTTTTTTTCAGTTTTTATTTTCCTGTTATCATGATGCTTTAATTGCCATATTATTTAATACGTTCTTTTCAACCGTTAACGAAGATATTCTTTAAAAGTGAACAATTTAAATGCTTATTTATTCAAAAATATTGTAAGGAACTGGGGAAAAAGAAGAAAAAATGCTGTGGACTGGTGCCAATATTTGAAATGCTGATAAAGCCTTGGTATTGTTTCATTTTATAAATTTTTCAGTAATACATAAATGTTAATTTGTGAGCTGCTTTTTGGGCACATGTAATGATGTAAAAAAATGTGGAATCTTTTCAATGTTTTCATGCAGTGAGATAACTCTGAAACATGAAAACTGCTCTTTGCTGTTTTCTGTAAATACAAGTAGAGAAAATTTGTGAATTTCTGTGCTTGCGTGCGTAAGATAGAGAGAAAAGACAAGCTTCAGGTCGACTATTTTTGTTTTTGTCATCTATATATATATAAATGAATGTTTGTGTGTATGACGTTGAAAAACTCCAAAACCGTTTGACCGATCACCATGAAACTTGGTACACCTAAGTCTTTTGTGATGGAGAAGGTTTTTAAGCTCTCCATTTTCCTCTAGCTCGCCGCTTGTTGGCGCTGCAGAACGTCGCATTCTATTCAACCGCTTGCTACGAAAATACCATTTAACTTATTTTGACGAAAATTGATACGTATGGATATTTGAACAAGTAGAAAATTTTTACACTATCCATTTTGCCATGACTTGTCACTAGATGGTGCTGCAGTACATGGAATTCTATTCTGTTCGACCGCTTGCTATGAAAATACCATTCAACCGATTTTGATGAAAATTGGCACACACGGATATTTGAAGACGTAGAATATTTTTGAGCATGGAGTTACTTTTACGCTATCTAATTTGCTATGACTTGCCTCTAGATGCCGATGCAGCGCAAATATTCTTTTCGGTCAAAGCCGTTCGATCGCTCACCTTAAAAATTGGTATATACACACACATATGGAGCAGAGAGAATATTTTTTTAGTATTCATTTGGCTGTACTGCAAGATGGTGCTGCAACCAGAGTCTGATTTCTGGGAGGGCATTCGGGGCAAGCGCCCGGTCCCCCAACAAAAGGGGGGCCCCAAAAATGGTTTTTTAACTTTAAAAATTTGTAAATTTTGAAAAAGTTTTCGAAAGAGGGTCCCCTAATGAAGCTTTTGCCCAGGACCCCCAACTCGGCAAATCTGCCCCTGACTGCATCCCTCGTGTAGATGACCGGCCGTAATCCCACAAATCAAATCAAATCAATTGAAACCATGCGGGTTATGCGAAAAGAGCTTTTTGGCCCATACCTCCCTGTGGTTACGAGTTTTGGAACATGGTCTCTAATCTCGGAACTCAGAGATGTGCCAAATTTCGCACTTTTGAATGGCTTCAAAGAAGCTAGTATAAATACTGTACGTGAATGAGCTGCTTCTATTAGTTGTATTATTTTTTTTTTGGTATTCAAGAAATAGTTGTAAGAAAGCCAGTTGTCAAAAAAGAGCTTTTAACTGCAATAAATCATTCAATTTTGGTAAGTGGAAAATTTCTGATATTTTTTTATTATTTGAATCCCTCCAAAAAAATGCTTCGCGAGGCTTTAATTTTCGCGATTTCGACGAGTTCGGGAAAATCGCGAAAATTAAACACTCACAAGTACTGTTACAGTACTAAAACTTTTTATTATTTTGTTCGAAAAGGGAAATTAAAATTAAACTACTGAAAGTCAAAAATGTGTTCTATGCACCCCCTCCATTTTTAACACGAGTCTTCTTCTTTTTTTTTCAATTTATAAGCGGGTGGGGGAAAAAGGGAAAAAAAAACGCTTGATGCTAGTTACCTTAATTTGATGCAGGTAAGCTGCGGTTTTTATGAATTTATAACTTAACTTTGACTGTCATAGTACACGCCGGTATAGGTAAGGCCTAAAACAGGTAATTTTTATTCGCTGCGTGCGGAGATTTTAGAGGATAAAATTTCAAAGTTGGTTTTACTAAATTGAAACAGATAGCGATGTTAAATTATTAATATAATTTAATGAAAATATTGCATCTTTTTGAAAGTAATTCTGGCAATTTCTGTAAGTTTCTATACATATGCGATTATGCGATTTTGGACCATGACAATGCAGCTTATACTCAAATGCCATATTTGTGTGAAGTAATAGAAGACGGTATATTTTATTATTTCAGTCGGGATACACATACAAAAAAAAATCATTTTTAATTATATATATTGTCCTAAAATCATTATTATTCTCTATTCCCTTAATATGCATCTAACATTCTATTCAACACCAACAACGTTTTTTATAGCCTCAAAACTTTCAGTATTATTTCTATGCTAACTCATTCCGTATCTTCTTATATTTTAAAAGGATTTATGTAAGTTAGGCGGAAGTACATCATGCCAGCTTAATAGTAGAAGTACTGCACTACTGGTGCAGTTAAAATAAAACAAAGCGCAAAATAAAAAAATCAATCACCACCAAACGATTCTGTTTTATCATTTACAAGGTCGGTAGGATCTCTTGGGATTCTGGAACAGATTCCCTGGAAAAACACGTTCTGTATAGATATTTGCTTTTACATTTACGAAAGCATAACTATGCCAGCTTTTTTCTCCACTTCCATCGTAATTCAAATAAAGTGTCCATAAATTACTTTATTCTTTAACGCTTATTATTATGTTTAAAATAACAACAGGATTGTAATATTTTTATTAATACAGTTTTACTGTCATTCTTTAAATCCAATTATTATTATTATTATTATTATTGTAATTTTTTATCAGAAAATAATAAAGCAGCTTTATTCTTATAAAAAAAACCACTCTAATTATAATGTTGAACTTTACATATATACAGGGTATCCATAATTTGAAGTTCCGCTATTCAGAGCGACGTACAGCGAACACCAGTGATCAGAACGCTACAAAATTTGCAGAAAACCTGAATGAGATCAAGGGGAGGAAATTTATGTGGAAAAAAATAGTTAGAAAAATCACCACCAGGTGGCGCTGTACAATGTTATAATTGGCATTTCGCAACGTTTTAGTGAATAAAAAGAGAAAAATAACCTTTTTCAAGCGAAGAAAATTATGAAGAGTCTGTGAAGAACATGCTTTATACCTCTGTGCGATGGGAGAATTCGTGTATTAGCAATTATAACATTGTAAAGCGCCACCTGGTGGTAATTTTTTGAACCAGGATTTTATCTATGCATATTTCTGTCACCTGGTCTATCGAAGCAGGACTTTAATTATGATCACCCTGTATTGTGTGTATATATATAGCAAAAGTATAATATACTGATGACTAAAACATGCCATCATACCACCAAGAATCAGCTAGATAGGGGCCAGTTACATGGTAACAGTGGCAGCTCTTAGATTCAGTTATTAAGGGTGCTGCTTAAAGAAAATTGGCCCATTGTTTTAATGTTTCGTAAATAGCAACAGTAGGTAAATATGGGTGGAAATACCAAATTCCATGCTGAAGAGAAAAAAAAATCCTTTTTTTTTCATTAATTGCTTTTAATCGTTGCATTTATTTTCCTGCAAACAGTGCCAAAACTAGAAAACAATCTTGGGCAAACCGTAATTTTCGTATCCACGTTAGTCGAACGAACCAGAGCTGATTTGGTGGCCCTTCTCCAAACGGCGCCCATTTGCTCATTCCAAAACCGAAAAAATAACGTAAACGGTCAATTTTTATTTTATAATAGTTAAGCTAACATTTTATATAAATTGTATAAATTTTCACGTAAACTTTAAATAGCACAGTAATTTTACAAACACCAAATAAAATGTAAGTGATGCGTTAAACTTTAGCACTAAATACCTAAACGTGATAAAATTGTAAATAGTATCTTCTTATTGCTTAACCCTTTAACTCGCAGTGTTCCCGCTCTGGGAACACCCAACTCTGACGTTTTGACTGTTACCAGTCACGAAGAATAGATTGGATTTCTATAAAAAACAGTTGCGGATGACATAGCTCCACGGGAATCCTGTACTTTTTAGCACGTCATTTCCCGTCAAAAAATGTTCACGATTATTTTTAAACAGCACTGACATCTGCTGAAAAATGGAAGAATGCGAGAACAACTGGATAGATTGCCCAGTGCTGAAAAAAGGGCAGCCGTTGCCATCGCTCGACTTAACTACCAGCAAGATGGCGGACGATCGAAACGTTCATCGCGTGCCACAGATCTAGAGACCCTTTTTTGACGACAGGCACAGCCAGCTGCGTCAGAAAAGGGTCTCTAGATCTGTGGCAGGCGATGAACGTTTCGATCGTGCGCCATCTTGCTGGTAGTTAAGTGGAGCGATGGCAACGGCTGCCCTTTTTTCAGCATTGGGAAAGGGTTGCGCCTCCAAGGGTTAAGCTTTTTCTACCTATCTCGGAATGTGTCGTATGGACCTCGCGCAGGCAGTATAATCTAATGCAACAGTGCCAGTAGTTGCATCTTGAGCAGTTCAGTTCAATAATTTTTCCGGTATTTTTTACTTTTCTGGAGTGTTTTGTTATTGCGACGTGATGTCTACTGGCTTCATGCTTAGTGATTATGTAAGGTGCAAGTATTAAGAGAAAAAGAAAGAAAAAATGTATTTGTAGTTAACTGGGTGCTGCAGTTCCACAGTACCTTTGTACGAGCCGTCACTGCATGGTACGAAGTACGAAAAACGATATAATTTACAGAATGAAAAATGGAAATATTTACAATCTCTGCCACTCATCAGGGGCCACACACAACATATTGTAAATATAAAAAGAAAAATAGGAGGATTTCGGTGACTACACAAAGGACTCAACATCCACTTGGGGAATATCCTGCTTCAGTAAACATGGTGAAGCGGGTGATGCGCCTTAATTAAAACTCTCTAAATGATGCCACTACGAAAAAATTAATGTTTGGATTTAAAGTATTTCCAAAACCAAGAAAGAGAAATTGGAAATTAATGCATACATTTCTTGTGAGTGTGTGTGTGTTAATTTACCTCCTAATAATTTAATTACTCCAAGAGCCATCTTCACTTATTCTGAACTCACCATCCAAGATTCATAATTGAACAAATTCATAATGAGTGACAAATTTCAACTTAACAATTTTTTAGACTCAGCGAATTATGGTGCCCTAATCAAGACATTATTTGTATCTAAAAGCATCAAATACTGCTGCAATCAGTGTGATTGATTATTGGAAATATTTCAAACATTACTGATGTTAGGAATGTATTAATAGCTTACAATGTCTGCATTTTAATGTGTATGCTTGAAATTCCAGCACTTTTGTTTAAGGCGTTGTTGTTGGAGGAATTTTTTTTAGCATCTATCAGGCATCAGGTCAAGCCAGGTAAGCTGCGATTGATGTACTTTAAAGGTCTCGAAAAGAAAGAATCTTGTGCTTACCTTAAGTATTAATTCTGAGTTATTCGTTGTAGACGAGATGAGCAATTAACGAACGAACAGTAGTCCGTGTACTTTGGGGTAATTCACTTTGGAGGGGTAATCTAGCTAATGGATTATTTCACCCTGAAGGGAGTAACTTCACAGTTTTGTGGGTTGATTTTTAAAGATTCCATCGTTTAATTTCAAAGGCATTCAATATTTCAAGCATAAAAAAATCATACATTACAAAAGTCTAAAATTTCATACGCTTAAAAGGGTTAAAATGACTAATTCAGCGTTACGAATGGTTTTCATTTCATAAATTTTGATTTTTAGTGCTCTTAAACTATAGACTGGTGATATTCCTTCAAAGCAAATTTTTAAAACAAATAAAATATTGGTATTCGTATTTTTAGCAAAAAAAAAAAAAAAAAGATGACTAATATCAAAGTGATTAGAAATTTTACTGCTAAGTGTTTATTCTAAGTATCCTTTTACGTTCAGTTTAAGATAGTATTATAGGCTCAGTTTTCTATAATTTAAACAAATTTCAAATTAAAAAAATTAATTTTAATGCATAGATGAATTTTTTTCTTTCCTTCGCAGTCTCTATTGAAATATTTTCATTATCTTGCAATTCTATTATGGAAAGAAAAAAAATAGTCTAAACTAAAGAAAAGGAAAACTTAAAAAAACTTATTCTTTTTTATGTAAAAATAAACGGACTTGTATAAATCATTTTGATTACTTTAGGCTTTACCCTATTTAAGCATGATTGAGCGAAAGTCGTTTTACTTGAGATAAACAAGGCTTCTGCTTTTAGTACAATGCTTTAAAAGTTATGAGATTCTTAAATTCTGTTTTACAATGAACAACAAAAAAAACAAAACAAAAAATTCAGGAGCAATTTTGATGTATGAAAAGATTCTCGTGTACATATACATTCTTATAAACAATAAAATTATGTGTAAAACATTTTGAAGATGCAAATTTTTTCCCGTTATTGTTTTAAAACATACTTTTCAATTTTAATTTTTATAGTGCTTAGCATTTACGAATTTTTACAGAAATTAATAGAAATGCAGAAGCACTATTTATGCATCAGCACTAAACACTATTTTATGCATTGTAAAATTTTCAATTAAAAATAAAAATTTATAAATGCTAAGCACTTACATTTTATGTACTGTAAAATTTTTAGTTAAAAATACACTAAAAATGTCAGATGGCTGTAATAAATGAAATTGATTATTTTAATCCTCGTTAGTAAATAGTAATCTCGTCATTCAAATTTACATAAAACGTTACGTAAAGTTACAAATGACAAAGGAATTTACTCCTCCAGAAATTTGACCGACAATAGTTTGTGTATTTTAGTAGTTTTTTTTAATTTCCTCTTTAGAAAATATACGAAAAATCGTACATGAAATCGTTCCTCAGTCCTTTTCGCAAATTCAACGAAAATTGTATAATTCTTTTGCTTTCTCCAAAGTTGCAGTTTTCAACAATACTAAATTAAAAGCATTGATAAATTATACTCTGTTGTCTTCCTGTTTGTCAAAACTCTTCGCCAGATCGCACAAAACCTCCTTAAATAATATAGAATCTAAATTTTTTCCAAGCATATATAGCAGAAACCAATCACCGATATCAGTGTTTGATAGCACTGTTGCGATGTGCTCTCTGTAGGCTAATCTGCATCTCGCATGCAGCATTCTAGGTCTCAAACTTGGTACCAAAATAACTAAGGCACGTGATAAAAGTACCAGGAATGTCAGTAAAGCAAGAATAACAAACCAAAACCACAGAAACACGTAAATCTTCTCATTAAGAATATTAAGTGGCAAAAGACATAAAACATCATGCCGCTGCACACTTCCGCTGAATCCGAACGTGTAGAATATGCATTTCGTCATTCTGGGGAATATTTTCATCATCGGATCAAATCTGTCCTCCTGGTCCATAGCCATAAATTTTACAACATCCGGACCGTAAGTCCAGAATTCACCATCGAACAGCATATCCATCAGCATGAGTTGCATCAGCACATTCAGCAGGGCTAAAAATTCGCAAAATATGTACTTCATCGCATACAGTTTGTGCTGTCCGATATTTCTGAGCAGAAACTCTGAAATTATCTTCCTCTTGTGTCGCCTGTCTTCTTCCGTTATGACGGCAAAGTGCAAGTTCAGAGTCACCGCTCTGAGCAAACCTCCTTCCCACACACTCCACAGGTAGTAAGGAAAGTAGAAGAAGACAGCCTGGAGAAAAAGTATGAAGCACACCCACTGATAGTAGGCGTAGTATCTTCTTTCAGAGTCTGTGGAGTTGTCGATGCCTGGATAGGCCACCTCGCTTCCAACTTTTTTGGTGAAGGCCGAAGGAATAGTGAAAGTGGCGTGTATCCAGCAATAAGTGTCAACGATGCGGCTTGATGGTGAATCGCCAGATCGAATACAAGCGATAGGATCGCCGAGGTACTGCCTGGAAGTTACTGCCAGGCTTGATGCTACCAGCACTGCTGAAGTAAGCATCCAGTGTAATCGGAACACGACATTGTCTACACAGACCATGCGGCGTCGAAAAACTCGCCGCAGCCCACCAAAGATGTCAAGCATGGTAGAAATAGATTGAGCTCTTGGTGGATAATAACACAATATTTTAATTCTGTTATAATGGTTCTTCCTTTCATACTCACTATATCATCATTAGTTTAATACTAGTTTCTCAGTAGCTGCAAGTCATTTTAAAGCTTATTTTCAATGTAAAGTCAGTTTGAGAAAATAGATAAGGCATGTGAGTGCAGAGATGATCGTGTAGACATATGACTAGCTGACGATCTCATTATCTAGAAGGGTGGAAAAGGGACAAATTAAATCTTTCTTCAAATTATAGCTTTAGTTAAAATATGTTTTTACTTACTGATGATTTTTTTATAATATAAATATTAAATATAATTTTTAATGAAGGCTTTATGAAGATCCTAACTAAGTATAGAGATAGAATGAAAAATGTCCAAAATACATTTAAATGTCTACATGCATATTTCCATTATTATTTTTCTGAATCCCATTTATATTCCTGTTTTACATGAAATACCAAATAAGACTCTTGTGAATACTTTGTTAGAATCAGAAAATCAGTTTTAGTGTTTTTTCAGTAAGGTGGCTTGTAGGTCTACAGAAATACATAATCGAAAAATGTTCAAAATTGTTATTGAATAATTTATGTGAACGCAAGTTTCTCGAACTTGTAATTACGCTACTGTTTCCAAATTATACAAGTTGGACCATGGTTTTCTTTATTTTGTTCTTTCAGCGAAAAATATGAATGCAGTAGCATGTGTATCTGAAAGAAAATGTCGTATTAAAAAAATAAATGTTGTTCTCTACCTCAGCTGTTTATATTTTAACCGTGAATATTTTTAAATCGTTGCTAGAGAGAGCGAGGATCGATTTTATTCTAAAAATCCATTTGCATTCTATATCCGTATTATTAAAAATCAATTTAAGAATCAATTAATAATGTTATTAATTGTTAGTATAAACTTTTATTTTTTTAATATTATGACTATTTTTAACTGCAACTTGTATAAAAATTAATATAATGTTAATTATTGAAAGCAGCGTGAATATTTTTATGACAATTTTTAAACTGATTTAGTTTCAAATTGTAATAGATTGACAAATTTATTAATGATTTATTGAGAATGCCTTTCTTGCTTTATATGTAACTTGCTGCAGACACATCGAAGTGTTTTCAATGCATTGTACGGACTTACCTTTAATCTCTGAACTATTACTTTTATTCCAAATTATTTTCTTATATTAATTTTGGCATATTTGATATTCTTTACTATAATCACTCTCTTATGAAAAACGTCCATAGATTGTAAAATTAGATTTTAAATCAGTCTCATCTGTATGTATTGAAATCGTGTATTTTCTTTTCCCTGCGGCTTCAGTCTTTTCAAAATCGAATTAAATTAATTTAAATGCAAAAATATCTATATTTTGACTCGCTAAATTATTATGCCTTATGGGGACTAAAGAAGGCTGAGAAAAAAATGTGTCCTTCATAATTCCTATTCGTATTGCTCGAACTGAAAGGATTAAAACACCCTAATTAACCTACCGTTATAAAATAAAATATAAATAAATAAAACTTAATTTTAAATCCAAAAACTTAGAGAGCTAATGAACCAACAAATCAAATTTATGAGGTTTTAAACACGCTACCAATAAAAAAAATTATTCACAAGTTTTAAAAACTGCAAACATTCTTCAATTAACAATGCGATTCTATGTTGCACTGGTAGATTAAAAATGTGGCCAGCTGCTTTAGTAATTTCGTGTCTGTTGGCAAATTTTAACTGCATTTTAAACTCGCTGTTAATTAAATACATATCCGACTGGTTATCTAGCTTTAATTTTGAAATAAAGTCCTTCTCATTTGCTGAAACTGAATGTTACGGCTTATGCTCCATTGTTTGACATTTTGAAGTCAATAAATAAATTAATTCTTTTTAAAAATATCACTTCATATAGTGTTACTAATACATCCGATTTTTGTTTACTTTACTTTGAATAATTTTATAACCGACATTTTTATTTTTATCAAACTGTTTAAATAGATATATATTATTTAAGCCTTTTAAGAACATCAAGTGAGAAAGGTTTTAGCGATTTTATTCGCACTTTTTAAAAATTGTTGATTTTTCTTTTAATTACTTAGATTTAAATCAAAATAGAAGAGGAAATTATGATACATTCCTTTTAAAAACTATTTAAAATTGCTATTAAATTTTCTATTGAATTTGCCTGAATGGTTTTCTATTGAACTATTGAATTTTCCTGACCTAAAGTCATGGTGATTCCGATATATTTAGTGAATACAAAGAACTATCATCTAAAAAAATCACGAAGTAACTCTTTTACCTGATTTCCTTCGGTCACAAGCATAATTCAGCATGTGCTTCTTGCAGAGTTTCCAAAATTAAGTGTATTAGGGATTTTTTTTTCCCCGATGACACCTGCTATGCATTACAGAAGAGCAATGCGGGCATCAACGCGGAAGTTACACGCTCAAGAAAACATTATCGACACATGCAGGTGAAATCTATGACAGCTTCTTTCTCTTTAGAGTTTAATGAACAGTTGTTATACAGAAATGTGAAAGGTTACTCGACCTATTTGTAGAAAAAAGGAGGGGAAAAAAGAATGTAAAAAGCTGTTAAAGTGCAAATTTATGATTTATTTTTTACAAGTGATGACGATATAATGCCTGATTGGTAACTAGAATTGACGTCATTACTTTTAACGAAATATTCTCATTTTCAACAGCAAAGAATAGTAATCCAAAAGTTATTTCAGAGTGCCGAAGTTTCCAGCTCACTGATTTCATTGTTTTCCAAAGCACAGAAGACTCCACAACAGGTCATATTAAAAAAATATTAAGTTTTAGCAAGACTTCAAGTTATAACATGACTTCGAACAATTACAATGTTTGTAAATAATGTAAGACTTTAATTTGTAAATTTCTCACATTTTTAAAAGCTGTTTCTATTAATTTCAAGCATCGACTATCCTGATCGACCTCGGAAAAAAAAGTTTGCTCGTCTGTAACTCTGACAATGACATAAACTGGATCATGATTATGTACAGTTAGCTTCTGAATAATTTGTTGTTTTTAATGTGAAATTTATTCTTTCGGATCAATATTTCAATTTATACCATTTTGTTCACCTGTAAAACTACTTTTTCCTGCATAAGTATGTTATTTCAGAGAAGCTCAGCGTGGGATTTTAATCTGGTAATTTATTATCTATACAGATACATTAAAATCAAATCAATATCGTTATTTTAACTTGTTTCAAATTATGACTAAAGTAAAGTATGTTGAGTTTATGAATTAAAAGAAGATTTTTCTGTGTTCTGATTTTAAATTACTAATTGCGGTACCTAGAAAATAAATTGCTAGGTTAAAATGCGATGTTGTGTTATGCCACATTCAACTTCTCTGAAATAACACTTTTACAAAGGAAAAAGTCGTTTTACAGGTGAACAACTAATATGAATAATCAGTAGGAAAAAATAAACAGCAAATTTAAAAATGATAAAAAACGAATGTACACAAATTAACTGTGCATATTCATGATGAAAAAAAAGAGATAGCTTATAGGTAAAAGGTAATGTTCTGCTTAATAAGTTATTCTTTTCTCCCCTAATGCATCTGTGAATAATTTTAATAAGAAGGATAAATCATGTATCATTATAAAGTAATTTCTAACACAGTCTTATTTGCGCTTACAATATAATTTAGCAAATTGTTAACCTGTTAATTCCCATCGAGTCTCTACAACGACGATAAAACCAACGAAATAAAAACGGGCTAACACCAATAAAATAAAATACTAATTTTTAATCACTATTCTTAGAACCTTGATTTATTAGGTTTTCGCGTGACCGTATGAAAGCTATGACTATTTTTAATGAAACGTATTATTTTAAGAATTTTTTTAAACTTATATTCATTTCGTTTGCTTTGAATTATGGGAACGCCTCTGAAATGCATTTTAAAAAATGACCGCTCAAAGGCTTTAATATATTGAAAGTCTTTTGGGTGCCTCTGTAAATAAACCATGCACGCTATGCAGACTGGTTTCTATAGGGTTCATGATACGTCCTTAACAGTAACACATATCAATTTCTTAGTAATCTATGTATATTTGTGGCAGTTGAGACACATAAAGATAAATCGATATCATAAACACTTTTGAACTTTATTAGAAAGTGTTTAAAGGTTATTGGAAACGATGGTTTATATGAAACAGAAAAATACTAAATTCTCACAGTAAGTACGATCGGGCATTTCTTAAAAGAGTGGGACGGTCATAGTTGGCATTCATAGACTTTTCCATGCAAATAGAATAACTCGGCCGCAGTTAAAAATGCATGAGCCTGTTCATTTATCTCATAATTATGAAGTATTTTGCATATAAACCAGGGCCATTGAACAAAGATAATTTATGGGATATCCTTTTTGTGTACGATAGCATTCGAAAATATTTCAGCGCATATTTTTTTTTTCCGTTTAACCTATATATTTTGTTCGTGAAAAGGAAACATCCAATGTTGCGGCGCTACATTTAATGCTACAAAATGGAAATATTCAATCCCGTGTTCTTTCTATAGTTACGACTTTCTCGTGAATGAATAACTGAAAAGTAGAAAAAGGGGGGGGGGATCTACGTGGTGTATCACGAAACACATACACACAAATGCGTGTATACTCACGAAAACAGAGCTATGCATAACCTACTTTATTTCTCAAGGTGAAATAAAAGAGAGGAGGGGAGAGAACGGCGACAATTGTTCGTTATTTTTATGTTCCACTTAAATTAATATCGGAACAATGCTCTGTGCAGCAGTCGAGAGCCCAGGCGCATTTCAGCACTCAAAAACATCTAATTTAGGATATGATTGCGCTTAAAAGGTGAAATGTGAACATTGCGTGCATTTATTGACGAGTCGTCGAAACAATAAAGTTTACTTATTAAATGAACTTGTGTGATTATTAGCATAAACTTACTTAAAATATCATAAATAATCTACTTGAAAAACTATTATTTCAAATTCTATGCAGCTCATAAACGGTTTGAACAATTAATAAATTATTCTAAAAACGGGTGAAGATCAGGAAACATTAGTAAAAAGAATGAAAGTTTCGAAACATTAAAAATAAATAAATAAAAATACACTTCTGACACATTTAGTTAACCCTTTAACGCGCAGTGTTCCCGCTCTGGGAAAACCAAACTCTGGCGCTTTGACTGTTGCCAGTCACGAAGAATAGATTTCATTTCTATAAAAATAGTTGCGGGTGACATAGCTCCACGAGAATCCTTTACTTTTTAGCACGTCATTTCCCGTAAAAAAATTGTCACGATTATTTTTAACAGCACTGAAATCTGCTGAAAAATGTAAGAATGCGAGAACAGCTCGATAGGTTGCCCAATGCTGAAAAAAGAGCAGGCGTTGCCATCGCCACAACCAGCTGTCGTCAAAAAAGGGTCTCTAGATATGTGGCACGCGATGAGTGTTTCGATCGTCCGCCATCTTGCTGGTAGTTAAGTCGAGCGATGGCAACGGCTGCCCTTTTTTCAGAATTGGGAAAGGGTTGCGCCTCAAACGGTTAAAGTGTCCCATTTCAGTAATTTTTGTAAAGTAATATTGCTTTTATTTTGTTTATTCATTTGTTTATTTGTTGTCAAAGTTTTGTAACTAGTCAGGTTTATAAGTTGTGAGCATTGAGAAAGTAGATTATTTTTTAGCTATATTCATTTTATAAACATTCCGAATTCTGTCGAGTGTCTAACGTAACAAGCCACTAGACATTTTGTTTTTTCAACACGCATCTTGTAGATGAATACATAAAATAAAAATAACAAGCGCTAAACAGAATTCAGACTTGTTCATTTTTTAAGTCATTCACTTATCATAATTATCCTCTTTTTCGAAAAACACTTTTAACCGTTTTAACATAATGCGTGCGCGTTAGCCAAAGAAGCAGACTATGACCAATTCATTAAGCGTAATGTAAGCGATGTTACAAGCAGTTACGGTGCTGATTTGCATTTATTGGTTTTTTAAACTTAAAAAATGTATTTTTCCTTCCTTTTATCTGATATTTATACTCTTTTAAAGCATTCCCCATGTTTCCTGTGCACTAGACATTTGTGTGTGCATGCCTGTAAAAGTGTCTTTACTGTGTTGGGTTATGACGTCCAGGAAACAGAAAACTGAAGAATTATGCATAAATCATGAAAGATAAATAATGATTTTGGATATACGATACTTATTGTAAAATTAACAGTACGGATTTGTAATCGGCTGAGGATTTTTTTTTTTTTTTTTTTAGGGCGGGGGGAGGGGGGTTATTAACTGTATACACGATCTCTCAAAAACACTGTCGTATGCCTTTATTCTTAAGTGTTGATTATAGACGCATACAATAAAGTACAAAGTTACTTTAAAAATGTGCTGAATTTTATGGTATCGATTAAATTTTACACGACAGTAAAAATTTATTTATTTATATATAACAAATGCCAGGCTTTTACAATCAAGTCATTAGCCTTCTGGCTTCCCAATATTTTTGAGCAGTGCAATTAGAACTTTTAAGTGGAAAGCACGTTACAATATGATGTATGTCCATTGAGGTTCCGGAGACACACAAACAACAAACCGGAGAGTCCTACGAGAATAAATATAAATAAGCGCAACATATATTTTTTTTAATGGACACTGTATACAAAAATTCCCAATTAGTAAAATGCACCTTCAACATTAATTAGACGATGGTCAAAATTTCCGTCTTTCATCATAAAAACGGTTTCAGAGATATGCTTGAACAAAGGTGGTGAGGGGCTATGGAATGCCAATAATAGCAAAAACATCATGTATTTATGCAACCATTGTTTTATTTCATAATTTGTGTACGAACCCTTAAACGTGATCATATGACTTGATTGTTTGCCTGGGAAAGCCACTAGCAAACGGTTTAAGTCAGTATGTATTTATTTTCATATCTCTGGCACTTTAAGTAAAGCATGCTCAATTTTTGTACATTTGCTCATTAGTATGTATGAAGCATGTTTTTCTAATTGGGAGGGGGGTTTATTTGTACGGGACCCTTTAACTTTTGAACTTATTTAGCTTCTGAAAATTATAATCTACATCAAAAAGTTCTGCTCCTGTTTTTACGCAACTCTGTAACTTACTGTACCCCAGTAGCACAATTAGTCCAAAAAACGTTTAAAACACGTTTTTTAACGTCAAAAAACATGTTTCCAACGTAATTTAAACATTTTTTGAACTAGTTGTGCTACTAGGGTATTGGTTTATCATCAATATTTAAGGAATAAAAGCTTAGGTCAGCTGCATAGAACCTAAATTTATGAGTCTTTTCATCTCTACAATAAGCTCTCACGACAGAAACTAATATAAATAGTCATTCTACAGAAATTTTAAGAGTTTGAAGTAATCGTTGCAGTTCTTTCTGAGAGAAAGAGCGTAGTTTTGTTGTCTCCCATGCGGGCTACTTTGCCTTAGTACGCCACTGGCCTTGCTGAAAAAAAAAAGAGAAAAAAAAAAGAAGAAGAAAAAAAGAGAGAGAGCTTCTACCCTTTCCGCAAAATTGAGAGAGAGTTATCATATCGCGCATCCCGTAATACCTCCTATTAAATACCGGGCGCATATCGTGATTGAAGCCCTTTCCAACTGAACCTGGGAAACAAGCCAGGTGTTTTCAGAATCGTCTTGCCGCGGTCCCATGAGAGGCTATGACTTCTGGCCGAATAAATGAAAAGACTTCAATAAAATTATTCCCTACTTCCATTTAAATATAGAACACACACACACACAGAGATATATATTTATTTAATGGACGAGAGCACGTAACACAGATTACCCGGAAAAGGCCTTTTATTTTGCATATTTTATTGTGGCGAATTGTTTAATCTCTACGGAAACAATAGAATTACTTAAAAATGAATGATAATCGGATCGAGCTGCAGTGCTTTGGATGAACCACTTTTCATAAGTAGGATGCGATATTATGATACAAATAATGACCTCGCCGACAAATTTATTGCGAATGGGATTGGATATTCCTATTACTTTACAAGAACCTTCACTCTACTAGGCATTTGTATCTCGGTCAAAAGTCGACTTTTTATGCGTATGGGGATTCTTCAAAAGACCCTTGTTAATATTACTACATTACTATGGTCTAGCAGCAATTCTCTTTTGTATAGTTAAAATTATCACGGTTATTAATTGTTTTATTCGAGGAAAAGTCGTTGTGTCAAGGTAACTAATATGAGAAATAACGAGTAATGCATATAAAGTGTAAATATATATCTAGTATTTTTAGGAATGAATGCAAAGTTACTTGAAACAATGCTGGTAGTAAAGGTTAGGAATAAATGTTTGTCTCCAGAAAAGAAATACAAATTCGACAGAAATTCGTATGAAACTTAAACTAGCATTAAACACATCATTATTAAAATATGTAAATAATGGTGTGTTATTACTTATTTTTTATTACTATGTTATTATATAGTTTTTAAATGATTATCATTGTATTGTGTATTAATGCAAAGTTACTCGATTGTTATCTGCCTAAGAAGGTGGTGCATTGGGCGAAGGACTTTTTAAGAAATTCTAACGCATTTTCACGTTAAATCTGAAGAAAATGTCCAAAAAGCTAGTGCGTTAGATCGAAGGCCACACGATAGGCCCGAACTCGGGACCTTTACACTTCAGCCATCTACCTCGTCCAGTGTTTTTATCCACTCGGCCACAGTAGGGCCGCAATACAGTTTTTAATACAATTCACAGAAACTAAACTAGGATAAATTTGTCAGGTTTTTCCTCATCTTTTTAAATGTAATAAAATAAAAGGTATTTGTTGCAAAATGAAACCTTTATTCCTATTAAACACAACCACGCTTAGTTGAAAGATGTCCGTTAAAAAATCATGTATATAACAAACCCTTAATTTAATATACTCGAAATATTTACAAACGATTTATTGTGCTTTAATGAATGTTCTAATAATACATCTTCTGATAAACAGTTTCTTGTTTAAATCCTCCTTCATTCAGCAGGAAATAATTTATTTATTTTAATATTGTGAAAAATGTTAAGATGTGTAATCTTGAGAAGAAATTTAGGTTCACTCAAATTTCGAATATAGTTCCATGTATGACGTAAATTTTGTAGCAGATTTCATCAATCTCAAAATGTAACAAGTTGGGAAAAATTCTTTACACAGCACGGAAGTTTTTAATTTATGACGTCGCGTATTTGACTCCTGTAAAAGAAATTCCGTTAGTTACGGCAGTTATCTGATTAATTCACTCCATTGCTTTTGTAACTGAGTAGCATCATAACTTACAATGACGTTAAAAAAAAAAAAAAAAGTAGAATCATTTTGGAAGAACATAACCCTATGCTGAAACACGATTGGCCATTTCACCCGGCATGTCGGAGTAAATTCGCTATAGCAGTATGGGACAGATGGCCAGTGCTAGTTTACCTTTCCCCAAGGAACGTATCCAGAAAAAATTATCGTACTGGTCCAAACAGCGGAAAAGGCAAAATTTTTCAGAAGCAGTCTTCATCAGTACCATTTTGTTAACAATAATCGAAATCGTTGGGGGATCCGGACCCTTTGGACCCCTTCCTCTTGAATACGTCCTTGCCGTTCCCCCTTCTTTTTTCAGATGATTACAACTTGCTTGATGATATATGAATTCACGTCAAAATTTCAGCAATACTATCTAAAATCAGTTATTTTACACCTGGAACACATGACGGGAAATTCTGTACAATTTTCATATACTACCTATAAATTACAAATTAAACATCCACAATCAAACGAGTCTTATAACAGGTTTCTCCGTATCCGGCACCATTATCATCTTCCGTTTTTCGACCTCGATCATCGAGTAAATGCATCATCTAATGTTGATTCTTTGCATAACCAATCATAACCAGCCTTTGTTTCCTTGGTTTTATGAAATACTAGCTGAAGTACCCGTCCTCGACGGGTTAGTGAATGCAAATTTCCAAAAAAGCAAGATCTTTCGTCAGCATTGTATGAGTACACAGAATGGATGTAGTATGTTGCCAAAGTAAAGAAAGCGAAGTTATAATTTTTATGTATTGTTAAAATATTACAGGTTAGAGAGTAACTAAGTAATATCATTTCATTCGCATTAGTCGTAATTATGTGATGCGCGAACGAATATTTACGCATATTGAAATAATTTTCGCAAAATCTCAAAATTTAATCAACATTTTTGAAAAAATGGAAGCCTAGAATTTAAGTTGAGTGACAACCTATCATGTCACCCAAATTCGTTTCATTCCCTGCAGTCTTTATTTCGTGATGCTGGAACAAATTTACAGCATTTTAAAACGATTTTCGCAAAATCTCAAAATGTATTCAAAATATTTTAAAAATTCAACACCTATAAATTAAGATTAGCAACTACCTATCATATCACTAAATTTCGTATCATTCGTATTAGTCGTTATTACGTGATGTTTGAAGAAATATAAACGCATTTTGAGAGAATTTTCACAAAATCTCAAAATCTAATAAAAATATTTAAAAAATTGGACTCCTATAGTTTATGTTGAGCAACCATCTATCGTGTGACCAAATTTCATATCATTCGCTTTAGTCGTTATTATGTAATGCGGGAACAAAGATTCACTCAGTTTTAAAAGATTTTCACAAAATCTCGAAATCTGATCGATTTTTTTTAATTAGATGCTTATAGTTTAAGGTGAGTGACCACCTATCATTTCACCAAATATCATTTTTTCACCTTTGCAGTTTTACGTGATGTGCGAACACAAATTTACGCAGTTTGAAATGATTTTCGCAAAATTTCAAAATCTAATCAAGATTTTTTTTAATTCGAAGCCTATGTTTTAAGTTGAGTGACCACATATCATGACACCCAATTTCATATCATTCGCTTCAGTCGTTTTTGCGTGATGCTTGAGCACAAATTTACGCAGTTTGAAACGATTTTCGCCTATGTTTTAAGTTGAGTGACCACATATCATGACACCCAATTTCATATCATTCGCTTCAGTCGTTTTTGCGTGATGCTTGAGCACAAATTTACGCAGTTTGAAACGATTTTCGCAAAATCGGAAAATCCAATCAATATTTTTTTAAAATTCGACGCCTATGTTTTAAGTTGAGTGACCACATATCATGACACGCAATTTCATATCATTCGCTTCAGTCGTTTTTACGTGATGCTTGAACACAAATTTACGCAGTTTGAAACGATTTTCGCAAAATCTCAAAATCCAATGAGGATTTTTTAAAAATTGGACGCCTATGTTTTAAGTTGAGTGACCACCTATCATGACACCCAATTTCATATCATTCGCTTCAGTCGTTTTTACGTGATGCTTGAACACAAATTTACGCAGTTTGAAAGGATTTTCGCAAAATCTCAAAATCCAATCAAGATTTTTTAAAAATTGGACGCCTATGTTTTAAGTTGAGTGACCACCTATCATGACACCCAATTTCATATCATTCGCTTCAGTCGTTTTTACGTGATGATTAAACAAAAAAAGCGTCACGGGCAGAATGACAGAATGACAGACTGACAAACTTTTTTTTGAGGGTCGCATCGGAATCCCGGGTGCTTGAAACGGATAGAAATCGCAAAATTTTTGAATTCCAAGAAATGTACAGACAAAATTCTAAATTTATTTATATAACTGTGTTTTATCTTTACGTGTTCAGCAAAATGAAAACGAACCATTCTCACCTTCTTTATTGTTAACTAGCTGAAGTACCCGTCCTTGACGGGTTAGTGAATGCAAATTTCCAAAAAGCAAATACTTTCGTCAGCATTGTAGGAGTACACAGAATGGATGGAGTATGTTGCCAAAGTAAAGAAAGCGAAGTTATAATTTTTATGTATTGTTAAAATATTACAGGTTAAGAGAGTCACTAAGTAATATCATTTCATTCGCTTTAGTCGTAATTATGTGATGCGCGAACGAATATTTACGAATATAGAAATAATTTTCGCAAAATCTCAAAATCTAATCAACATCTTTGAAAAATTGGAAGCCTAGAATTTAAGTTGAGTGACAACGTATCCTGTCATCCAATTTCGTTTTATTCCCTCCAGTCTTTATTTCGTGATGCTGGAACAAAATTTCAGCATTTTAAAACGATTTTCGCAAAATCTCCAAATGTAATCAAAATATTTTAAAAATTCAACGCCTATAAATTAAGATTAGCGACTACCTATCATATCACTAAATTTCGTATCATTCGTATTAGTTGTTATTACGTGATGTTTGAAGAAATATAAACGTATTTTGAGAGAATTTTCACAAAATCTCAAAATCTAATGAAAATGTTTAAAAAATTGGATACCTATAGTTTATGTTGAGCAACCATCTATCATGTGACCAAGATTCATATCATTCGCTTTAGTCGTTAATACGTAATGCGGGAACAAAGATTCACTCAGTTTTAAACGATTTTCGCAAAATCTCGAAATCGGATCGATTTTTTAAAATTAGATGCTTATAGTTTAAGGTGAGTCACCTATCATTTCACCAAATATCATTTTTTCACCTTTGCAGTTATTACGTGATGTGCGAACACAAATTTACGCAGTTTGAAACGATTTTCGCAAAATCTGAAAATCTAATGAAAATTTTTAAAAATTCGACGCCTATGTTTTAAGTTGAGTGACCACCTATCATGACACGCAATTTCATATCATTCGCTTCAGTCGTTTTTACGTGATTCTCGAACACAAATTTACGCAGTCTGACAGGATTTTCGCAAAATCTCAAAATCCAATCAAGATTTTTAAAAAATTTCATGCCTATGTTTTAAGTTGAGTGACCATCTATCATGACACCCAATTTCGTATCATTCGCTTCAGTCGTTTTTACGTGATGCTTGAACACAAATTTACGCAGTTTGAAACGATTTTCGCAAAATTTCAAAATCCAATCAAGATTTTTTTTTAATTCCACGCGCCTATGTTTTAAGTTGAGTGACCACCTATCATGACAACCAATTTCGTATCATTCGCTTCAGTCGTTTTTACGTGATGCTTGAACACAAATTTACGCAGTTTGAAACGATTTTCGCAAAATTTCAAAATCCAATCAAGATTTTTTTTTTATTCCACGCGCCTATGTTTTAAGTTGAGTGACCACCTATCATGACACCCAATTTCGTATCATTCGCTTCAGTCGTTTTTACGTGATGCTTGAACACAAATTTACGCAGTTTGAAACGATTTTCGCAAAATCTCAAAATCCAATCAACATTTTTTTAAAATTCCACGCCTATGTTTTAAGTTGAGTGACCACCTATCATGACACCCAATTTCATATCATTCGCTTCAGCCGTTTTTACGTGATGCTTAAACAGAAAAAACGTCACGGACAGAATGACAGAATGACAGAACGACAGAACGACAGAATGACAGACAGACAAACTTTTTTTTGAGGGTCGCATCGGTTTCCCGGGTGCTTGAAACGGATAGAAATCGCAAAATTTTTGAATTCCAAGAAATGTACAGACAAAAGTCTAATTTTATTTATATAGATGGGACACCTTTCTCTTGTATTGTTTTAATGTGACCAGATTTTTTTTTTTCATTCTAATTTCCAAACATTGATATTGTTCTTGTACCTTCTCGTAAACTTTTTTCGGCTGATCCTTTGTAGGCAGACATATCCCCAATTTCAATTCAACGTATGACAGTTTTTCAAGAAACTTCTGTCCGATATTTACGCCTAGCAATAGCTTTTCTTTGGCATTTGTTTGGCATCTGTAACAAAGGTCATTAGACATCAATTAGATAAAAGAATAACATTAACTAATATGGATACTTCAACCTCACTTGATATGGCCATCTCTCCTAACAAACCATATGGATATATTTTAAACTAGCTGCGTGCCCGTTCTTCGCACGGTAGGAAACGAAAATTTTCCTTACATGTGTAATTCGAAATTATTCGTGATGTGGAATTAAAAAAAAAAAAAGAGCAAAATTATTTGACTCTTAATGTAAAGTTTGTGTCATGAGTACTAACCTGATCATTGCAGTATAATGACTCAAAAAACTACGTCAGTGTCATTCACTATCAAAAAATCTGATGTGTCCAACACATGACTTCCTTGCACGTCTATTAAATCAAAAATGTTTTCTACGCACTTCCTCTAAACTTATTTGTTTGAAAGAGATAAAATATCAATAATAGTAAGGTTTAGCGATTTCTAGCCAAATATTTCGATATCGCCAAGCTGAGTTCAATTTGAAACATTTCCTTCTGACACTTTATTTGGCGATATTTCACCAAAAGCCGACAAACTTGAGATAGTTTGCGAGATTTTGGGGATAGCCAAAGTAGTCATTGACCAAGGACTTTCAATGAATTGAATGCATCCATACACCTTAATGTATTTAAAGTCATTTGGCTCACCCTGTAAATAAATTCCCAGTGATTGCTGTCAAAAAAGATATTGAAAACAGTTGGTATTATAATATAGTTCTAAATACAAAAGTTTAAAATTCTACGGGTTAAAGTTTTAGAGTTATACAAAATACGAAATAATTTTTGGGGCCAAATTTGGCGATATTTCGGCGAAACTCGTCAATGTCGACGACATTTGGCGAGATTTTAAGCATGAACCAAACAATGACAGATTATCGCCAAATTTGGCGATATTTCGCCAAAACTCGCCAAGAACGATGACAAATGGCGATACTTTGGGCATGGACCAAATAACTGACTATCGCCAAATTTGGCGATATTTCGCCAAAACTCGCCAAGGTCGAGGACAGACGGCGACTTTTGGGCATGTACCAAACAATGACTGTCTACAGTTGTATTAGTTGTTATTACGTGATGTTTGAAGAAATATAAACGTATTTTGAGAGAATTTTCACAAAATCTCAAAATCTAATGAAAATGTTAAGCAACCATCTATCATGTGACCAAATTTCATATCATTCGCTTTAGTCGTTATTACGTAATGCGGGAACAAAGATTCACTCAGTTTTAAACGATTTTCGCAAAATCTCGAAATCGGATCGATTTTTAAATTAGATGCTTATAGTTTAAGGTGAGTGACCACCTATCATTTCACCAAATATCATTTTTTCACCTTTGCAGTTATTACGTGATGTGCGAACACAAATTTACGCAGTTTGAAACGATTTTCGCAAAATCTGAAAATCTAATGAAAATTTTTAAAAATTCGACGCCTATGTTTTAAGTTGAGTGACCACCTATCATGACACCCAATTTCATATCATTCGCTTCAGTCGTTTTTACATGATGCTCGAACACAAATTTACGCAGTTTGACAGGATTTTCGCAAAATCTCAAAATCCAATCAAGATTTTTAAAAATTCACGCCTATGTTTTAAGTTGAGTGACCACCTATCATGACACCCAATTTCGTATCATTCGCTTCAGTCGTTTTTACGTGATGCTTGAACACAAATTTACGCAGTTTGAAACGATTTTCGCAAAATCTCAAAATCCAATCAAGATTTTTTTAAATTCCACGCCTATGTTTTAAGTTGAGTGACCACCTATCATGACACCCAATTTCGTATCATTCGCTTCAGTCGTTTTTACGTGATGCTTGAACACAAATTTACGCAGTTTGAAACGATTTTCGCAAAATCTCAAAATCCAATCAAGATTTTTTTAAATTCCACGCCCATGTTTTAAGTTGAGTGACCACCTATCATGACACCCAATTTCATATCATTCGCTTCAGCCGTTTTTACGTGATGCTTAAACAGAAAAAGCGTCACGGACAGAATGACAGAACGACAGAACGACAGAATGACAGACAGACAAACTTTTTTTTGAGGGTCGCATCGGATTCCCGGGTGCTTGAAACGGATAGAAATCGCAAAATTTTTGAATTCCAAGAAATGTACAGACAAAAGTCTAATTTTATTTATATAGATGAGACACCTTCTCTTGTATTGTTTTAATGTGACCAGATTTTTTTTTTTCATGAATTTCGCCATAGAGTGTAATGTATTTCGAATCTTTTGGGCGGTCCTGTACATAAACTATCCATTCGATTGCCACCAAAAGGGAGGTGCACAACTAGATCATAGAACAATCCTAAATATCAAATCTCAACATTCTACGACCAATAGTTTTTGAGATATGCGAGTTACATACATACGTACGTACGTACGTACAGACGGCATGGAAAAACTGGCCACAGCAGACTCGCCGCTGGTCAAAATGAGTTGCAGACGCGTTAATAGGATCGTGCATGCTAGCCTACGATAGGATGCATCGAAAAAAATTTTAAAATTAAATTTAGAGGTAGTCAAAATCGGTTTTTTTGTCGAAATTTGGCCCCCAAAATTTTTCGGGATCACATTACTTCCTTATACTACGTACAAGGAAGTAAAAAGTGGAAAGCTTAAAGGTTTGCAGAGAACTCCTGGCTTTCAAAATGTCTTATTTCTACATCATACTGTTTTGTAGGCTCAAGTTGTAGCATTAAATACCTAAGACACTACATGAAATGGAGCACCATTTATTTCTTTCCGAACATGTACCATTTAAGGAAAGTATTGCAATCATGAAAAAATTTGACTTCGAGATTTTGGTGTATTTACACGTTTTGAGGTCTTCTGAATTCATTTATGCTATTTTCAAGAGATGTTTTTAAAATAGCTGCGTACCCACTCTTCATATGAGAAGGGAATATTTTACTACTAAAATCATATCTGCATGTGACAAAACAGAATTTCATTTTTAAAAAAGTTCAAGTAATCTCTACTGTTGAAATTACTGCGGGATATATTAACGCTAATTAGAATTACTTTTCGTTTAGTTGGTTGTAAGACAACCGTTGAAAAAGGATAAACACGTTTAATTTCATGAAATATTTATTAACGTGGTACATTGCGATTTATTCATATTACCTTTACAAATCTAATAATACTACCTATTACGTGCATTAATACTATCTATACTCGCTTCTCCCTCTTCAAGGCTCTCTTAGCTTAGATTATTTGGCCTCAATGGGATCTTTTGATTCTGTGGCGATTCTTTGCAATTTACGCATTAGCATAAATAATAATCATTTCACATAATGGTTGCCATTAAGGAAACTCTCCATATATATTTAATTTATACATAGTTTTATAAGATTGGCGTATTTAGCGCCGCAAACCATTTCATCTTACCGTGGGGAGAAAATATCCTAGGGGTGCCATTTTAAATATCCATGTATCTAATATAGCGATATCTTTTATATCCTCCATAGTCCTGTCTCCTGAAAAGCATCAAACTGTGTAATCTCGAGGAGCTACTTATTCCCATTTTAATTGTGACAGGGCGTTAGAGTTGCAGAGTTTACAAATTTCACGCATTTTTTAAATTTATGACGTCACTGTTTGACTGCCGTAAAGGATACCCCGGTAGATTGAGGGAGTTAATTTCGATATTTCGCATAATTGTTTTCAAACGGTATCATTAAAACTTTGCGTTCACGCTTAAACCCAAAGAGCGAAAAAAAAAAACGATACATCGCGGAGCGATCAGTTTCCATGTAAACCGACAGGTTTTTCCGCGAAAGTGCTCATTAAGCAGTCTTTTTTCTGAGAACTTCTTTCTTCCCTTCCTGTTTTTTTGGAGAACTTCCGTACTCGCTTATTGTTATATTCCGCTCCGCTCTTGTGATCGAAAAACGCTCCTAAAGGAGAAGCTCACTTTTCGCTCCGACTGATCGAATTTCGCTCGTTTGGTTTAAGCGTGGGACCTTTATGGAGGAACGTAATTCAACGTTAAAATAAAACTATACTCGCAACCTGCATGCGTATGTTAGGCAACGCCTGCGCTAAATTAAATGCCAAAAATAAAAATAGTAAATAGAAAAATTTTAATATATCGCGCTTTGAAACGAACTTTGTAACTTTTAAAATGAACATTTTCAGCGCCGTGAAAACATTTCAATTTTTAAATAAGCACCGGATTAAAATACCACTTCTAATAATAATAATCGTGAATTTATTAGTTTATTTCTACAGTAAATTTTAATCAAAATATCGTCTCCCTGTGTTGAAAATAGAGCTGGAATAAATGAGTTAAAATTATGGCGTAAATTTTACGTATCTTAAAGCATTTGACGTCATAGATCCTCACTTGCGAATTGAAATTCTGATATCCCATTTAAAAACTCGATTGGTTGAAAAAACCCTTTTTTCTAATCCTTTCTGTGGCAACAACCGAACATAAATTCTCGTGCCATGATCTCAATGTAATGAATGGCGTAAGATCGCGTTGATGCTATTAAATTCTAAACATTAGGCTGCATTAAAATTCGTAAAAAATCATCTAATTTACATAATTTTTTCGTTTTTATTTTAAAAGAGGGAGAAAAGAATGTTTCACGATTTGTCAAAATATCTAAAAGTTATGACGGATAGAATTCAAGATGCGACAGTTTTAAAATTATTTTACGAAAAAAAGTCGCGAAGCAGATGTTTAGTAAAAAAATTCCTAAAAATTGGTAAATCATGTTACGTATTCAGAACAAACTGTTTTTAAAAGAAAATTTTCTTCTCTATCCGATGATACAAATGCCGTTTTGCTGCGAGCGTAATTTCCGCCGTCATTACGAATTAGGTGAGAAAAAATGCCAAAAATCGCATAAAACATAAAATAAAAAGAATATAGGTCGAATTTTGAAAAAATCGCTTCGAGGTGCACAACTACATATTTACATCTTCCCGAGTACCAAATTTGGTGTTTCTAGGTGTAGCCGTTTGTCCGTAACGCTGCCGACAGACACACACACACACAGGCAGACACCGTCTTTTATAATAAGTAGAGATTAATAAAAAGAAATCTAACCTCCATTTCGAATTTACAATAAACATGGAAAAATGAATGATACAATAAATGCACAAAGCATAAATAATTAACATCAAACAGTGTTTCTAATGATATATGAATTCACTATAACACTACATAGTATTCACATACTAAGTTACATCAAAATTTATTTATTTACTTCTGACTAACTTTTCGCCCAGGTTTTTATTCATCTGTTGCTTCCGAGTGTTGATCGCAGCGAAGTAACTGCAACACAGCGCCTTCTAGTGAATGCATATACAGATATTTTTATAGCCATCTCTAACGAATTTACTCTAAATAACTTCTCATGAAATACACACTTGAGTAAAATAAACTCATGTATATTATTTTGTACGAAATTATTTAATTTAATTAATTTTAACAACAGTTAGCTTCATTGTACTTTTTTGTAATTTCCTTTATTCAATTATCCTAAAGTATTCTTGTTTCCTCTTCTGTTTCTTTTTTGAGGATAGAAAAGTGATTGTTTGTTTTGATTCCACTTTTCACATTTCACACTACTGGCCAGTCGAGTACTAAAAATATATGTACATATTAACGACTTGACAGACATTCAACTTCCCCTTGTAAAAAGAACCCGTCACCTTTTACGGAGAACTGTTTAATTAAAATTATAAATATATATGAGCTAACACATGTGAGTTTCTGAAATTTTGAAAGTTTATATTCGAGATAGTGCTACTGTCAAGAACCGTAGGTATCATATAGAAGAAAATAGCAAGGGAAAAAATACGGAATTTATACCTAAACATTAACTATCAAAATCATTTCTATAAAATATTAACGAACTTCTATGAATAATGATGTATGTGTTTATATTATGTTAATTAATTTTAAATGTAAACTGACTTCTATTTTTTTATTTTAGGTAAGTACTTGAATTTTATATTCCAGACTCTACTGAACTGTATTCTAAGTAACATTTATGATACCCAGGTAAGTTTCTCAACAACGTTACATAAACAATAAATAGTGAATACCTATTTATTTCAATTCAATTATACTTTGGAAATTTTAATTTTTACAAGTTTTTTGCTAACTAAATCACTTTTTCATAGCGATTTACTATCTCAACGATACTAAATACATCTCAACGATACTAAATACTAAATCGCCTTTTCAACGATACTAAATACTAAATCGCCTTTCCAATACTAAATCGCCATCTCTAACGAATTTACTCTAAATAACTTCTCCTGAAATGCACACTTGAGTAAAATAAACTCATGTATATTACTTTGTACGAAATTATCTAATTTAATTAATTATTTAATTAAATTAGGAAGCTTTCTTTTCAAAGCGATTTAGTATTTAGTAGAGATTTAGTATTTAGCATCTCAAATTTGGAAAATCTCAATATCTCAAATTTGGAATCGCTTAACAAATTTCCTTTATTGGCTTAAATCGCATTGTTCGGAAATCATTTGTGAGGATGATCTAGGGATCAATAAAAATCATCGTCATCCACATTCTTCATTTGTAACTAATTGTATAAGCTGTACTGCGGAGGACAGATTCTAATAAACAATTTTGTTTAAAGCACCAAAAGAGTTAAAAGCTCTCGGCGATCGTTTTGATGGCTACAAAGGATCGTCTGTTCTTCAGGCAGTATAAACTAAATTAATTCAAACTCAGTGTGTTTATGTTTGTTTGGTATACAATATTGTCTCATGTTTATACTCTTTTCCTAAAGAACTTGGAAGTTTTAAATATTTTTTCATCGGGAGATCAAAGCTAGAATCAGGTACATCAATCCTTTTAGTGTTTAAAACCAACTTACTCATGTTTTTAATTTTTTTAATTCATGGTTTAATCTTTAAATGGTGATTTTAAGTATAGCTTTTATGTTAAAATAAATAAATGCAATAAGTTACTAAAATCTGCATGTTCTAACTATATAACGTTTATTTAACGCATATTATCAATCAAAGACTTAGTTGATTTAAAATTGTCAACGTTTTAAAAAAACAAAAGATTCTGCCAATCCTCAAAAGCTCATGCTGAAGTACTTCGAAATCAAAAGCCTCGGAATCATCTAATGCTTTTGCATCCTTCTCTGAGAGTTAGATTCTTCAAATATTTAAAAATAGAGATTTTTATCCATTCAAGTAATAGAAACGCAGAACAATTATAATGATTCCACTGTTGAGAAAATGGTTGTCGAAAACGATGGCTAATGAAATTGAAACAGTAAACGATAAAATTAAAACCATAGTGAAATGAAAAATTTTAATCGTCTTATCCTTTTAAAATTCAGATGCAAGAAGCCAAAGCAGTACATTTATTCTTAAAGAGCTCCATCTCTGTGAATATCCATTAAATCTTTACATTTGACATTCAAATTCAGCTACAAATAAAAAAAAAGCAGGGACTTGGGTTTTGTATTTCCCTTTTCTTGGATCAGATACTCATTGCAAACAACAAGAATGTTAACATTTTCTGTTGAAAGGAGGTAGGGAAAGCAGCCAAGATGGCAGAGATTGGTTGAAATTGTTGCATATAATGAGGCATAATGACGCTGCTTCGCCTCTTAGAATGACTAGATTTTAATTTTATAAGCTTTCTTTTTTCGTCATTCAGTTATTTTATAGAGATGCTACTAGTTTTTAAAAAGATAAAGACGCTTTTGTATGAAAGTTATAATTTATTTGTTTCCTTTCATATTGAATTAACTGAAAGCATAAGATTTTTATTTCAGAATACACTTCAACTGCAGCCAGCTTGATATACTTTATTATTTTCTAATTATCATTTAGAGTAGAAATATACGTACTCTAAATGAAATCTTGCTCAGGTAACTTCAGTGTCTTCTTGAAGTAACTGCCTAACAGCCTTATTTAACAAACTCTCTTGACATGCGAATTAATCCAAACTCACTGTTAAGATATTTACCGACGGCTTGACAAGCGTTGTAGGATTAATCCACTTGTTAAGTGATTATGTCAAGTCATCGGTATGATATTTTACCAATTTATGTCAAGTCATCGGTATGATATTTTACCAATTTATGTCAAGTCATCGGTAAGATATTTTACCGGCGACTTGACAGGCGTTATAGGATTAATCCACTTGTTAAGTGATTGGTGAATAATGCCCTTAGTTCTCTCAAGTAATACTTCAGTAACAGTTCTATTCTACTAATCAGAGAAAGACTGTCAAGACAATATGTCATTAAAAGATTCTTTTCTAAATATACTTTTCTTAAATATCTATTTAGTCTTTTTAATAATTTTTCTGCTAATTTTTTTAACTTACTAGCATGCGAGGATTTCGTAGTAAAAACCAATGTGTTCTGACATTTCTACGACTGACTAAAAAAATGTAGAAGCATTAATCAAATTTTGAATTTTCATTTAAAAAAAAAATTTATCACTTATAAAAATGCGTAGATCAATTTTTAGATGAACTAATTAAGTATTCGCGAAAATTCATGTAAAATTTTTTAAAAGTCTACTGAAAGTTTTGTAAGTGATCGATTAATACGCTTAGGCTATATTACTAGTAATATAAAATTTACTTCAGAAAAGTAATTTAAATGTCTTTAAGCTCGTTTATATATTTTTCCAGATGGGACGAGGAGTGAATCCAATGTATGTATTACTACGGTGATAACGCTTGAGAATCAAATTATTATTGAGTACATTTGAAAAAGGTCTTTATTTACTGTAATATTCTTTCAAGCACAAAATATCCCTGAAAATATGTATAAACTCTGAAAGTATAAAAAATAAAACTTCGTCAAAAAGAAAAATATTTACCATGAATATGCTTTAAAGTCCAAAGCTCCCAGGGGCAAGTCAAATATTTCTGTAAAGTTTCAAAACTTTATCCAAAATCCACAACAATTTTTTTAAGATTTTCTATTTGAAAGTTTCATATGAAATCCTGCGATGGGAATCAAATAATTGGTTATCAAGCTACTTTTTTACGTATAAATTCAAGCTGTATTTGTTCGCTGCTGTTAGTACGCCTCTCAAACGTATACTGTAGAAATAATTGAGGAAAATGAATTAATGACAAGCTTGTATTGCTTAAGTTTGAATTACTTCTGTATATATTATATGTCCCAACAAGACTGCTTAAACTGGGCACAATCAGATTCCTCGCTTGGAGTACATAAAAAATGCCCAGAAATCTATCTCACTTAGGCACATAGTTTTCGAGGAAAATAATAGAAACATCATTTACGGTGTGCGAAGAAAATATTGGAAGCATGAACTTAAATTGTTGCATATGTTGCGTGAAATTATGTTCAAAATGTTCACCGGGCATGTCTAGGCATGCATGGGTGCGCCCTGTAATGGCTGACTGCACGCGTTGCATCAACCTGATGTCCATAAACGTACACGCAACATAAAGGAGAGAGACTAATTACTTTTTGTAATAACTAAGTCTCGATAAACCACTATCTTCAGACGTCCTCACAGGAAAAAATCTAAAGATGCGAGATCTGGTGATCGTCAAAACTGTGTCCCTCCCCCCCCCCCCCCGGCCAGGTCTTATCCGGCGGCAAAAGTTCATGTTTCAAATATTTTCTTGTTGCATCGGAATTTATGTCAAAACTTTTCTTTCTTTTGGGCCTCGTACTCATTAATCGCATTACAATCAATTTCAATGAGAAAAACTGATACGAGATTTTGATTAACGAGTTCGGTCAAGAATCTAATTAACTTCGCATATGAAAGCACCACCGCAATTTATTTTTACATAAATTCAGCACTTATCGTTTCTTCCACATATACAAAACTGAATACTTCTCAGACAGGATAGAGTCTTTCTCCGAGATTGCATAATCTTGTCTAATTTGCTTTCTGCTGTATTCAAATCATGTCCAAAAAGCGTCAGGTCGTTACCTCTGAGGAATCCGTAACCTTTTCTTGTGTGTCACACTTGGCACTTCTAATTCCGAGCAAGTCGTATTTGGCTATCTTTGGAATGCACATGCACTACAGTTTATTCATAGAGTAATCTTTATGCTGAGGACACTCTTCGGTATTTTGAGGTGTTACAGACGAGGTTACAGTCAAGCTTTGACACTTTGCATTCGCAGAAAAAGAAGAAACAAAATTATATAAGTTACAATAAAAATAGATGATATTCGTTTAAATGTTTATTAAGTCGGTATTATTCTTTTCACAAAAAATTTTACATAAAATGGTATTAGACTGATTAATTTATTTTTCATCGTTCAATTTTAGAATTAATTTGAATTCGAAACATAATAATTTGGAATTTTTATTTCATGTTTTAACTGTAAAATTTCACTTCTTTTTCACAAATGTTAAAAATGTGTGTAAAAGTGTTATATAAAAAAAGAAGTATTCTCCTTTACTTCTTTAAATGGAAGGTGCAGTTACAGATTTCCTGCGACCTTTCAAACTTTTGGTTTAATGTTTCGTATAACATTGTACATGCAGATATCGCATAATTGATATTAAGTCTTCATCTCTTTGCTTCAGAATTAAATGCATCATTCTGGTTGATAATTTTTATGGAATGAGATTTTTGAAAAGTGAGAGCGAGGAGGACAACAAATCAGCTAAATAAAATCTGACGGAGCAAAATGTTGTTCTCCTCGTGTTTTTAAACTTCGCCTTTGATCCAATAATTCTCATAAGAGGAAAAATTTTGTCAAAATACCTTCTTTTTTTTTATAAATGCTTTCTACTTGTCTGAAAGACCGTAATCTTACTGAACAACAATAAGATTATTTTCTTATTGTTCAGAAATAAATTAAAATGATTAGTTGTATAATTAAACTAATCGAACGAGCATAACATGCACTCACACAGCTAAAATTGTATGGAACGATAGGATTTCATAGACTCTATATAATGAAGATAGCGCATAACACAATAAAAATACTGTGCTGTTTTAAACAGACAACCACTGTAACTCTAATGAAAATCATAATCAAAATTAAAACTGGAATTTTTCTATATTCCATACTCTCTGTAAAACACAACTGACAAACCATGTTCTGCATTTAAAAAGTTAAAAATCTGGAGTGACTCCACTCGGCATTCCGAACACTTGATCGTTACCAAGCGTGTCTCTATAGGTTATAATGTATGAAAATTATTTTTTGTAGCCCTGTACAAAAACTGCAAGTGTTATATACATCAAAATCTAGGTTATGTGTCGGTGCCTTATAATATGCACACCCAGTTTGAGCTTATTTGAATGCACCGTGAGATCCTGGCGCACTTAAAAAGATTTGCGTTCATAGGCCGTAATGCATAAAAATTCTTTATTGCAACCCTAATTTCTACTCACACCAATATCCATGTAGGTCATGTCACCTCGAAGTGTAATATACATACCCGATTTACGCTCAAACGAATGCACCGTTCAGACGTTAGCGTACTTTTAAGAGTTTGCGCCCATAAGCCATAATGTATGTTTTTTTTTTCCTGCAAAAAATATACATCCCGCGCACGCCATAATCAATACCGGTCGTACGAGGATGGTCTATAGTATATAAACCCAATTTGAGCTCTATCGAATGCATAGTGTAGGAGCTATTGTGTTCACAAACACTCACACACACACATGCATACGTACATATGTTTCATAAATAGCCTCTAAAAATAGCATAAATGAGTTCTGTGGTATTCAAAGAACTGGCATACAATCAAAATCTCATAGTCACAATGCTTCCTTTGAAAAGTACATGGTCGAAAAATAATTTCATGATTGCAATACTTTGCTTACATGTTCGGAAAGTAAGAAGGGAGGCTAACAAAAGTGTAAGTACTTTTGAAATGCATTTTTAATTACTTAAACAAAGTCATCAGCAAATTCTACATTAATCAAGAATTCTAAAAAAATGCATCTGACGATCACAGTTATTGTTTTTGTTTCGGTCAAGAATATCTAATTAAATAATAGCACCGTGAAGGAATTTTTGGCAGCATGTTTGACACATTTTGAATTTAGAAGAAAAGGCGTTTCATGTTTCGAATAAGAGATGTAGTTGCAGAATTTTTTCCTCCCCCCCCCCCCTCGCTATATTCTTGGACCGAATGTCTGTTTCTGGGAGCAACAAAAGCACCGTGCATTGTTGCCGAATAGTTGTGGGGAATGTGGCCAAAACTATGAGATCAGAATTGCTTCTCATTTATGAATATAAAGATCAATATTGCTGTTTTCTGTGATGACCGCGCGTTTTTTGTTCGGAGTATCGCAATTTGGTTTCTGACGATGAATCTTCAGGCAGTTGAGTATTTCTTGGGGGAAATCGTGGGTGCTTGTGCTGATATTCAAACCGGGAAGGAATTTACCATTTTAAGACCAAATATTTCCCAGAAATTGCATTGCAAACTGAAGTAAATCTGAAATTACATTCAACATTTATTTATTCGTTAAGAGGCTGGATATATTTAACGCTTTATCTCAAAAACTTAACACTCTAACAATCAGTTTATAACTTCAGTGATTTAAAATGAAAAACAGGGATGCTAAATTATAACGAACACTTCGATTATGAAACATTTTCTAGTTCATTTATCTTATTTATACGTAAACTACTCTGTATTTTCATGGCAGAGCTACGCATGGGCTATCTGCCTCGGATTGGTGGGTGCCTTGTTCGAAAGACTTTCTAAGGGGTTCTAATGCGGATTCACGAGCAAACTACTCTATAACGAATAAGAAGGCCAACGACAAAAAAACCTTTCCGAATGAATTCATCTTATTCTTAGGGGGTTTAGCATTAGACAAGATGAGTACAAGAGAAACAAACAAAGAAAAAAGCTTTAGCAGACATTTTTCATGCTTTAAAGGCTAAATATCCAAAACATTTAGTTTTTTATTGAAATCAAAGCCATAATCTATAGCAATATTCACAGTTGTTTTGCTGACGATATTTCTCAAGGGTGCTAATAAACCATTCTTATGATTATAACTAGGGATGGATGCGAAGCGATTTTTTGCGAGACCTGACAGGGATTTACAGATTTTTTGCGAGACGAGTCAAACATTTTTAACGTTACGATATAGGAATTTTGCGAGACGAGACAAAGCTCTTGAGCTGTTTTGCGAGATGCCTATTTTCCGTCTCGTGTCATCCCTAATTATAACTTAGTCAGTGTTGATACGACTAATTACTCGAAAAGTAGGAAAATAATAAAGTACCTTAACCCCACCACCCCCTTCTGACTGACATTCGGCTACTAGGTTTGTGGTAGATTTTTCCATTCCCAGAACACTTGAGGTTTTTAGTAGTGTGATCCTCTGCACGTGTAGTGATGTCCACTTACTTTGACGCAGAAGAAGGATTTGGCGATGAAATATTTTATTAAATAAAAAATTTAAAGCCTGTGTAATTTTTTAAAAGCTAAATAATTTTATTCGGGATTTGAGTTTAATAAAAAAGAAAGCTATTCTAACTGGTCGCAGACTCAAAGAAAACGACTTAATTGTTCAGGAATAAGCATTTATGTCTGCTTGAGAAGGGAAGAGAAGAGAAACTTTTTTTAATTTTTCAAGACAGAAGATGATTTAGAATGAAATGTAGATATTCTCTGCAGGTGTTAAAACTTTCAAAGCGGTTCCGATTTTTACGACATCAGAGGTCGCTGCTTCAGCTAGGGGACTAATGCACACGCATATGGCTCCAAGTAATCTGCCATCCTTGTTGCTAGTAATGGGATTAGTGGAAATGTTGCCACCCATGCTAAAAAGCAAATAAAAAAAAGTAGCTAGAATAGCGCCAAAAAACCCGAAGCATTTTTAAGCCGATAGTAAGATAATGTTTCATTTGCTTCTCACTTATGTATTTTCGTTTTGCGAATCTAAGTGCTATGAAAAGGACTTCCGTTTTTGTTGAATTATTGACTTTAAAAGCTTATAATGTTAAAAATAGATTAATTATTTATTTTAAGTGGTCAAAAGTGATTTTTATTAAGAGTACTTTTCTCTAGTATAAATATGAATTCTTTTAATGCCAGAATATTATTTTTTACATATGTACATTGTAAAAACCCATAGCGGAAATAGCGCTCTCTGATGTCTGATTACTTAGGACTATTTCTATAGTTTTTTTTTAAATACTGATATCTGGCCCTGTAGTTTGATTCACGGCTCAGCTATACATTTGTACATGCATATACAGAATACACAAATTACCCATAACACGGTTTGATTCGGAATTGAATTAAAAAATGAGAAATGCAAGTTTCTAATAGATTCGTCTAAAACCAGTTTAAGGGTGATGACACTTATGTCTCACCTTTAAAATATTGTAAAATATTGTCAAGTTGCCCTTAAAATGCTAGTAAAAATATATCTAAAAATTAAAACATCTCAATTTCAGTCTAGACATTCATCATTTATTTTTATTTATTTATTTATTTATTTTTGAAAAAGCTACATTAAGTTTTCGAATACTTAAAATACTGTATTGAAACATGACGCTCACATTTGCGGAATTTTTAGTAAACAAACTGTATTTTTCTTTAGGAAGCTCACAATACAGTAACTAACCCAAATTTTGTCGTATTTGTGAGAAGTTCCAATTTAATATTCATGACTTCCTTGAATGCAATTAACTCTTTCTGTGTTACATTTATACTTAATGGAAGTGGATACGAAAAATTTAAATATAAATAGTTTTATCTCATTTAAATATCAATATTTTATGAAGCAAAATGACAAATATAGTTGTTATCTGCATGTATATTAGGTTTGCTTTCGATGGAAAAGGAAATACATTTTGAACAGTAGACCAACAATATTTTCAAACACACACAAAAAGAAGAAAAAAATGCTAAAATCATTTTTTAAAACGTTCGTGTGTTTCAGATTCCCTTTTTCCACAGGTATACTCAGAATAAAGTTCGTCGACCTGGATGTTTTGTCCTAAAATACAAACTTTTCATTCGTACTAATAATTGCAGCGATTTCATTTAAATTAGGCAAAAAAAAAAAAACTATGGGACTGTAATATTTCTACTCACGCTAGATTCTGTTTATGCTATCGTGTTTTCTGTTCATGTACCAGACATTAATTAGAAAACCGCAGTTTTTGCGGCTCATATGCAGTATCGGAAATCGATTTTATGTCAAAAACAGCTTGGGAAATTGTTCTTGAATTTATATTTATCTATTTAAAAATATCACGGAAGTCAGCAACTTGTCAGGCAAATAAAAGGACTACTGCTATACCAATTAAATTAACCAGAAAAAAGAATAAAAGTTCCACAAATGATAGACTACCAAATAGTGTAATGTCAAAAACATAATCAAATAATAAAATATTTAGTTTATTATTTGATTTTTTTATTTATTAAATGGGAATTTCTTTATTGGATAAAAAAATAATTACTAAATGCTTCTGATCAATTTACTTTGCTACTGATAAATTTACTTTGCTACTAAATCCACTTTGCTACTGAATGTAATAGTTTAAAGTACTATCCCTACTAGCAATTTTGCTCGGGCTACCACCGGCCACGCAGCCAGCCGATGACGGCCCGAGCAAAATTGCTAGTAGGGATTAGATTCAATATAACCGGAATTAAATTGATTTTATAGGGAAAATACAAACGATTTTTGAAGAAATAAAATTAGCGTAATTTAAGTCAGTAAATGGCTGTAGAGACTCTTTGTTTCTCTCTCTCTCTCTCTCTCTCTCTCACACACACACACACATACGCAAAAAAAAAAAAAAAAAAAAAAATCACAACCCTCTGTGACTTGATAGTTCTTTCAACAAAATTTGATTATTTTTATGAATTAAAATTTTACACGCTCTACTTTTGAAGGAATAACAACGCGTTCATATGTAGATTGTAAAAAAAACCACAGCAGAAATAGCCCCCTCTGATGCCAGATTATTTGGGATTCTTTTTATTTATTTATTTATTTATTTACTATAATGATGCCTGCCCTGTATTTGATTCACATCATCAGCTAAGCAATTATACATGCGTGCAACAAATATTCAATTTTTTAAAATAAAGTTCTTGCCCTAAAATTTATTTACAATTCAGAATATCTTGCCATTTATCAGATGGCTTACCTTGATCATTTCTCCTTTTTTCTGTTTGTTTGTTAGTATGAGTACTATTTCTAAGGTAATTTAATTCAAAAATATAAATTTTATTCATTCAAAAATATATACAAACGGAAAAAATATTCAGTGCAGAAGATCTTTCTCTCATTTTATGAATCTTTTTTATTATTCGTCTGGGGGATTAATTTTTCTTTTCAATAAAAAAAAAAAATACAAGTTTTTATTTTCTGTGTCTCGTGACACATAAATTCTTTCCTTTTCTACACTCTGCTTTTAAGCGTTTAAGCCCATTGATCGACTATTGGCACTTTCTCGCCACTATGTGTTGGCTTTTAATAAAAGAGAAGCACGCTCCTGCACCAATTAGGTCATGAATAAAAGCGAAAAACAAAAAATAAAGAGTATAGATCCGCGAGCAATGACAGATTTTCGTGTTCGAACTCCCCGCTAATGTGACAAATGAACGTTAGACGTCCTTGTCCTCAGAAATCATGCGAAGGACATTCCTTTGCATAGGGCCTCGGAGTCACGTGAATGTTATGGGCTGTATTGCTTGTTAGCAACGCATAATCGAGACAGGAAGAAGAAACAAAGCTTATCGTGAGAATTTGTTCAACTTTAAACAGTGTATATGCAATTAAATGAGGACACAGGGGGTATCTGAACTCATAAAAATAATTAAACTTTGTAAAGTAACTCCATAAAAATGAATGTACTTGTGTACAAAACGGTCATTTCGAGTGTAGTTCGATTAAAACTAGTATATATATATATATATATATATATATATATATACATATCAACAACGCACACACGATCAGGACCCACCAGTGGCCGACCGCATAGCGCTTTCAACTGGGAGAAAGGAAGTGCCTGGTTCAAACCTAGGTCGCGTCCACCGACCTAACCGTTTCGAGTTTTCCGTGGTTTTCTCCAAAACGGAAATGAGTTATACCCCGTGAATACTTGTTAGGACCCCTTAGAAAGACCCCCTACGGAGGGCACCCCTCCTCTCGGCCTGGATCCTTAGAGCAGATAATCGGCCGTATTCCCACAAGCCAAACCACACACAAGCAGATAGGATACAACTCAGTTCAACTAGTTCTATCCCAGGGCTTAATTTGGATGGGAGCTCACCGGAGCTCAGTTCCTGTACTTCTTTTTCCTGAGTGAATTTTCACGTATTAGTCAGAGCCCAGATATTGCGTTCCGGATCCCTCTAATAGACAAATTCAATGTTTTTTTTTCTTTTCACGCACAAACTGATTTTATCAGATAGATCAATCAGAACTCGTTTCGCCTTAAACCGATTTGAGTATTCTACTGTATATTTTTTGTATTTTTTCTCTTTAATTTCAGATTGTGTCATTTCATTTCACTGTTCTGTGAAGTATTGTGTCAAATACTATTACTGGTGATAAACTTTGAACTATCATCGTTTTAATCGAATATGCTACCGACCGCCGTATTGCAGGTGTCGCGAGAGTTTACAGTACGCCATTGAACATAAACTAGACAATATTGGGTCTCCGGCACTTATTTTTGCTAGAAATTAAGCCCTGTGTTCTATCCTATTCTATCACTAGTACTATTCTAGTAGCAGTATGTAACATTTGTATAATATAGTAATAGTATACTAATAATTAGTAATGTACAACTAATTATAGACTCTTATCAGTATATACTAGTAACAGTACATATCAATAGCATATTCTAGTAATAGTCTATTAATAGTATATTCTAAAAAGTCTCTTCTCTATAGACTATTACTAGGTGTAATTTTACAAGGTTTTTAATTATTTTTGCTTGCTTTTCAACGCCAGTTTTTTGTTCAGTGTTCTTGTCATTTGCATTTAGGACATAGGAAATGTAAAACTTCTCAAGAGCAACTCGAAATCACATAAGAACGTGGTGTTTCAAATGTCATCTTCAAATTTGTTAATAACATAACATCTTTAAGGAAAACAGTGAGATTAAATTTCATAAACAAAAGGTCTCTTTTCTCAAAACTTCATCAATCAAGTTCATATGCGATTTTCAGTTATCAGTTTTAAGTTGCTAGGAATTAGTACTTAGCAAATGGTAGTCGAAAATTTGATTTTATGTTTAACTCTTTATTTCAAGTGATTGTTGAATCTAGCAACTTTCGAGACCCTATACATTCCTGTAGAATTCCGAATTTTCTTGGTATTTGGCACAATCTATGCTTCCTAGAGCTTTTGACGATGAATTTTAATGCACGTGGTATGAAACCTGGTGCAAGGGTTCATTAATGCCTGTAACAAAAATTTAATTTTCAGAACATTTTTTCTACTGCATGCATAAAATCCAGAATATCAGGATTCTTTTTATAATTCGAAAGTAATTTTTAATATTGAATAATGTCTTTCTTAAGGGCAAGTTCTGGAAAATCTATCGATTTCATAATGTAAGTTTCCCTATATAAAAATATTACGTAGTTGCATTTAAATTATTTACACCAGAAACATATTTTTCAGCAATTTTTTAATTGATTTAAAATGTAAGGGTAAATTGGTTAGCGGCAGCTCACATAGCAATGTGCTTGATTAAAAATAAATGCCTATCAAAGAAAAATATCGGTACTTATGTATTACGCAGATCGACCGTGCCAAAATAACCTTAAAGATTTTGGTGATCAAGCACTTATAGCTAACGAAAATTAAAATGCATGATGATGTATTAAATAAGTAAACGATTACCCAATAGTATAATGAAATAGGGTAATCAAAACCAGTAATAGAGAATTGCGTAATTGCTTAAAGTTATTGGTGCTAAATCGAAAAGATTGAGAAAATTATTGGGGAAAATGATTCACGATATAATAAGTCAGCAACAAAATATCTTGATTAAGTACTCGTGACTGTATGGTATAAATCACTGATCGAAATTTTCGAATTACAGCAACGTGATGGAAATGAAACAAAATAACGTATTAATTAATATATAGGTACATGCGTGTATATATAGTTATACACACACATATACAGGGTATCCCCAAAACAATGGCGTTTGCTTTTATTCCTTAAATATTGATCACAGCAATAGTATCATGCAATAAATTAAAAAGTTACGTAAAAAATTGACAGAATTTCATAGCATTAATTAAAATTTTCAGGAGATCAAATCTAAATAAATACAAAATAAAATTTTTTATAAGGTCCTCGTACAGAAAAATTTCAGTTTAGTAAAATGTATCCATATCCAAATGTAGCCATATCCATATATTTATTAGAATATGTACAAAATTTGAGCATATTATCCTAAAGAGTGTCGGTGATGCGAGTATAAATATGTGCTGAATTAAACCATTTTTAAATGGCCCTCGGAGGGAAAAAAATTCACATCGGATGATCGCGTTTCAGGGGTCGTACGCAAATTACGAAAGAAAAGAATGTTTGCGTAAATGCACACTTTTGTTATTATTGGTACTGTATAACTTCACCAACTTTATTTAAACATGTATATGAGTATTTTTATGATGAAGGGTTGAAAGTTTTCACGTAACCTAATTAATGTATGGAACACATTTTACTAACTGTATTTTTTTTTTCTGTACGAGGTCCGTATAAAAATTAAAAAATTGTATTTATTTAGATTAATTCTCCTGAAAATATCAACCGATACCGTAAAATACTGCATCTTACTTTACGTAATTTTGTAATTTATTGCCTATGTTTATAGTTAATGTTTAAGGAATAAAAGCCCAGGTAAATGTTTCAAGGACACCCTGTATGTATTATATGTACCGTTTCTCATCTGAAGAGACCAAGTAACAAAAACTTGAAATTTATGATACCTGCTTTTTTAATTGGTCTGTTGGTTATACATATATAAACAGAGTGCTCTTAACAGCGTATTAAAAAAGGAGAAAAATAGTAAATTTGAAGCAAAAAATATTTAAATTTTCAGGTATAACAGATGCGAATAAAGATAATAAAAAGTTGAGTTTCTTACGTGTTTGTCACGTGAGGAACCACCGAAACGAATTCTTTGCTTAAAATCCGTGATAACTTGTTAGAGTTGGTCTGTTGGAATTGATTTTATCGCACTGTGCTTTGAGTCTTCTATGATTTTTGTCTATCTCTGTAGTTTTTAACATAAAAGTAAGTATAATAATAATTCAAGGCTGTCAGCAACCCAAAAGATTTATCGCCAATGTTACCAAGCTGTTGTAGCAAGTTACTGAACCAATTGCCGTGTTGATGTTGATGGCATTTTTACCATTCTGTTTTGGCAGCAGTTATGTTTCCAAGTATCCTTGGTAGCTTTTGTTTGGCTTCATGCTTTTTTTGGTACAAGATACTGATCCTATTCTATCAAACTTTGTCATTAAGGCTCTTAAAATTCTTTATTCGCAGCAATGGAATGTGGCCTGGTACTTCAAAAAGTACCACTCCACATTCTGAGTATCTGGAAGATCTGTAATCACAAAGAAAAAAATACGCGCTCTTTGAATAAATATCGATACATTTTTTAACCCTTTGAGGCGCAACCCTTTCCCAATGCTGAAAAAAGGGCAGCCGTTGCCATCGCTCGACTTAACTACCAGCAAGATGGCGGACGATCGAAACGCTCATCGCGTGCCACAGATCTAGAGACCCTTTTTTGACGACAGCTGGCTGTGCTGGCAACGTCTTCCCTTTTTTCAGCATTGGGCAATCTATCCAGCTGTTTTCGCATCCTTCCAATTTTCAGCAGATGTCAGTGCTGTTAAAAAGAATCGTGACCATTTTTTTACGGGAAATGATGTGCTAAAAAGTAAAGGATTCTCGTGGAGCTGTGTTACCCGCAACTATTTTTATAGAAATCAAATGTATTCTTCGTGACTGGCAACAGTCAAAGCGTCAGAGTTGGGTGTTCCCAGAGCGGGAACACTGCGCGTTAAAGGGTTAAGGAAAAAAATGCTGTCAGAAGCTAACTATAGTTCTTAAATAAGCTTCTTCCTTTTGGATCCCATATGCCTCCAAAATTTCACTTCATTAATTACCTCGTTAGAATTTTTCAACTAAAAGTTTCACTGTATTTTATATATATATATAGATCTATTTGCCGTAGTTAGACTACATGAGGATTTGTTGTTATGTTTGAAGCATATACCGCCAATACATGGAAAAAAGAAAACATGTACATGAAACTAACTGATAACTTCTTGTTAAGTCGGTATTAACATTATTTCAAAATTTTCTGCTATAAAAAAGAGGATGTTTAATTATTTTTTTAAAAATCAATCTCATTTCAAAGGTTAGCGGTGAGGGAGATATCAAAGCAATATTATTTGGTGACACAAACACATCCTGAATTTGAAGTCGCCATACTGAGTAAATAAAAAAAATCATTATGCAAAATGCATTCGTATAAGATGTTTCCGTTTGCTAATGCGAATTGAAATAAATATACTTCTAAATGGCATTTTCTCTTTCTCAAAATCTTTTCCATTCTTTATACTTTCAATAAATAATTCGAAGTAATAATTTGAAATAATAATGTGAAAAAAGTGCTATTTAGCTCTTCTTTCAAACTCTCTTTAATAACAAAAGATTTACATTAAAAAAATGTACCTTCTGTTTAAAATAAAGAGCACTTAAATTATTATATTTTAAAATTTGAATTGTGTTACAGATTTTATATATTTGCCATTAATTACTTAACAAAGTAGAGTCGTTAAAATAGTTTTTTTTATACATCTGCTTAAAATTTTATACTGGAAGACAGATTCTGCGGTATCTTTTTATAACTGGCATGGTTTCAAGAATGTGTAACTTTGTTTCCGGATTTGAGTACATTGTACTTTCCTTGGATTTGAAATTAAACGAAAAAAGTGTGTTTAAAATAATTTTATTTTTGATATCCTTGCACTTTAGTTTTTAATAATAATATAATATAATATAACTTACTGTCGTTTGATTATTAACTTAATTCTTGCTATAAAATAATGTCTTGTGTTCAGTATTAAAGAAAAGTACTATTGAACTTGAGTTTTAAAAAATTCTTGAAACGGAGCAAATTTACTACGCAGGTAAACTTCTTACGCAGAAAGTACTTTTATATATGGCTGAAAGAAATAATATTAAGTGATGTTTAAAACACAAAAGAAGCCTTTCGCTATTTCCTAGTGCTTTATTGGACGTAAGGAAGATCAGAGCTCTCTCTTACACAGTTAAAAATAGTCTGAAAATTCAGAATATTTCCAGCCTTGTTTTTCAGAAAACTGGCCGTATTCCTCATGAATTTCTAATTTTTCGTTAAAAGAAAGAAAATATTTTTACTTTCAGAAATTTTACATGAAAATGGTAAATTTCCGTATACGGTTTGTTTTTGCACTTTGTAAATAGTTTTGATAAATGGATTTTTGTTAGACTTTTTAATCTGAAAAGAAATATTGACACCAAACGCACTCTTATGTTCAGTTATGTATTAAACTAATGATTAATTTCTAGTAATAATAAAATCGTTAGTCTCTCTCTCTCTCTGTTTGTGTGTGTTTTGCGGACCAACGATAGCGTGCACAACTATCATACTTGGAGTATAGGTAGGTGTGCACATTCCTCAGAACTATTTTTTAAATTCTTTTTATTGTTTTATTTATTTAATGTTTCGTCCAAATTATGTTTTGTCACATTTTCACGCAAATAATCTTGCATCGACATAACTATTTTCTTGGACAGTTATGATATAGTCATCACTGGAAAGATGTTTCGATTATGCGAACGATTAAATTTACTTTGATTCTGCATCTTAAATTTTGAATTTTTGGCGATTTTTTGAAAAAAAAAAAAAAGATTAATTTTTCGCAATTTCATCCAATTTTTTCTTTTTTTCATCGTCACATCCGAAAGGTTATTCGTTTTACCTTCTTGAAAATTGCATTGAATACGGCGTCCCTTTCCTCCATTTTTTAAAAGAATAGAGTTTTTAAAAATATTAATTTTTTTTAATTTTTTTCACATTTTTTACTGTGAAACTACCTTGTTGTTACTTTACATTTTTTACTTCGTACTTTTTGTGCACTGAGTTATCTATAACTTCACAAAAACTGCCTTCAGTAAACAACTGTAGAGAAATCATTCCAACATTTTTTTATTCAACTCAGAGGAACGATCCAATTTGTAACTATTTATGGCTTATTTTAGAAAGGAAAGTAGCAGTACATTGGAAAGATCTAAGGAAATATTATTTAGAGTAGCAGTCTCAAAATATTGATTTTAAAAAAGCTGCACGAGTTTTATTTCTTATCTAATCACTGAAAATACATAGCTGATGCTTATAATAGAAATTCAAAGGGAATCCTCTAGATGCTCAATCTTGTGCACTTACCTTAATTTGATTTGAAAAGGTGAACGATCGCAGGTATGGGACAAGAACTTGTACAATTAAACATATAATAAGGGAAAATACAGGTCAATGTTTTGTACATCATGAATATCATGATAGAGACATGTTCAAGAAAAGAAAAAAATCCACCAAACATTTAGAATCAGAATTTAGTATTCTCTACCACTGGAAAATGAATTTCACATTCTTTTTGAGGTATTAATATATGACTTTTATATAATAATACAAATAACATATGATATCAACTGCATACTATGAAATTTTTTAAAAACTCATGCCAGAAATATTGATATTTGATGATAGTTTTCCATAGTTAAATCGCATAAAGTAATTTTAAGTGCACAAATACTTCGTGTCGTTTCTCTTATATTGTTTCATTTTGTGAAATGAAAAAAGTATAATGTATTAAGGTAACCTTGCACAAGGAATTCTGCCTAGGAGGGATTTGCCTTTGGGCGGAGGAATTTTAAATGGGTTCTAACACGTAATCACATAATATCTGGAGAAAACTGCTCAAAACTCAGAATACTTAGATCGACAGCCACGCAATAGACCAGAATCTGGGAACTAAAGAGTTCATGTTATTCATATATAGAACATGTATAAAAAGAAACAGTCCGGTTTTATGCAGTTAACAATTTTAAGTGAAGTTTTTCATTACATAGAATATTCTAATATTTGCTGCATATAGTTCTTCGTTTCCTCTATAAAATTCAAATAATGAATCACGCTTAACACATTGAATTTGGAACATTATCCAAACCAATTCATTTTAAAGTAATTACTGCTTACATAATAAGCAGTGGAAATAAGAAAGCGCAATTAAAACAATTTATTCTGTGCTACGTATAAAATATTTGTTATACATCTTTTGTATGATGTGTCAAGAGCTAGAAATACCACACTCACAGCTTCAATAGAACATACAATCTCGACATCAGTATACGTACAAGTCAATGCATCCAAACTGTTTTGTATGATCTTCTAAAAGAGCTATAGATTGATACAATTTTAATACAAAATACGTACATCGTAGCGAAACTTAATTGAAAACATCCATTACACACTAACCAATGGAACGTTCAAACAGATTTATATACTTTAAAAGCAGACGAAAAAACTAGAATAATTAACACTTTTTCACTTTGTAAAATGTTAAAAGCTTATCACAGATTTCAGCTAACGCTTTTAAAAAATTCTATCGAGGGATATTATGAATTGCAATGCATCAAAATATTATTAATATGGTCCTTTTCATTCATAAGTATTAAGATAAACGTAATAAAAAAATTAATACAGAAGTTTAAAAGATCAAAATCTAATGACATTGTTCAGGTATGTATATTTCGTATATTTTTTTCTTAATTCCATATTGAAATGTTGATGTTTTAATGCGTAAATACATTTTATTATTCTTCAATTGCAATGAAACTTGTTTACAACGTCATTTAATTACTATGAAACTCGGTTACAACGTATGTGTGTAAAACTATATATATTATACACTTTAGATGAGACGTGTATAAAGTGATTTTGTTTCAAAAGTAACGAACTGAAAATTGTTGGCCCACGAAACTGATAATTTACTTACTAATGAAGATCAAGGAATAATTGAAAAATAACACATTTATTTACATTCAGTAAAGAAAAAAATAATTTCATCTATTTAAATGCAAATAATTCATATTATGCTCATTCATCGTAGCACAAATTGAACCTGCAAGAAAATGCAATCTGACATCAGTTGAAAGAAAAACATCTTTTCATTTTTAAATAGTCATTTTACTTCACTACGAAATAAAATTTCATTAAAATCTAACGTAATTTAGTAATTTAGAAGATGACGGCTCATTAGAAAAGGGCGAACACTTAGAAATATGTCATTATAAGCAAGTTACAGAAACATTAACGTCAATGTACCACTAAACAATATTTTTTGACACTATAAGCGAATCGTCACTTTAAACGAGAACGCTGTAGTTATGTTCAACTGTCTACTGATATTTTATATTTAAAAAATCCTGTTGTGAACTGTTATAACGTTTTATAAATTCCAGCAATAAAATTCCTTCGTTTGCCACTGGTTGTAAACTACAGTATACGACACATTGGAAATTCACTTTCAATGTTTAACAATGTTTTAAAATCTTCGTGTTCCTGTATATTAGTATTAGAAAGATAAAGAAGTAAAGTTATTATTACCGGGATTTTGTACCGGTTGTTCCATTCTTAGATTGAACACCCTCGACACACTAATGATATATTAAGGGATTTGGAAAGTCTTAAATATTCCAGTTGTTTAATTACTTCACGGGACATGGAGGAGAAAACTCTCTTTTACTCTGAAAACAAGAAATATTCTAGAATTAACTAGATAAGTCAAGTTAAAACAATTTGTTACGTGGTTATTTTCGTTACGTTCGGCGTCATAATCCTTTCAAGAAGCATGAGTTATGTTTCTTTTTTATTCTCTGATGTCACGGTGTGTGTGTATAATATAGGTATACAAAGCATCAAAATCAATAGCAATAATTATCATAAAAGTCATAAACAGCAAGAACAGGCAAATATAAGAAAATAACACAAAAACCAAAATCACAAAATACGAAAAACGTATAGGATTCCATTCGTATAAAGCTGTGCCGGCATTTAGCGTGACAAAAAGGTTTAAAGCACTCTTATAAAACTAACAACCACCTTCAGCTAAAAGTGGTATGAAAAATCTTTAAAGTTATAAATGTAAAGGGAGATGTCCTAAAATGATCTTAGCTGGCAAAACGATCCAAATATGCTTTCTTCCAGACTATATACCAGATTATTTTCGCCAGCTCTAGTTGTGCCAAGTGAAGAAGAAGCAACGACGGTATTCAAGTGAGTGCAATATTACGCATCTAAATAGAATTCTTTTAAACATAAATAATAATTTTTTAGGGATTTATAACATCTGTTATAACGGCTTGCTTTTATAATATCTGTTATAAGATCATCTCTAACTTTCTCATTTATTTAACTATACAGTCTTTCATGTACCGAAACATGACTTGGTTTACTTAATGGAGTATGTTTTTAGATGTGAATTACCCTTGCTAAGTTTGTTATGTTACTCGGCGTCATCCAGTAATATAGCCCAAAATGGGCGGCCATGTTTTCGAGTAAAATGACCTTGACGATAAATCTGATCTTGGAAAATAAAAATAAAGAACAGAAAGAGATTGTAAAACAGACTGCAGCTAAGAAAATCCAATAAAAAAATGTTAAATCTTAAGACGAAATAGCCAGAACAAGCAAAGAAAAGAGAGCATGAAGTCAAAGCAAAGACTTATTCCCATGAAGAAGACATGGGTACCTAAAAACCAACATTTGGAATATAGTAAAACAGATTCAGAAGATGCACACAAGTGTATTTATTGCGATGGACTACTATTTTCCTCCTCGACAGCAGGTGAAGATTGGATCCAGGGTCACGGGTGCCGTAAATGGGCGCATGATGCATGCGCAGGGATAGATATGAGAATGACAATGATGTGTATCTTTGTGACATGTGCTCGAGTTTTCCAAATTTTCGGAAGCGGTGTAAATAGGAATTATTTAATTTATTTTTGATTTTATTGCGGGTTGTAGTTTTTCGATCATAATTTTCAAATATTAATTTAATAATAACTATTAACAACAGAACATTTAGCAGATGAAGCAGTAATGCATTCAAGCCAAAGATGAAAGTACAAAACTGAAAGAAAAGTTTTATTTATTACACTATTGAGTCACTTATGTGCAATCCTTGTCGGATAACAAATTGAAAGCGCACTACCTCTATTACAATATCCACCACGCATATCGATAAGAATTAGAAAGACATGGCTGACAATATTAGCTGTCAAATCCGCTTCATTAGATACATGTCCTGGATATATGTGATCTTAAAAGAGACTCACATTTAGAAGTCACGAGAATTCTTAACATCTACAACAGTCGCAACGTTCATTTGTAACTAAAATGTGAAGTCGAAATTGTGTAGTCTTTTTTATTTTTAAAGCAAATATTTATTGATGGAAGTTGCAGGTTCTATACCACAAAAATGTTTTTTGTGTTAATTATAGAAGTTTCAAATTTAAAAACTTTTCAATGTAAAAATATTTACAATTTAAAAAATAATTCTTCCTAATTTTACATAATTTAATTTTTAAAAATATATGTAATTGTGAAAAAACATTTTTTTAACTCTGACGCTTAAAACTGACAAAAAATAATTGAAAAAATTTTGAAACATCACCATCAACATTCCTAATAGGAAATAAGACAAATATTTAACCGAATGACACTCTAGCTTGCCTAAGGTATGAAGGATAAGCAATATCAGCAAACTTTTTATAACAAAAAAAAAATCTAGTTTATACATATTTTTACAAATTAGTTAGAATCACAGTCTTCTTTAAATGCTTAGTTAACTTAGTCACACGTTTCTTTAGCCTTAATAATGGTTCTTTTAACTGCATTTTCAAACATTCATCTTCTCTTTAAAAGCACTATCCACAATAAACGCAGAGTGCTGCTAAGATCGCTTCATCAGATTAATCACTTTTACGATTGTTGTGCGTTCCATCTTGTCCACCATCATCAACATTATAAGCGAATGGTTTTCGTCTAAGACCTGGACTCGCGAAAACACGACAGAAACAGAAAATTAAAACAGAAAGTCGACGAACTACCGATTTGTCCAGTTTTTGCCAAGCAGAATAGCGGTTAAAAAAAAAAAAAAAAAAAAAAAAAAAAAAAAAGGTGTTGCAATACTAAATTTTTCTGCTACTGCCCGTGTTTTTCGTCCAATGGCAGCCAAAAAAATTCGTCTAGGTTCAGACAGAAAACAACATGCGTCAGCGTCTTTGTCAGAGGTTGGAATGTATTTTTTACTGTATTATAAAATTTTTATGCAATAAAGGGGTGTGGTGTTATTTTATTCAAACAAATGCTTACAATTCGAAATACTACTCATCTTTTACAGTTTGAAGACATTTTGGAAAAATCTTTTGAGCCCAGAATTTATGTTTGTTTTTTAATTTCATGTGTTCTAATCAAAGACATCAGATTCATAAAGTGCAAGCTCATTATAGCACTATAATATTCGTTATTCATGTATTTTTTCACGTTTCTTTCAACCATCGAATGTACGAAACAACTAAAATGATGATAGATAACCCCTGCATCACGGAATCTGCTGTGGCATCTGTCGATATGAAGTCAAGTTAGCGCGCAATCCGGACAGAAACGAAATCTAGAAAACAATTCTGCTTTCTGACAAAATTTTATCCTTGTGGAGTCCAGGCTTAAAAGCATATATTGCTTTTATAGCAAAATTATACTTCTTACTCATTTGAACAATGCTTCAGGCTCACATTTTCATGTGCAGGCAAAGTTTCAAACTTTTCTTCTGGCGTAAACATACCTCCATCACCTAAAAAACACATTATTTGAAGTTTCATCGAATCCTCTCATTAGAACTGTAGTTACAGGTCTCCAAGTACCTCCAGTTTAATTTTAAAAGTTTTGTATATTTACAACTTCACACTTTTTGCTGGAGTAATTCAAACTGTAAATTTTAAAAAATACATTTTATTATCTTTTTTTCTTCTAAATTCAAGATCTTAAGCATTCTGAAAAAGTGATATTTTCACCAAAGATATTCATATTTTTAATTCCTATTAAATTAATATTATTATGAAGTAAAAAATAAACTGATTTTGTTTTTTTTTCTACCTAGTTAATCAAAAGGTTTAAAAAGCAATTAATACTTTTTTAATACCTCTTTTTGTAATTTCATAACTTAATAAAAGAAATTCTCAGGATTCGCAATTTGGATATAAGAGAAATTTCAACTTAAAAAATTTAGCTGAAGAAATCGGTATTAGTATCATTTTCCTTTTCTTCACATTTTAGTTACAAATCCTAAACACCCTTTAAAGTTATTTCCTTGTTACACAAAAGACATGAACTTTTAATTTATGTTAATTCACGTATAACGAATGGGTTGGACGATCTCCATTATATTACTGTATCTAATTTTCTCTTTTTGCTACTTTTCTTGGGAAACTTTTGCAGCTTCAAACTGGATAAACAGTTAGTAAAAGCCTTCCTGTGTTTTCTCTCGACTTCATAAGAAATTTCCATAATTAAAATTAATTTATGATTGCACGGCAAACGATTTATTCATTACATTTTAAACATTACTCCAAATAATTTATTTTGTGTAGTCTTTTTATTTTTAAAGCAAATATTTATTGCTGAAAGTTGCAGATTCTATACCGCAAAAGTGTTTTTGAGTTAATTATAGAAGCTTGAAATTTAAAAACTTTTCAATGTAAAATTTTACAACTTAAAAAATAATTCTTTCTAATTTTGCATAATTTAATTTTTTTAAATATGTATAATTGTGAAATAAAACATTTTTTAACTCTGACGCTTAAAACTGACAAAAAATAATTGAAAAAATTTTGAAAACATCACCATCAACATTCCTTATAGGAAATAAGACAAATATTTAACGGAATGATACTATAGCTTCCCTAAGGTATGAAGGATTAAGCAATATCAGCAAACTTTTTATAACAGAAAAAAGTTTCTACATATTTTTGTGACTTATTATAAATTTTGATAGCTTTGTTTTTCACAATAAATATTTTGCACGAAGTAAACTGTTTCAAATCTGAAGAAAAAGAATTGCTTCGTGTGTCTGCCAGATTTTTTTTACTCAATATTTTCTATTTCAGCAAGGCTATTTGTTTCAAAATCTATCATCGTTGAAATTTCGGAGCACTCTGTCTGGCGTTTAGAGTTTCTTGGGTTATCTAAAGTAACTCATAAACAACACGTAAAGTGGATTTTTCTTTTTAAAATATAACAACGGCGTTTCAAATCTACAAAGAAGGCTTCAAATCTACAAAGAAGGCTTCTTTACTTGTAATTATTACAGTAAATAATTGAAAAATCAATTATTTACTGTAATAATTACAATAAAATTAAAGGGTTACTTTCTGTATGAGGGTTATTTTCTATACTATTATAAAAAAAAACTCTAGAAGCTTTTTTCTAATTCTTATCTACTATTAAATCCTTACAAATAGTTATAAGTTAAAATCTACCATTTGCCTTTTTCAGAATTTTTTCATTTTTGTAGGTTGTCATTTTTACTTTCCGAACATGTACCATGTAAGGAAAGTATTGTAATCATGGAAATTTTCGACTTTTCATGATTGATTTTGGTGTTTTTACACGTTTTGAGGTCTCCTGAATTCATTTATGCTATTTTTAAGAGATGTATGTATGTATGTGTGTGTGTATGTGGATGAACACGATAGCGCTTAACGGGGCATTCGATTGAGCTCAAATTGGGTGTATATGTTATAAACCACCATCGTAAGACCGGTATTGATTTTGATGTATATAGGACTTAATATTTTTTCTACAGGGCTACGACAAAGATTTCTTTTACATTATGGCCTATGGAAGGGGCGGGGGATTCTTGAAAGTGCGCTAGCGTTTAAACGGTACATTCGATTGAGTTCAAATTATGTTATAAACCACCATCGTAAGACCGATATTGATATTGATGTGTAGAGGACTTAGTACAGGGCTACGACAAATTATTTCTTTTACATTATGGCATATGGGGAGAAATTCTTGAAAGTGCGCTAGCGTTTAAACGGCGCATTCGATTGAGCTTCAATTTGGTATAAATGTTTGAATTAGTCATCGATTAAAATGTATTTAAATGGTTGGTAATGATCTTAATCGTAAGTGTTCGGAAAGTCGAGTGGAGTCACTCCAGATATTTTTGTATAATGTCATGCAAGATAAAAATTGTAAGATTATTGTTCGTTAGTTTTAAGTATGAAATTAAAATTTTTCACAAACAGGAAAAAAAAATGTCAGATTATTCTTTTTTGTGTGTGTGTGTGAGTCGTGCAGACAAATCCCAAACTTTATGTTATTGTATAGTCACCAATTCGTACTATATTTATCATCTTCTTTGACAAGAAACAAATCATATAAAACGGATCAATATATTTAATCAAAAATTACTGTCTTTACCGTAGCGGTATGTTTAAATACTCCTTTTAATTTTGAAGATTATTGATATTTAAAAAGCGTAAAGATTTAATACTACTTGCGAAAAATGACGTAAAAAAAGAGGGGGGGGGGGTGTTGCAATAGAGTTGGGTTGTTGGGTTACAGCCAATTAACTACACGTGGGATCTAGGCCGAGGAGTGGGGTGCCTTCGGCGGATGTCTTTTCAGGGATCCTATCCCGTTCGAGCGCTATACACTCGATACTGGTGGGACGCTTGCAATAAATGAAAGTATATTTTTAAGCACCAGAAACATAACATAACATGCTGGTATTATGAAGCTATTCAATCTTTTCCAGTGCCATTTTTGTTACTGCTACAAAAATGGCAATTAAAAAAACAGTGTAATCTGTCATCGAGTTTTTTTTTTGCAACCAGAACTATGGCAAGGTGCATGAATGTAAGCCAGTAATAGTTAAACTTGCCCCAAGATCAGATGATTTACGGAATATGGGAACAGGATAAAAAGACTGAAAGCCCAGAACAGCATAAACCTTATCTTGAACTTTAACAATTTCACCTGAACTATCAGCCTTTATTTTTAATGTAGTTTTCAAATAAAATAAGTTCATTTTAGAATTTGAACTAAACTTGCCAAGCACGTATAGCCCTTATAAAAATTTGTAGACTTTCCAAATCATCTGAAAAGTTTTCTATATTTTTCTATGTGTTTCCTATATTATAAGAATCGTCATAATCAAAATATAAGGATTAACATCCCCTTTGGCTTTAATTTCGCCTTCAGTGCTCAGAAATTAAGTCAATTTGTCTTAATAATGAAGTAGGTTAGTTATAAATATTAGGGATGTAAAATTTGGCAGTGCTCTGCAAGCTTCATTGTTATTCCTGCTCTGTATCAAGAATGAAACCTATAGGAAAAAGAAAATTTTTAAATTATTGTGATCTCACAAAGTCTTTCCTAAAAGTTATTTTTTGTCTACTCATAAAGACAGTAAAAGAAACGTTCATATGATTATGCATGTGATTTCTATCAGGAAAATTTTCTTTGGTATCCACTTAAATGTAACACGACGCAGAAAGAAACACAAAAAGCCTTCACTCAAAACTTTATTATCGAACTGAACAAACAAAAGAATAAATTTTCGATTACTCTTAGTCTGTTATTCGCCATTTTTCTAGAATAATGATTTTTTATTTTATTTTCTCATATCATTAAACGTATTTCATCGGACATGTATTGTATTTTGTTGCGTGATCTAAACATATGAATTTCTTTATAAAAAAAAAACAGATTCTTGTTTGAGTATACCACTTAAACATTTTAAGAATTCATGTAGGGTAACGATTCAATGCATTGTTCACGTAAAGTTTTTGTCGGAAACTGCATTTGGTATATTTGTGTTATCTGTCTATTTTGCTGAATCTTTAAATATTTGGCATGTTTTCCATCAGAAACAAACGAGAAAATGAGAATGATATTTGCAGTGGGAGAATACTGTTAGTACCTTTTTAATCTTAATATCACTTTTCAGTTTTAAAGTTATGCAGGGTATGAGTGAACTTTCTTTTGAATTTTATCACGCAAAAATAAACTTACCACATGATTAAAAAAAGTTATTATTTTTATAACTTATTGAAAAGAGCTACTCTGCTACACCGTTTAATTATTTTATAATGACACTTTTTATGAATTCTAATAAAAACTAAAACAGCACTTTTAATAGAAACCATGCTATCATGAACCACAGTAGTCTGGCTTACCTTTATTTTGTTTGAAGCAGAATAATCTGTAAAATGCACTCATAATGGTTTTTGCCTTTAGACCGTTATCTTGGTACATACCGTACATATAAGTGTGTGTAAATTTCGTCTATGATCAGAAAGGCAAATTGAAATCCAAACGTTTTCCGATTATACTGGAAAAGGTTGAAAATACTTTTCTTAGTTTAAGCATAAGTAATTTCAACTCCATTAGTTATGAGATTTTAAACGCGCACTTCTGAAACATTGATAACTTATAATTGATTAGTGCATAAAAGTACACAATACCCAAAATTTCTAGATTGATCCTTTTAAGGGAAAAGAATTGTATAAATCTCAGATTTCTCTTCCAGACTTACGGAGCACTTGAATGACCCAGGTCAGTATACTGGTTGTTTGCTTTCTGCTTAATTCAGATCGACGTGCGATTGTGAGACCTGAGAAATAAAACTTCCTTGCAGGGATCTGATTTCGTTTTTACGATCGCAAATGGAACAGCGATTTCGAACTTCGCCTATTTTTAGACACTTTCCGGATGCAGAAGTTTGCTTCTTTCGTCTTGTCTTGTTTCCGATGACGAATAAAACACAGGGGTCTAAGATGATAGTTGCTCTTTAGTACGACCTAAGTAAAACGTTTTTCTGCCTTGTTTGTGTGCTTTCTTTGAATAAATTGACTGTAATCACCATAGTTTTGAGACTGTTAATCTTTTACAGCAGTGGTCTCCAAACCCCGGTCCGCGGATCAAATGGTACCGGGCCGCCGAAAAAGCATTAAATTATTTCTATTTTATTTAATTTGGTGTGTTTTTCTCGGGTTTCGACTTTGTCGGGTCTGCGCTAATTTATATCTTTGTAACAGAAGAAATCTTGTAATTATTTTAAATTAGTTTATTGTTTATTAAACATTTCATGATTATGAATTAAAATTGCAGTCAGTTAAATCCCCATTGCCATTTCCAAAAAAGTATCTGTGTTGCGGAGTTTTCTGAAGTGACAGCAACCAAGGGGAAAACAACGAAATAAACTGGTCACAAGCAAGACAATTCGTGTGTCATTGTCTCCTATTACCCTTAGATGGAACCGACTTGTTGCGTTACATGAAACTAGCTCAGATTTCTCAACGATTTAGCGTTCTGGTGAGTTAAAATGTTAAACGACTTTAAATTCTTTTTTTTTTTCTAACTGTATTTTATTTTTGACGGCGTGTGTTTAAACACAGTTAAATTAAAATTACTAAATCAAATCAATCTAAAACATAAACAATCAACGCCCCTCCTCCCTCCCCCTCAGCGGGAGCAGTAAAATTATGAAACACTCATCGGTCCGCGGCGAAAAAAATGTGGGATCACTGTTATACAGGATTTAAAAAATTATACAGGGTGTTCCGGAGTTTTTACCAACAAAATAAGACACTATAACTCCCAACCTTCAAAGTGTAAGAGAGAGTAGGGTTGAATGGGACAGCAGCAGAAATTTTTTGTTTTGCAGTCGTTAGTTGATATTTTGTCTGATAAATGTCAGCACATGGATCATTCGTCACACGTAGTGTAAGAATTGTATCCACCACAGAAGGAGAGAAAAATTCAAACTGTTTTTCAGCAACCAAAGTACGCTTTTAGTGCTTAAATTAAGTAGTAGGTAAGAAATTAAGCATTTGTTTATAGTTTAATAGACAGTTATACCACTGTGACAGTTAAAATATCGGACTGAATTGTCCAATCCGTTTGGCTTGGTGTGGAGTAATAAAAATGGAATGGTGTTGACTTTGATTCTTCCGGTGCAGGTGGTGCGTTTTTCGATCCCTCTGTCTAGTTCAGTTTGTTTTTTTATCCATGTTTGAGTAAGACGTAGTTATGTCCAAGTGCCGGTATCATGATAAGTTTAAAAATCGAGCAACGCATAATTTTGAAATTCCTCGTGCAATTGTAAATATCTCCAGTAGAATATTTTAAGATCTTAAAGGATGTGTACAGGATGCACAGTAACTAACCGAAAATTTGAAACTGTAATAACTTTTTACTGGGACGTGAAACTGAAGTAATATTTGGTGCCGTCACACTACGCGGTTTACAATTAACGAAACGAGTTTGAAAGAGTTTGAATTAATACGAGTGTCCATTTTGTGCTGCGACGCAGCACTAGACAGACACGAAGTTGCAATCAGTTTTTCAGTAAAAGTTCGCGTCTTTGCAAGCAGTTAGCAGTAGTAAAATGCCGTATTTGAGCATCGAACAGAGGATTTTCATTTTCTAGTGAAATTCAGGTTATTTCTGCTGAAATTTCGGCCATCACACTGCAAACTATTCGTTCAGTTTTGGGTAACTTTGATCTTAGGCTTCGACATATTGTTGCAAGTAATGGGAAGCACTTCGAAACTCTTGTGCATTAAATCGGAATGGGTGTACTTATACTTGAAGTAAATATCTTTTTATCTTTTCTCAAACTCTTTTACTAAGAAATTCAAATTTTTGGTTAATTACTGGGCATCCTGTGTGTGGATAATTGCTTGTCACGTAGTCAATTTTTTTAATGGCGTGAATGATTTTTCGGAAAAACGTTGCTTTCTCGAAAACGTTTTCGAGAAAGAACTACTAAAAGTACGTCTGGCGCAATGTTAGAAACAACAGATCCGTCTGTCAACTATAAATTTATAATGCAAAAAGGACATAGAATATTATTAAAAAAATAATCAAATGTCTTAAAATGACTTCAAAATGTAGATTTTTTTCCTTTTCAGACCAGATGCGCAGAACTAAAAGCAACCGCTCCCAGGTGACAGACATGCCACCTCTCTACCTAACTTCAATAAGGAACGAAATATCCAAAAGCCAGCCGACCTAAAATAAAACTTTTTCGTGACGTTTTCGTGCTCTTAGACTATAAGTATCATAGAAAATTCAATAAGGTCAAATTGGTTTTCTTTTCATTGATGGTATAGATAAAATAAGAAATCTCGGATACTATGAGAGTAAGTAAGTGCTTCATTCACATCGAGAACAGACACAAATGTAATAAGACTATTTCACGTTGTTCGGTTAAATAACAGAGATAAAATGAATTCTCCTCTAAGAATGTAACACGCAGCAAAGAAACACAAGTGCCGTTATTTCTTATTTAGCTCGTTAAAGAAAAAAAAAAACGAAATGCATAATTCTAAAATTAATCTTTTTCAAATAAATAAAATTTAACAACCTTGTCTTATTTTTAGAATTAATTGTTCGGCTGTTGTTTTAGAAATCCGTCATATTAATTCATCTCTACATAGTATCTTATACCAATCTCTTCATTTTTAAACCCAATTTAAAGCATAAATATAAGCATCCCATGCGATCTTAGATACATTCTACACTTATAATTGTGATTAATGATCATTTTTAAGGCCTCTTGACGTATTCCAAAATGAACTTGCGCTTTCTTCGTAAGAAACATTATCAGTTTTTGGTTCTTGTTTTAAAGTAAACAAAAAGCGAATTCTTCATCTTTAACAACTCATTATTTGTAACTTCTCTTTTTTTTTAGCGCCTCGTGAAATTCGGAGAACAATAAAGCCCCCCCTCCAAATGGGCAGTTCTTTCCTCCTACTACCCTCAAATAAAAGTAAACCTTCTAATTAATTTTCCTTCTTCGAGTTTTAGCGCTGGAGCTCTCTGGGAAACGAATTGTGTGGGCAGGTGGCCAAATTGCACAGAAAAAAAAAAGTTGAGGCATTTTTCTAAAGGTGTTTTACTCCTGAAATATGTGAACCTTTATGTTAGTGGTGATCTTTTCTTGTACTTGCATCAAACATGAGCTTGTTAAGAGATCTCTCTTACTGACTGAGGAGTGAATCGTAAAGACAAAAGCAAATTAATTAGGTCTCTTTGTGCATAAAATGTTGGCGTTCTTATCCCTTCTACAGGTGATTTTGACAGCAAATTATTGTAACTATTGTTTCTTTATGCAAGTGTGCGCTACACAGAAGATATTATATTTTAACAAAATATTTCATTATCTTTAGTTCCTAATCACAGTACACAAAAAAAATGTGCATTAAAAAAAATCAATTTGAATTTCTTCCAGCTTTAATTTATGGACTAGAATGCAGCTTTTAAGGTTATATTTTACAGAAATGTACAAAACTCATTCCTTTAACCGATACTCAATTAGGTGTGTTCAACTGTACCTTAAAATAACATTTATGAAAATTCAGTCACATTATTTTACTATACATTTTTGTATAATTTTTCTAAGTAAGTCAGTAATTTGTTTACTGATGAAGAAAATATTTTTTCCAAGTGCTTATACATTTATGCAGGCGACTGTATATAGAGAAAATAAATATATTATACATTTCATTCAATGTATACTACGGAGCATCAGTTTATCGTATTCACATCCAACGTGTTTTTCAACTTGACCTGAATGTTTGTTTTCGCCTTAACTTAACAGTGACGTGTGGATTGTTCCATATAGCATCTCGGTCAATATACTTTTGACAGCCCCCGATGACTGAGTGAAACACATTACCGTGAAAGTGCAGCAAAATCAAAGTACGGTCTCCCTGGCTTCACAATTCAAATATCTATGTGTTTATTTATGGATGGCGTGAGCAATTAGTAGATTAACGATTTCTTGGTGCCCAAGCTTTAGAGTATGCTGAAGCCAAAAGCAAAGTACATCGTGGGATGATTTCTGAGCGCTTGGCTACATGCCCAGTACACTCATTTCCCACGACGGCTCTCCAATTTTACAGCACAGAACAACACTACGGAGTAAATTAATTAGAGCTTGAAGCGCGTGTGCCTCCTTTTTTAATCCATAAATATACACAGTATAGCATGGGCAACGTTCATAATTTGACAAAATTGGAAACAGTTATATGTGCAAATAAAAACTGCTGAAGATCTTTGTAAGAAATTAAGTGGTGTTACTTTCACTATTCTACTCCAGAAACAAAAAATAATTGGGGGATATTTACATAGATTAAAGAAAAATAAGTTTTAATAGAAACACTTCAGGAAAGATGAAATAACTTTTGTCAGAAATGTAAAAAGAAGATCAAATTAATTTACGGAACGTGAATTAAAAAAACTTATAGTATTCAAAATTTTCTCTATATTCATTTCTTTTTCACACGCACAGAAAAGAAAAAAAGTAATCGCTGAGTATTCAATAAAATGTTAAAGAGTTTTTGGCGTGAAGAAAAATGAAACTGTGAAAAATAAACCATCGCGTAAAGTAAAATAAAACAGATAATGTACTAAAAAACAATTTTTTAAAAATGAGTTGAACTGTGAATGTGACATCCAAACACCCATCGGTGACGTTTACACATTTTCCTTTCGTATAACATTGAATGTTTCACTCAAATTATGCACGAAACAGTCTAAAAAATAGCTTACTACAAAATGAAAACAGCAGGTTACTTTTGCAAATTTGTCTTAATGCCCCAATATTGTGTAATCCAAAGTTTGTACAAATGAGAAATATTTTTAAAAAATTAGGTACAAAACTCCCTGTACCTTTTTCCATATAAGCCATAGATTCAGTTGCAAATTCTCGGTGAACTTGAAGATTTTATCATGGATTTCGACTCTTCCAAAATTTTACCTTGGAATATCGAATTACAGAAAAAAAAACGGACTTGATATGATAAAAGTTTAAATTTTTTAATGGCACTTGTGCAAACGAGAATCAAATTACAGTCCCTGTTTACGTTGCATTTTATATGCATTTGGCTTTTCTGCATTGACCGCTAATAATGATTTTTATCATTAAATCATACGATTATTTAATATCGCGCTTGGAACCTAGTTGGATGTGTATTAGAGATCAGTTCGGGCTCATTTTTTGAAGCCCGAGCCCGAAGACTTTTAATCCGAGCCCGCCCGAGCCCGAGCAATGTTATTTAAGTCGGAGCCCGAGCCCGCCCGAGCCCGAAATTTCAGATAAAGATAATAAAATTCAGTTACTTCATTGATAACTGTAATGTTACTATTTTTATTAAAAATTCCGTTGAATATTCACATCAGTGTTAAATATTCGTATGTACTTAGATATGTTAGATACAGAAAAATACAAGTTATAAATCTCGTATAGTGGCATTAAAAAATATTATATTTAAAACACCTCCAGAAAAGAGATTTTGCATAATAAATTTAAGAAATTTACGTATTAGCATAGAATTGCATAAGAATATATTATTGCATAAGAATTTAGCTGATAGGAACAAAATTACAGTTAAAAAATATTTTAAGATACGATGTGACTATATACATTTAACTAAGCTAGACCAGTAAATAATGAGGCCAAAATTTTGAATTAACAGCATTTTAACACACATACGCAAATGAAATAGCACAACACACCATTTAGTAAATTATGTGGAAAAGCTAGCTTTTTAGCCATCAATTATTTTGTTGCAAGTCCTAGCGATTGTTGCAAGTCCTAGCCATCAATTATTTTGCTGCAAGTCCCATCAGTACGTTTATTTTTCCGATGAATCGCTTTTTAAAATCTGTTTCAAGGAGTTTGCTCAATAAAGGAGACATTTCTCACGAGCGCGAGCCCGCCCGAGCCCGAAAGCAATCGTGAATTACAGGGCCCGATCCCGATTCGGGCCCGGGCTCGGACTGAGCCCGTCTCATCTCTAATGTGTATCTGTGATCGAAGGATCCAATTTATGAATGATTCACCGTTACTTTATAGGAGTTGGTACTCAATCGTCCAAATAATAAATGCCTGTTTTTTATCTGCAGCTATCTTCAGAATAATTCATTTTAGCTAAGTATTTGCATTTACTCACACAAAAAGTAGTACATGAAGCCCCGTTTTGTTGGAATAATTCATGTAAATGTCATTCATTTAATGTAATTAAATTTTGAACAACTTTCTCTGCGTGTCATGAAAGTTATTCTGCAGCTTTCATCTTAATGCTCATTATTAAAGTTATAATTTCAGACACAGAACAATAATGCTTCTATTATGAATTCCTCTATTATGAAGGATATCTATATATCTATTATAGGATATCTATGAAGGATATCTATATATCTATTCTTCTATTATGAAGGCGTATTTTGAATCATATTTGCTGTGAACATAAATTGATATCTATCTATCTATCTAGCTATCTATCTATCTATCTATATATATATTATTATACTACTATTTGGTTTGCTGTAAATTATAATCCACTGTTTGTGGCCCCTGACGATGGTGACAGTGGTTATAATTTCCGTTCCATTATATTATCACAATAATTCTTGCACTTTATTTGGCTTCAAAATCTGGTTTCTAATTCTTGCTAATAGCTGTTATATTTTTATGCGAGATATGTCTTATTTGTAGTATGTTTTGTGTTTTACTTGTTAGTTATATATATATATATATATATATATGACCTACCTGTATAATATATATATATATATATATATATATATATATATATATATATATATATATATTATACAGGTAGATAGATGTGTGTGTGTGTGCGTATTTGTTATGGCCACGGTCCTGTGAAGCGAACACCGTATTTATCTATATTGGATATCTATATATTATGGTTAACTGTAAACGTTATTTCTTAGTATTTTATCTTTTGCGTCATTTGTCGGGCTATTTGGTAGAGTTTTCCTTCTATCAATACGCTTCAGTTTCCTCATGGAAGAACTCCCCGGTATGTTTACCCTGCAAACACTGAATTTTATTTTAAGAATAACAGAAGATGAAGTGTAGACATTGCATCTGTCCATATTTTATATATTATATGTCCATATTTTTTAAATAGCATATTTCTGATCAAATTCACTAAATTGTGATCAATTTTGTTGATATCCCAAGACAAAAATAACTCTTTCAAACACCCATGAAAAATAAAGAAATGCAATAAGTTGCCAAAACTGTCTTTTTATTTTCTTAATATTTCCTTTGAAGTGTTCATCAATTTAGTTTAAGTTCATCATCTCATACAAACACTTGCTGGTAAAAGTTTTCAATAATCAATGTTTTTATCATGATTTTTTTCCTTTTTTATCCTGTTACTTTTCGTTCGCAGTGAAGGGACTACGAAAGGAGAAATTAGTAATACTATTATTAATACTATTAGTAATACTATTAGAAATTAGTATTCAGAAAGTAAGTTCCGCTTTGAAAAAAAAAAATTAGTAAAACATTATTTTTCAAGCCAATTTAATTTTTACATGAAGGAGCATGCCTTAAACTATTTCTAGTTTCCGCCAATGTTCAAACACTTGTCGTAGCGGATTATCAGCTTTTACATACCTTTTTCATAGAAACTTTCCGCCAAGACAATAAACACGACTCCACAGCATTTTTTATTTCATCGTCGGATTCAAAGAGCTTGCCGCCTAGCTCGTGCTTCATGTCCAGGAGCTAGTGGTAGTCGGACAGCACCAATTCTAGGCTGTGCGGTGGGTGATCGAACTCTTCCCAACGAAACTGTCGAATCATCTTTTGAGTGTCACCAGCAGTGTGAAGCCGAGCATTGTCATGAAGCAACACAATTCCTTTACTGAGCAATCCTCTACGTTTGTTTTGAATTGCACGCTGTAGTTTTCTTCGTCGTATTCGTGGTTATCGTCATTGGTGGGAAGTTTCTATGAATAGAAAAGCTGGTAACCCGCTGAAACAAGTGTTGGAACATTGGCGGAAATTATGTAGAAAAATAGTTTAAGGCATGCTCTTCCATGTAAAAATAAAACTGGCTTGGAAAAAAAAAAATTACTTTCTTTTTCTAAACGGAACTTACTTTCCGAATACGCCTCGTATAAGACATCTTAAACGCTAAATATATCGTAATTGTTTACCGCCAACGAGATTTGCATCCTTTTTTGTGCTTTTTAACACGTACAATTTTACAGAAAACAATAATTAATACCATTTGAGAGACGCAAACATTTCAATAATCATCGCCGAAATTACTTCCTAAATGTTCTCCAGTTTCACTCATTTGCGTAAAGCAATTTTTACATCAAATGTTAAGCAACATCACCAATATTCTTTTCATTCTATGTATAGCTACGAAACAATTGAAACTCTCATTATTCCCTGGGGTCAAATACTCCCATTGAGGTGCTAATAAAACCTAATGGGAGTAAAAACAAGCCGGGGTTTGTGTATTCTTATAGCATCTTTCACAACATGGAGTGATTAAAGCAAGGCTAAGAGGATTGAAAAAAAAAATCCTTGTCTCGTACATGGAGCCAGTTGTTGGTTTGTTCCCGAAAACTCATCCGCAGAATCCGTAAATAAGCCGCTTCTGGAATTTTGAATCGTCGATTTCTTGTTACCTTAATGGGGGTGATGGGCCGGAAAGAAACGGTATGCCAGCCCTGACACGATCACTGCAATTAAGAATGTTTTCTGAAAACAAACGCAGAGGGAATAAACTTGTAAAGTTCTTTCTGTTTATAATGAGAAATAGGTGATATTAAACGAAAGGGAAAAAAAGCACTTATAACTAAACGCAAAGAGTTTGAAGCTAACTATATGAAAGAAACGTTTGCTCGCAACGTGTTCCAAAATTCGATTGCCGACATTTTTTAATACACTCTCAGTATTAAATTTTAAGTATATTACAGCATTTGTAGTACAGTGTCAATATTACATAATGTTATAAAATTAACTAACTCTTTGCATAAAAACACACATAAATTGTACTAATAAAAAAAAATGATCATTTCAGTCGGTACAAAAGGTCGTCCTTCCTCAGCTGTACTAAAGTTCAAGAAAGCTTGGAACAGTTCCATCATTTTGTCGAAGTAGTTCCAGGCTTTCTACTCTTGTGGGTGGTTGAATATTTTACAATTGATGAAGGCCGGACCTTCTGTATCGGCAGAAATGATCACTTTGTTGGTAAGTACAATTTATGTGCGTTAATACATAAAGCTTTTATTAGTTTTACACTCAAACACCAATTTTGTTGAATTTTATGGAAGCATGATGATATAGATCTGATTTCATTTATAACTTATTTCTGTAATATTTGTAAATCCTTAACACTCTAAGATTTATAGAAATTTGTATATTTAACTGATTTTAATTTAAAATTTAAGCACAAAAACGCAGATTAGTAATCTGAGTCTACAAGGTGTCACAAAAAGTTATGTGTTTACTTTTAGAATGGTAGAGTATACCAAAACGACACAAAAAACGCATAGCAGTAAGATCGTAAACGCTGTGCTTTTATAAAATTAATCGTCTTCTGAAAGCCGTTGAAGCTTCAATCATTTCTTAACTGGGATTTTCAAACTATGTTGTTCGAAATTTGTGCCATTCTAAACGAAATACGATTTTTTGACTATGACTTTTATCGAAAATGAAACTTCTCAAAAAAAAAAAAAAGTCGACAATTTTACTTTTAACATTTTTTTAAAGTGATCAACCAGTGCATGAAGACAGGATTTGCGACCTTACAGTACCGTGGGTATTGATTGAATCAAACACACATTTGGGAAAATAACAGTTTATTAGGGAAAAATAATTAATTTCAATTAAAATTAATATCGAATATGGCCTCCTTTCGCTTCCATAACCAGTTTTACGCGTTGTAACATAGATTCCAGTAAGGTTTTACAATTTTCTGCAGTTTGTTCAGCCCTATACCATATTTGAATTAGAGGGGAAAAAATGAAGCTATTTCTTGTGTTGCAATCCATTTTTGAGCGCCAATGTCTTCGCTTCAAGATAGCCCATAGATTCTCTATGGGATTTAAATAGGGGAAGCTTCCTGGCCATTCTACTTTGTTTTTCCGCCAAGTATTACTTCGCTTTTTTAAATTATTCCAGGGAGCCAAATCTTGCTGATATACCCCATTTTGGGGCGGAAACCTCTTGTTTAACTCAAGATTTATTTCTTTTGCCTTTACCTTTGAGAACCGTTCGCTTTTTATCATGCTTTCAACAGAGACGAGCAGCCCTACACCCTCATAAGGAAAACAGCCCCAAAATATTTTCTTTTTGGAGTGTTCACCTAAAATTGGAAAATCCAAAAATTTGCTCTCCATTCAATTAATACGCACGGTACTGTAAATTGTTATATGCATGCAAGTCGTCTTCATATGCTGTATCATTCATAAAATTTTGTAAATGAAAGAACTTTATGAGGGATCCTGTATAAAAATGTGATATCTAGAAAACTTGCCTCTTCTGTGAACATAATACATATAATGGCAAATTGTCGCATGTTTATACTTAAAATACTGTCAAAGGCCCTATAGGATAAGATGCCTATTACTCAACGTTTCTTTTCCTGTCAAATTACCTCATTATTATTTCCACTCTAAAATTTAGCTCTTTTCAGGTTTAATAAGTTGAAATGGTAACGATCCAAAACTATTTTTAACTCAAAATCCATATATTCTAATACTTACGTAATACCTTTAAAGCACATTTCACCCAGTGTTAAGAAAACAAAGATTTTGACCAGCGTGACACAGAAGAATACATACAATAACACTTACTGTAATTTTCCCTGGGAAAAGCTTCTGTACCGATTCCTCTATTCTTTTGTCCTTTTTTCCCCTCTTTTTCCGATACAGGGAGCCGAGAAAATGATCGCACTAAATAGGAATTTGTCACGCTTCGTTGTTATCGCCATATTTGAAAGCAAAAATAAACCGAGTGTCTCACAGGCCCTGAGGAATGGAAAACAACTTTCGCAATCCAGCTCGCAATTATTTTAAGTATTTCTGGATAGTAATGGAATTGATTAGCCCTTTGAGGCGCAACCCTTTCTCAGTGCTGAAAAAAGGGCAGCCGTTGCCATCGCTCGACTTAACTACCAGCAAGATGCCGGACGATCGAAACGTTCATCGCGTGCCACAGATCTAGAGACCCTTTTTTGACGCAGCTGGTAGTTAAGTCAAGCGATGGCAACGGCTGCCCTTTTTTCAGCACTGGGCAATCTATCCAGCTGTTCTCGCATTCTTCCATTTTTCAGCAGATGTCAGTGCTGTTAAAAAATAATCGTGACAATTGTTTTACGGGAAATGACGTGCTAAAAAGTAAAGGATTCTCGTGGAGCTATGCCACCCGCAACCATCTTTATAGAAATCAAATCTATTCTTCGTGACTGCAACAGTCAAAACGTCAGAGTTTGGTGTTCCCAGAGCGGGAACACTGCGCGTTAAAGGGTTAATAGTTGGGATTGGTCGGAGCCTCTGACGCTAGATTTCAGAACATGTAGTACACTGGTACGTAAAATGTGTTTATCGAAGTTAAATAGTAGTAAAGAATTTTTTTCAAATCGGGAAAATCATTTCCTAGGGAAAATATTTCTTTTGCCATGTTGGTCGTAATCTTTGTTTACTTTAACGGAATCGCAAACACTGAGTGAAATATGCTTTAAGCAATTGCACAAACGAGATGGTTACACCGTTGTTACTGTCTCTGGGAAAGAATGAAGAAACAGTCATTGGCACCTGCCTTGAAAGTAAATGCATATCGGAATATTATTTATCTCCATGCCAAATGAATTTTATAGCTATTATTTATAACTCTTTATTTATATATTCATTAGGCTAAATAAAAGTAAAATATTCAAGAACTTAAGTTTCTTTCAAAAAAACTTTTCTGTGTGGATTATAAATTTTATTCATTTGTAACACGTTTTGAAATCATTAAGCAGCCATATAAATAATAAGCAGAAACAAACAAAATTTTAGATAATCGAATATGATTCGGTGTTCTTTTTTCAAAATTTAAACACAGATACAAGGATTTAAAATTCCCGAAACATAATTAATTTTGAGTTTGATATACTAGCTTAAACTCTTTTACTGAATTAATCAAATGTGTGATAAATTTGTTTCTTACCTACAAGAATTATAAAATCTGTGAAGTAAAATTAAATCTTTTCTATTCAAGTTTTTGGAACCATCGGTGCCGACAAACAAATAGTATATATCGGTATTTCGCAATCTTTTACACTTGCGGACCAGCGAAAAAAGAACAAATATTTCGCTGCCGTGGTCTGCAAAAAATAAATAAATACATAGATCTTTCATTTGATAAATCAAGTGTTACACGCATTTAATTTTTAGTTATTGATACATTTCCTGCATCACATGTTTAATAAATTTTATAGACATGGACTGACATCAAATGTATACAAGAGGTCGGAAAGCAGTAGTCTACACCAGGTATGGGCAATCTTTGAAAAGTTGCGGGCTAAACTTCAGAATGTTAGCGAAGTCGCGGGCCATACATTCGGGATTTATATGGGATTTAGAATGGTTTATATGGATTTTATATGGGGTTATGGTATGTTCCGCGGGCCGGATTAAAATCCATGGCTGGCCATATCCGGCACACGGTCCGGGGGTAGCCCATATATGGTCTGCACTGTCTTTCATTCAACTCCGTAAAACCCAAGCGGCTGTCTTCAACTAGCTCAATGTGTTCTTTAATAGGTGGCAAAAACATCTGCTGTCAAAGCTGCCGTGTGTCCCGATTTTATCCTCCTACTTGGTATTGTACAACTTTTCGCTACTTCTTAGATATAAACATACATGCAAAATTTCCTTTTAAACAAAAACGTTTTAAGAGGTAGTTTTGTAATTATTAAATTTTCTGCCTTTTTTTCAATAAAATAAGTTGCAAAGAAAGTTTCATACTTGCTGGTAATGAAAAGGATTCTACATAGCTATTTTAATGAGAAATTTTTGATAATGAAAATATCTTTTGTAGCTGAGAATCCAATGAATATTCTGTTATTGTTAACAATGAAAACTGCTAGAAAAGGCTGTGTAAAAACTACCTCTTCGATATTCATTCTGAAACAAGCTTTGCATCATTAGTATCATCTCTGCTCAGGTCTCTAATTTAGAATTGAGGTTTCTAATGACTGGCTTAGAAAAGCAGCAGCAAGGTAGGATAGTTTAGCTCCTGTTTAAAGAGATCAAAGACTATCGAAAATTAGTTAGAAAAAGTTTATAGCATTGAATTAAATATTTAGGATTTAATGAAGTATTTTAAAATCTGCATTATGGAAAAGTCAGTTTTAAAATAAAACTATAAAATCGAATTATGCAGAGAATTTACAATTTAAAATTAAACAGCAATTTTTTTTACGACTAGTATATTTTCTAAAACAAATTTTTCTTTTACATTATTTAAAAAACTGTTAAAATTACGACAAAAAAGAATCTAATCAAATTGAACATTAAGGTACTGTTTTCTTTTTTAGAAGATCTACAGTCACAGATGCATCAGTAAAAATTCTTGCCATCTTCAGGATTTATGCTTTCATACCTCTTGTACTAGTACATGCAATAATTTTCTATTATTTTTCGATATCATATATGTTACACGAAGGTTTTTTTTTTTCGCATTTTATTTTTTTTATTCTTTAATGATACAACGTCAAACATAATTTCATATATCAATCATTAATTTACTAGATATCAAGCTTTCATTGAAGTATATTTTCATGTCCCGCAGTGGACTGGGCGCTAAACTCCGTTCCCATAAGAACACGGCAAGTGAAGCAGCATCTGGCTTGGCCAGTGCTTGGGAGGGACTTCCCCCTCTCGGCCCGTCCGCTGTGGAACCGTGTACGCTAATGGGAGCTGGTGCACGTAAAATCCGTCGTGGCTCCAAAGTCCTCCAAGTTGTTAAACGATACCTCTGGGGGTGCCGATTTCAGGGGGTTGGTCCCTCCTCTGGAATTGGTTCAAAATTACGGGACCCCGAGCTAAGACGGACTTCCTCCTACCGGGGCTCATTGAAATGGAAGCCGCTCCTTCGGCCCATCGCCTGCCTATATATAGGGGGATCTGTCACCGCAACGCGGTTGCCAGAGGACATTAACAACAACAACATATTTTCACTATCTAATATTTTAACCATTGCAAAGTTTATGGAACCCACACCAAAAAACCAATTGGTTTTCTACTGCATAGAATTTCACGACTTTTAAGAAGCTCATTTTGTATTTGCACTTCATGTCATTCATTATTCCATGATAAACTGATTTTCATTAGCTAACGATTATTTTAAATAAATGTCCACTTTCACAGTTTCATAAATACGTCTTCAACACCTCGATAAATCTGTTTTTTTATAAACCTATAGGATAATAGAAATACTTTTAGCCCCGTCGTCGAGTTGGCAGATAATGGAAAAATCGATGACGTTAAATATAAACAAAGAGGGGGAACACACCTTAAAGTTCTCTTGTAACATCATACATAATATGCAACATGAAACGGAAACGAATTTTGACAAATGAGAATAGACATGAACCATTTTTCTCTGAAAGGTCTAAAGTTGTTTCGGTTGAATTTTTTTTCTCTCTTTCCGAAAGTTATATGTACAGCTGTAAAAAATACATTTTTAATCGCAGTTTAAATATTCACGCATTTAATTCGACAGTATAACTTGGGAGAAAATAATATTACTGTAATTAAACTGGCGTGTTTTAAAAGATTTGTCGTAAATTTCATTTAATTTCTTTTATTAAACTCTTCCCTTGGGATTTAATCCTTTGACTCGCTGTTACTGCTCCGTGAAAGCACCTTATTTCAGCTCTTTCACTTGCTTGTCGCGAAAAAATATGGTTAAATGTCCCTAAAGCTGAAAAACTGCACCCGCGCCATCGTTCCGTTGTGCGGCCGCACAGCCAACTGTGCCAGAAATTTTCTTTATCTCCGTAGCGCCAGACAGGTGGTTCAATCGGCCGACATGTTGTTGGTAGTTAAATGAATCGATGACAATGACTGCACTTTTCAGCGTTGAGCAGTCTATCCAATTGGCCTTCTATTGATGTGAAAATGCTTCTGCTTCAAAGATTTAAAGTCTAATAAGCTTAACAATTAACCTCCAATTCAATGAGAAGCAGTGGATTCTGATTAAATGTAAGAAAGCGACTTTGAATATGCAGCTTTATCCCAAAATAATTGGGCCAAACAACTTTAATCAGTAATTCAAGGTTTGTTTTTAAATGGCTAAGTTTTACCATGAACATCCTCCTATTATATTCAATCAACGGCATTCCAAACCCGTATGCAATAATTGATTGTTTTAATTTCCATAAAAATACATGTACTTGTTACACTGGTAAAAATTATTTCATGTAAGTAAAATTTTGTTTTAATTGTATAAAGAATATTTCCTAAAATAGGTCTGAATAATTTCAAAAACTTTCTAGAATGGAAAAATGAACTTGTTATGCTGTCGTGAAAATCAAATATGTCTAAACTGAATTTATAAATTATAATTATTGTTCACGAATTTTAGATATGAAATTGTTGTTCCTGTTTCTTGTGATGTAATAATAAAACATTAAAATAAGAATTTTATTATTTAATAAAAACAGCCAAAACACTGGTGTTAAAAGGTTCAAATTAATAAAGAAGTTTTACACATATATAAATAAAATAAAATAGTACGGAATTCTCTCCCTTTCTACCTCTTTTCTGGAAAACTTTTTACTGCTGAAGAAAAACAAACCCTTTTTACCACCCAAAACGGTGAGTACTGCTTTATTCTATTTATATGTATGTTATGTACAATGTTCTCTGTAATTTTTAATATTATTATTTGCTATGCATTTAAAACAATGACACCAGGATTGGGAAAACCTGAAATTTGCAGCGCAAAGAACACATTCCCGGATATACATAAAGTAATTTTACGAAAGTCAGAAATGTACAGGAAAGGAAAAGTACACTAATCAAAGAATAACAAAAACCATACAGAATCTATCCAAGACCAACATTGAAGAACATCAAGGGAATAACAATGCTATATGGTGTATATGCAAGGTCAAAGAAAATTTAAAGCATAGGTTTTGTATAAAAGAGCGGCCAATTTCTATTTGCACGTGGTGGCCGCTGGCTTAGAATCGGTTCTGTAGCAAGGTGGCCCATAATGATCGGGCGAACTTTAAGAGAAGGTAATGCACATAATAAGGAATTAGAATCACATACCAATCTGGGGTCAAAAACGGCATTTTCACTCACCTATTAATAATCACGTTCGAAAAAGTAGTGGTGTTCGTCTAATTTTTTAACAGTTTCATAAACAATAAGCTTGTCTTCAAAGATTTCATCAAATAAGTTTTTTTTAAACTATCTATTTTAATCACGTGTGAACAATGGTCGGAAATTTCCCTATTATTTGAGCACTTAGTCCAAATACACTAACAGCTACATAAAGACGAAGTTTCCGACCCCCATATTACTAAATGATTCTGAATTCTTATTATGTTTTCTACCTCTACTTAAAATTTATCCCAGTCATCATGGGATATATTGTTCCTTTAAAAAATATTTTCAGTGCAGAGTACAACTCCTAGCTGTTTTACATTTCTTAATTAGATGAAGGTAAAACGAATATTTTGTTCCTGGTGGGCTATGTTGTGCAAAAATTTTACATGCCCGATCGCCATTTTTATATATTCCGGGCATATCGGGCCACAGATTTTTCCAACCCTGCTTCACTCATACGTCCGTCAAAGAAGAAAAGAAGTCAAAAGTGAATTAACTGCATATTTTTTCATAAGTTCCATTTTATCACTCTCCCTGCATGAATGATTGAAAGCGCGCCTTCTTTCACATAACCCTAGACAGAACTCACAATTTCCCAATTCTATTTCCTCTGTCTGAAATAGTGATATCGAAAATAGCTTTTGAACAAAGTTACTGCGATGCTACATCATCTTTCACAAACACATTCGCATCTTTAAAAGCTCCCGAGAGTGACTCAAAATATGCAAAAGCCACGGTTCACGACTTCTGAGCACCAAAAAAAAAATAAAAATGTATGCACACAGTATTTCCTCAGAACGCTTTCATGAAAAGTGACAGTTTTTTATCTGCTGTGGGGTTTCAAGTTTCGCATTACGCGTCGAACCCGGAATTTCTTAAAGGGAATCCTTTGATTGATCACCCGTTTGACTTCTCATCAAATGAAAACAGTGTTTCTCTGGCGTCAGAATCTCTTGAACTGTCCAGACAGGAAATCTAGATGTTGTTTTTGTCATTCCAGACTGAATTATGCTTTGAATAATAGTTTCTGAAACTGAGCTTCCTTTGCAAGCTAAAAATTAACATGATTTTTTTTTTTTTTTTTTTTTTTAAGAAAGCCGACTTCAAAATAATCTTGGCGGATTGGTGCATTTAGTGCCACGAAATATTTTATCTACCCGTGTGGCAAATATTCAAACTGTGCCATTATTCTCATTGTACAATACAGTAGGTTTTGACAATTTCTCGCCAAGAAGATATCGCCAAGCTTAATTCAGTTTTAAGAACTTCCACTTTTAAACGACAAACTTCGCAATAAATCCCCAAAACCTTGGTTACATTTCAGTAATTATGACCAGCATTGGTACTGGCAATCCTTTACGCAATGGTTTAAAACATAGTTTTTTTTTTTCGATTTTCAGAATGAATATACCATCTGAAAGCGACCAAATTCATATGGGATCACCCTGAGCTATCCCTTTTCCAATAAAAACTGCATTCTCACCTTCAACTTTTATTTATTTTTTAAAGACTAGGGGCCAGGGCCCCCAGACTCGCTACGCTCGCTTTTCGTATGAGGCATTCGGCCCCTAATCAGGCTTATTCGTAAAAAAGACATAATTTCAACAGACAAAACCCGAAGATTGGATCAGATAAAATGCTACTGAGCTAAGCTACACATTGCTTGGTTCTTGCATCTTCATAGGTACATAAAAATTTAAACTTCACACTACAGTAGACCCCCTACCCCTCATAACACGGAAAGATATTTTGTTATGGGAATCCGTGTTGTACGGGTCCTGAGCTATACTCCACCTGGAGTGAGGACTCCGCTTATAATCGCTGGAAAAATTATTTGCACTCCTCAGAAACACAATGATATTTAATGTTGCCATTCAAAAGTTATATTAATTATACCATCTCGTCGCGCTAGCAAATATCCAAAGTGTACTATAACTGCTATAATGGCATATAGTTAACGCCGCCAAATATTTCTACTGGTAGCAAATAATCCAGCTGGACGAGAACCGGCTTAAAAATAATCTGCATTTTAATTATTTTTCATTTTCAAGATATTAGTTATTCTGTTTTGGAAAAACGAACAATCGCTAATTCTAAACTCCTGTTGTCTAAGCGAACTTACTATTTGAAAATTGTCAACTTTGTGTAACACATTTTGAGTTACTTATGTCATATAGTTTTTATTTTGGCGTAAAATGGGCGTAATTATAACTCATGTTTGTAAATTTCACGCGATTCGAGATACTTGGAAACGCTTTGTTGCAAAGGAATGAATGATTTTATGCCAAATCTGGCAACCATTATGTTTATTTTTTCAATTTTTTTATTAATATCTTCTAAAATAATTCGATTTCCGAAATTTAAATCAGCTTAGCAGGTTCCTTGGAATTTTTCGAATCTGTGGGCACCTTAGTCGAAGCTCAAATCCCTACGGTTTAGGAGGAGATAGGTCCACAAGCTTTGACAGCGCAAGCGGCGGCGACAGCGACCTTTACTTTTTTTTAGAATAGAGAGATACGCTATAACCTGGTATCCGAAATTAAGATTACAAACATAAAAAAAGATATTTTTCCAGAAAAAATACGTAGTTTATTACATGGGAATTTGGCATACTATTACCTCATGCTGCAAGGCAGGAAATAGTAGCACAACTATTTGCATTGTTGATATGCAATTGAAAGCAGCATTAGTCAAAATAGGATATGTTATAATACTTTATTGCTTCTAATAAGAGGTGTGGCTACCTCGATCAATCATAGTGACAGTAATTTCCATTCTTCCAAAAGCGTCAGTTTTAACGCCTGGAGTATCCTTGGGAAGGTACTTGTCAACATGCAGTGGCTCTTAGTAGAGCATTCCACAAGTGCTATATGGGATTGAGGTTCGAAGATCTCGCTGGCCACCCCATACGGTGAATAATCCTCTTCTTTTAGAATATACACCAATTTGTATCGTTAATGTTGGACAGCAATATATTTTATCATTCATATCAGAATCGTTTTTAAAAATCTAATTTTATAAGATGTTACTCTATACATCTATTAAATGCTGTATAAGATTCAAAGAGAAATAGAGAGATGGTCCAAGACTGACAAATTATAGTAGAAATGTAATAATTTACAATATTATCTGAATTTTTTTATTCGTTCAATGACGTCGAAAAATGAATCACGATGTATTTTTCTCAATAAAAATGTTCTGCTTCAGTAAAAAGAGAGCTAAAAAGGGATTTATTGGTGGTTTCAATTAATATTAATTTTGAACTCTTTCACGGGTAAAGCAGTAAGTAGAACATGAGATTCATTACATAATTCTGCTTGATTCACGGTGAAATCTATTTCTCTCTATTCTAAAAAAAAAGTAAAGGCCGCTGTCGCTGGCGCTGTCAAAGCTTGTTTCCCTATCTCCTCCTAAACCGTGGGGATTTGAGTTTCGACTAAGGTGCCCACAGATTCGAAAAATTCCGAGGAAACTGCTAAGCTGACTTAAATTTCGAAAATCGAATTATTTTAGAAGATATTAATAAAAAAAAACTGAAAAAATAAACATAATGGTTGCCAGATTTGGCATAAAATCATTCATTCCTTTGCAACAAAGCGTTTCCAAGTATCTCGAATCGCGTGAAATTTACAAACATGAGTTATAATTACGCCCATTTTACGCCAAAATAAAAACTATCTTTCTTCTATATTAATAAAACAATGTGTAAACTGTTAGTTAGTTTGTTTGAATGTGTCTCGCGTAGCTCGCAGACGGGTGATCGTAGACCTACCAAATTTTGTACGGAAATTTTCCATGACAGTTCCCGACACACCTCGAGGCGATTTTTTCAAAATTCGAATTATTTTAGGAGATATCGATAAAAAACGTATCGCAAAAGGCTAATTTTTGCTTTCCGCCATTTCGTAATTGTAACACCACAGTGGAAACGCGACGGTTAAGCTTATCTAGGTTGCCAGATTCGACAAGTTTATTAAATGATTCAGACTCTTGAAGTAAAAATAAAAGAATAACGATCTTTTTTTTTGTCTAGATTATTTGTAAGGCTGTTTTTAAATAAAATATCGTGTGCATGGGAAATCAGAGCAGGAATGAAATGTTTTATACTCAAAAGAAACATTTAGAAATTTTCTGAAACTAAAATGTGCAACTTTTTAATTTGGCGAAAACTTAAACGGTTTTGTGCGATTTTGAGGAGATGATTCTAATGCTTGGCGCAATTTATCATAACTTATCGTCTGCTGAATACACCTGAGAATACGTTTTTGAAATTTTCATTCAGTTGGAATTGTGCATTTTTCTGTGCAGCTTTTCTCCATCTATTAATGACTATGTCATTTTATCTCTCACCCCCTTTATTGAAAATTGTATGAAAAACGTGTCCCAAAAATGCGACATAAAAGTATGCCACATAATTTTACATATATTTAAATACTATTAGTCCACAACAGCTTTAATCTATTGTTACAATATTTCGTAAGCTGTAGAATAGGCACCACCTGTTTTTTTCAATAAATAGGTTACAATAATATGAAATAAGTAACTCAAAATGTGTTACACAAAGTTGACAATTTTCAAATAGTAAGTTCGCTTAGACAACAGGAGTTTAGAATTTAGCGATTATTCGTTTTTCCAAAACAGAATAACTAATATCTTGAAAATGAAAAATAATTAAAATGCAGATTATTTTAAAGCCGGTTCGGTCCAGCTGGATTATTTGCTACCAGTAGAAATATTTGGCGGCGTTAACTATGCCATTATAGCAGTTATAGTACACTTTGGATATTTGCTAGCGCGACGAGATGGTATAATTCGTGGTGCTAAGTACGACTGACTGACTGACTGACTGAGGGAATTTTAGTGGAGCACCTGCTCTCTAGGAGCTAATCTCCAGTATGATGTGGTGAATGTTTTGTCTTGAGTTCACTTGTGTAAGAAAAATTAGCCCTATCATGTCGGGCGTTGGGTCAGATCAAGTCAGGAAATAGTAAAAAGGAGGTTGGTCGTCTAAAAAAATTCGTCTAAAGGATGGCAAGAACGGCCATGGGCCGTTTTCTGTTCGTGGGTAGCGATGGGTCGTAGTCAGGTAGACCAGCCACGGATTCGTTGGGAATGTGGCGACTTGGGGTGTAGAAATGTTGTGACAGTTTGAGGATGTTTTTCCGGAGAGTAGTCATTTTGAGGTCTTTGCGGATAGTTTGGTTGGAGAGGTAGTGGTGTCCATTTCTGATGCTGCGTAGTATGGTGTTTTGTCGTCTTTCAAGCAGTTCCATGTTAGACTTTGCGGTGAAGGCCCAGACTGGTGCGGCGTACGTTGCAGTAGGTCTTATGAGTGCCTTATAGAAGAGAGTCTTGTTTCGTCGTGAGACTTTGCTGTTGAAGATTAGCGGTCGAAGTCGGTGGAAGGCCGCAGTCATTTTGTTACGAGCCTCTTTGATATGGGGTTTCCAAGTTTCTGTCTAGTAGGACCCCGAGGTATTTTGCTTTGTTGGCCCATTCGATTGGGCGGTCGTTGATTTGGATTCTGGACGGTGGGTTCCTGTTCGAAAAATAAATGGCTTGGCATTTGGCAGCATTCAGAGATATGTGCCATTTTGCAGTCCATTGTAGTATGAGGTCCATGTGGTGTTGAAGTGTCCTTTGCAGTGTTTGTTTGTACGGCGATTTGCCGAGGATCGCGGTGTCGTCGGCGAACAAGGCGAATGTGGTCCACTCACTTTGAGGTATGTCGTTTGCATATATGTTGAAGAGTGTGGGCGCTAAGATGGATCCTTGTAGGACCACACTTTCGATTGGTTTAGCCACTGAGAGGGAGTCGTTAACCTTGACCATGTATTTGCGGTCTTGCAGATAATTGTGGATGAGCAGAGCTCGACAAGGCCGTCCGGGAAGTTGAGTTGAATAAGTTTGAAGACAAGGCCGTCGTGCCATACCATGTCAAAGGTTTTGGCAAAGTCAAGGAGGATGATGGCAGTATGGTCCTGGGAGTTGATTCCGTCGGCGATGAATTCTAAGACACGATGGAGTTGGTGCACTGTGCTGTGTTTAACCCGGAAGCCGTATTGCTGGTGCTAAATACGCCAATCTGCAAACGATTATATAAATGAAAATATGGATAACGGTTTTCCGGTAACCTTAAATGAACAGTAATTATAGGTTGTGAGCATGTGTAAATCGCCATATAATGAAAAGTCGCCATGGGTGGCAAGCTATCCTATCTGTTCCGTAGCTTTTATTAACTTTACATGTACGCAAGTCGCCAAATAATGAAAAATCGCCATGGATGGCAAATTCGCAAGGTGTCCAATAGGTTTTACATTATTAAAAATACAGCTGAAATAGATGTTCTGATTTTATTACGCTTCAGCTCCTAATTAATATAACTTTTGAATGGCAACACTAACACTAAATATCATTGTGTTTCTGAGGAGTGCAAATAATTTTTCCAGCGATTATAAGCGGAGACCGCCCTCCAGATGGAGTATAGCTCAGGACCCGTATAACACGAATTCCCATAACAAAATATCTTCCGTGTTATGAGGGGAAGGGGGTCTACTGTACTGCGAAGTTTAAATTTTTATGTACTAATGAACATGCAAGAACCAAGCAATGTGCAGCTCAGTAACATTCTATCTGATAAAATCTTCGGGTTTTGTTTGTTGAAATTATGTCTTTTTTACGAATAAGCCTTATTAGGGGCCGAATGCCTCATACGAAAAGCGAGCGTAGCCAGTCTGGGGGGCCTTGTCCCCTAGTGTTTTTTAAAGAACTGAGACTGACTTAGTCAACTAAAAGGGACTACGGGTGTTATCTTTTCAGAGGTACTGATATACGAAATTATAATTTCTCTAATTTTCCATTATAGGAACACACATGCAGGGTCTGAAGTACATCCATCTAATATTATGATGTTATTCAAGAATTTTCATAGAATGATGTATTAAACTCTAATGGGGACAAAAATATGCAAATTGCGACCTTCATTTTCAAAACAATATAAAACTGACTGATAAATTATATTGAATGTTTATACATTTGTTATATCATCAGTTACTGCTATCTTAAAAAGTTCCTCAGAAATTGAGTTCTGGAAGATTCTCTCTCTCTCTCTCTCTCTCTCTGTGTGTGTGTGTGTGTGTGTGTAATGGGTTTTTTTCGAAACATTTTACCCTAAGTTCCTCCATAAATATCTGGAATGTTTTTATGTGTGAGCAACCGATACCTAAATAGTGTATAAAAGTATCATTTTTCAATTCTTTAAAAATAGCTCTAGAGATTTTCTGTGTTTTGGGCTTCTCAAGTATTTCTAATTCATGCTTATAGAGCTTACTTAGACATCCACAATTGAAATCAATAAAACGTCTTCTCAAAACTGTGAGAGAGCAATAAAATTAAAATTTTGTTATTTTTGGTAAATTTTATATGAATACTCTAATCTAGATTTATATAATAATAAGATTAAAATTTTAGAAAAAATTAAAAATAAGCAAAATATGAAACATCTCTCATTATAATCTTTTTAAGTATATGCAGATATTTATTTAAAAATGTATGTCTATACTTATAGAATTTCTTTAAAAAAAAGGAAAAGAAAAAGAAATCTACTTGATACAGAATTGCATTCAAAGCAGAGCTGATAGGAACATTGCAAAATGTATTATTCGTACAACACAATATAACAAATCTTGGAAAAATAATAATAATGTAGGAATAAAAAAGGGAATATTTAAAGGAGAGGTGAATTGGAGTGGTGCCAGACAAATAGATATACGGGCAATATCCAACAAATAAATAAATAAATAAAATAGCAATTAAAAATATATGATATAATAAAATAAGAGGCTAGTCACATTAAAGCACAAGGCTCTTGCAGAAAATATTGTTATTTTAGTTCCTATAATACAGTAAACTCTCGATTATCTGGGATCGTATTATCCGGGGTGCGGCTTATCCGGAACGGTAACAATTTATTACGTTGATAATCTATAGAAATTAGTATAAAACACCACGATTAGAAAAAATCATGGAGGTCGATTTTATCAAATGAAGAAAATGAAATTCGTACAGATCACGACGATAATATTGAACTGCAAAGAAGAAGATTTGAGTAAGTGTGACTGTTTTAAAAACTAAAGTGCAAGAATGGATTAACAAAAAATTCGAAATTGAAATGCTGCTAAGCTTATGGTTCAGAAGAAACAATGAATTTCGTATAATATCCTTATAGAGGTGAAGAACAGTGTATTGTGTTTGGGTTGAGGACTTTTCAGAAGATTCTAACGCATATTCGCGTTATATCTGGAGAAAACCGCCCAAAATACCAGACCATTAGATCGAGTGCCATGCGGTAGGCCGTAAACCCAGGACCTAGACACTTTAGCCATGTACCGTATTCAGTGTCTTATCCACTCGGACATGGTAAGGTGAAATGACGGAGGTAGTCATGTAAAATCATGGAGAAACACTCAGCACCACCATGGTCAGTGTCTTATCCACTCGGCCACGACAGGGTTAAGTGCAAGGGCGGATTAAAGGGGAGGGCGGCGGGGGCGACCGAACCCCCTCCCCCTGAGAAAAAAGAAATTAATGTAAAAGATCCTATTTTACTTCCATAAAATGAATATATATGTCAATCTTCTAACTAACCACCCCCACTGACAAACTACCCCCCCCCGACAAGCTTGCATTAATCCGCCACTGGTTAAGTGATGAAGGAAATCAGGTAACTCATCGAACAATTGAATCATGGTGACGCATCAGTACATAACCTGTTACTTAATTAACTATTTTGAACGAGAAGATGAAAGCCCCGCCTCCAAAAAAAAAAAGAAAAATGATGCTGAGAATTTTGCGTAGTAAAATTCCTCGAAGAGCAAATGAAAAAAGAAAAAACATTTCCATCATTTCATTCTTCACGAAACAGAGGGAAAATACATATATATGTAATAATAAAATAAACTTTTCTAATTTAACCTAATTTAATTTAATGTTATTTGAAAAAGCCTTCTTTAATCTCGGTTACTCTTACTGTAAAGTTTGTTTCTCGGCCATACAAATATTACGCTCAGAGCTGATTTTTGAAGTTCCATAAGGAGAAAACTGTTGATTTAGCAGTATTTTCAGTTTTCTGTGGTTTCATTACTACGCGCTTTTAGAACTCCTGGGTAAGCTGGTGTTTCTCGTGTCTTGATTGACAATCTAGTTAACTAATTACGTTTGAGAGTAACGCCTTCGCGATCGTGTTGCACCCTGCCAGCAGGCGTTGTAACTTAAATGTAATGCTCAATAAACCATATTACCTGCCTTAACTCTGAAACTTTACTTGAAATATCTGACGTCTCAAATATATCCCCCCCGGCAAAAGAAGTCTGGCGAGCAATATCATTGAGGTGGCCAGTCTCTCACTTGCGAGTCAGACGTCCTTGCAACCTAATCTTAAAACTGCGAACTAATCTAATTTTCAAGTTTAGACACCTTAAATTTTTCTGACTAGAATTCTGGAGTTATGTTGTACAACACTTGAGGGGCAGGATGCAGTTTCTAAAATTTGACAAAACATAATGATGCAATATAGTACGAAAATCTTACAATAAGCAATAAAACAATGAGTGCGCACAATTTTTTTCAAAATATCACAAGTAAAATATTTACAACCTAGGTGGGATACAATAATACTGTACAACAATATAGTAATATAATTAAACAAAATGGTATAAACATGGCTGACATTCATTTTCTTTGGCAAATACTTATGGCTTTGGCTTGCATGGCATAAAGTGAATGGAATGAAAATAACTTGGCAAAATGGTTGGCAAAATGCAGTTGGCAAAATGGAGTAAATTTATTTAGTGTAAAGGCAATGTAAAAAAGTGCGTAGTGTGTAGAAAATTTCGAAAACCATAGATGTGAAACAGCAGTACCATCACACAGGTATGGGGTACAGTAAATACCACTTGTAGGCATTTTAAGTTTGCCCAAACTTTTAACTCTCCATAGTATGAGAACAAAAATGGGTTCACATGATCCCGAAAAAGGAAGACCATTGTCAACTACGAAAGAAAAAACTTGGCCATTGCCTCATAGCTTCCAAAAAAGGGGAAGAAATGACTCAATAGACAGTTGGGAAAAACTGGGGGATTATTGAGAGGAAGTCCCAGCCTAGTCTAAGTCTAGCTTCATTTATTGTTTGCATAATATCTATAAAATATACAAAGAAAAAAGGTGCAGTTTTACTTACACCGCACACACTCGGACTTGGGGACTTCTTCAATGACTAAGAGAAGCGGGTGACAGAGAAAGGTTGGTAGAAGCATAAAAGAAAAAAGGATAGACGATAGACTTTATGTCGAGTATTCAGGGTTCCAAACTCAACACTTAGAAATTTTGAATACATTTTTTTTTTCTTCTTCTATTTTTCTCTAAGATCAATTATTGTTAATTAAATTTAATCACCTTCGTGGGCTAGCTTTAATTTGTCAGGAGGGAAATAAGGTCTTAATTTAGAAGAGTGAACTATTTCCGTAGGTTTCTTAGTATGGTAATTAGGTTTATCAATTTCGAATGTAACTGAAGAACATTTGTTTACAATTGAATAAGGACCTGAAAAAGTAGGAGATAATTTACGTGTATTTGGGTAGTTAAATTCTTCATAAATTACAAGATCTCCTGGTTCGAAATTAGCTTCTATGAATTTATTGTCATATCTAATTTTATTTCTATTATGAAATTCTATTGTCCTTTCTTTTGCTAATTTTCGAGCTTCATCAACAGGAGGATAGGTATTTTCCGAAATAGGTGAGTCATATGGCAATTTTCCAAACATTAAATACATAGGTGTAAACTTCGTTACTGAATGAGGTGTGTTATTATATTCACTAATAACCTGCTCTAGTAACTTAGTCCAAGGGATTTTAGAAGGTGAAGAGTTAACTTTACATTTTAATCTAGTAACTATGGATTGATTTACCCTCTCTACTTTTCCATTTGTCCATGGATGATGAGCTGAAGTTAATAGTTGTTTAGTATTGTAGTTCTTGAGGAATTTTTTAAAACACGAAGCAGTAAAAGCTGCATTTCTATCACTAAGTATCTTTTGAGAAATTTGAAGATTGAATATTTGTTTTAGACAGTTTACATAGGTTTCAGTAGTGACACTTTTCGAAGGAAAGGCCCAAACATATCTTGTAGCATGGTCAATTATTAGATGTAGATATTTTTTTGTTGAATTGTAATAGTTGAAACCTCCTACAGTATCAATAGAAAGACATTCAAAGGGTTTATCAGTAGCAGGTACAGCCTGTAACAAACCAAATTTCTTCTGTTTAGGTTTTTTGTTAAATTGGCAAGTCGAACAATGTTTAACATAATTGGAAATATCTTGAGTCATATGAGGCCAATAATAGGAAGGTGAAATTATACTTAACATTTTTTGAACACCAGGATGGCCAAAATTTTCATGTGCATTTTTCATTAAAGTTTTTCTTAAGCTCATAGGCACCACTATTTTTTTTAATCCTTTCTGATTTATGGTAATTAAATCATTAATGATTTTATATTTAGGACCATGCATATTTTCTGCTAATTGTTGATTTTTAATTTCTTCAGCATTTAACAATAAAACCGAAGGTTGAATTAGTTGGAGATGTTGAGAAGGAGGAATCCTTGATAACATATCAGCTTCGACATTTGTTGAGCCCTTTAGGTACTTTATTTCATAGTCAAAAATACTTAATTTAAGGGACCAGCGGAATAATCTTCCTCTTAAATTTTTGACATTTTTTAACCCAACCAATGCCGCGTGGTCAGTATGAATGACAAATTTTTGACCGTGAAGGTAATGATAAAATTTATCAAGGGCATCAACGATAGCCAAACATTCTAATTCAGTTATAGTGTAATTCTTTTCATATGATCGAAGCGATCTCGAATGATATGCAATCGGGTGCAAGATACCTGAGGCATCTGGTCGCTTCAACACAGCTCCAACTGAACAATTTGATGCATCAATAAATACATGGATAGGTAATTTAACGTCGTATAATTGTAACACAGGTTTAGATATCAAAATATTTTTTAAGGTTTCAAAACTTTTCTGACAGTTTGTTGACCAATCCCATTTAGCGTTTTCCTTTAACAAATCATTTAAAGGACGTCTTAATTTTGCATACCGATCAATAAATCTGTTATAAACATTTACAGAACCAAGAAACCTCTGTAGTTCCTTTATATTAGTAGGTAGCTTCAAATTTTTGATAATTTCAATATTGGCATTATCTGGAGTAATTTGACCTTGTTTAACCTCATACCCCAAAAATTTTATAGTGTCCTTAGCAAAGTTACATTTAGATAATTTCAATTTAATATTTTCCTGCAAACAAATTTGGAAGATAATTTCTAAATGCTGCATATGTTCTTCCATAGAAGAAGAAAAAACCATTATGTCATTAAAATAATTATAGGCAAATTTAATTTTATATTTATTTAATATTCTTCCCATGACTCTGTTAAATATAGCAGGCCCTGTCTTAATGCCAAATGGCAAGACCTGGAACGTATAGAGACCTGTATTAGTTACAAAGGCTAGTTTTTCAGTATCTTGAGGGTGGATGGGCGCATGCCAAAATCCAGACGCCAAATCAAGAGTTGAGAATATTTTCGCCCCACTTAGTTTATCTAATAAGCTGTCAATACGTGGCAAAGGCTCGGCATCATTTTTTACTATATTATTTAATTTACGATAATCCACACACAGTCTAGTTTTGGTACCCTCGTCGCGTTTATACGCTAAAGTGACGGGTGCAGCATAGGGGCTATTGCTTTCCTTAATTAAACCAGCTTTTAATAATTGTTCAATCTGAGAATTAATTTCGTCTTCCTCTTTAGAAGAGGTTCGATAAGGTCTGAGGCAAACAGGTAAGTCAGAAGTTAAATTTATACGTTGAGGTTCAACATTAATACGACCAATATCATATTTATTTTTTGCAAAGATTTTCTCATATTTATTTAATAATTCCTCTAATTTTGGATTGATAGCTTTATAAACAGTCTGAGGGGGAACGCTTTCCTCAGAGGCTATGCTATCGGTTGAAGAACTGGGTTGATTTAAATGTAGAGAAATAGGTAAGGCATCATAATTGTATAAAGGTAATCTAACATTATTTTGAAAAACACATAAATTCACACAATCAATACATAAACAAAACTTTTTACACTCTGGTAAACCCAATATGGCATATGGCAGGCTCTAATATACTATCATTTTTTTCATACACACAGAGTAATGTTTCCAATTTCTAAATTAACATAACACACTGTATCAAGTATCAGCAGTCCATCTGCCTGTGTAACATTTAAAGGTGAGACTCGCTGTACTTCTAAATTATATCGTCCAACAAAACTTTGCGGCAAGACAGAGAGTGTAGAACCAGTGTCTATGACACAGGGAACACTTAAAAATTAAAAATTGTCAATTTTGGGTTGAGTTAATATTTTCCTTAGGTACCCGGGTACAGTAAATAGTCATAAGTTCTCTTCTCGCGAGGTCTCAGTACCATTATTTTGTGAATTTAAAATAGTGGTGTTCGAAGTCATATTCGGGTGAGTCATAATTGGTGTCGCATATGGGTTTGTCGCAATTTGGTTGTTACTTTTAAAGGGACAATTATGCGCCCAATGGAAAGCATTACTTATCCCTAGCCCCTCACATTTTCTACATGGAGTTCTAGGTAGTGTGCTTTCTTGGTAATTGACATTTTGGTGGTGTAAACTTTGAGGACTTTGAGATAGGGGTCGAAAACGGGGCCAATTATTTATTTGGGTTCGCCCTTGGGTTGAATTATGAATTGGTTGATGCCAATTTGGTCGGTTATAAACAGGAGCATGGTAGGGTCTAAAATTCCGAAGCTTGGGTGTAAAGTAACTAGGATTTTGTGTATTATTGGGCGAGGAGGTAAAGCTTGCCTGTTGGGGCGGTTCGTGAATTTTAATTAATTTTCACGCTACCTTAAGCCACTCGGTGGCACTACTGGGTGGTTGCAGGGTTAAAAGAGCTCTCACATTACTAGGAAGACCATTGGTCAATCCTTCTAATATTATATTATTAGGTAGCCCCAATTTTCTACCTATTTCGAATTTTTCATGAAAATAAGTTATTAGATTCGAAATTTTTTCTAGTTTTAAATTTGTAAAATCCATGAAAGTAAAGACGGTACATGAAATATATTTTTCTCTCAGTATTTCAATTAATTCCTGCCAATTTTTACAATTTGCAATATTATTTATGTACACTCATGTCCATAAATTAAGGATAATTCAGAATCACACAGAAATTGATCTCTAAAATAAAAGTTTCACCTGTGGAATGATCACACACGTCTTGAAGAAGAATATGCAAATTACAGGAAACCACCAGATGGCGTGGATGGTACGTCACAATGACGAGAGTGTAAGAGAGGGGTATATAAGGAGTGGTGGCAAAGAAGTAAAATTGTTCACAAGCGCTGTGAAAGCCTTTCAGTGCAAAAACCGCATAATTATGGCACAAAGGAGGCATTTGGATGATGTTTTACGTGGCAGAATTATCGGACGACTGGAATGTGGACGTACCCAGCTGGAAGTATCCGAGGAACATGGAATCGCCCAGAGTGTCATCTCCAGGCTTTGGCAACGATTCCAAGATGATGGTAATGTGAGTAGACGTTACAGCACAGGTCGCCCCCGAGTTACAACGCCGAATGAGGACCGCTATTTGGCAGTTACTGCCAAAAGAAACAGACGGAGTACAGCATCAGACCTGTCTCGTCAGCTCTCTTCAGCTACCGGTACGACAGTTTCAAGGCAGACCGTGTACAGACGCTTAGGGCACATTGGTCTATATGCTCGTAGGCCTCTCAGATGTGTTCCACTTACCGCAACTCACTGTCGCCTGCGATTAACCTGGAGTAGAGAGCATGCATTGTGGACACCGCAACAGTGGTCTTGTGTGATGTTTTCCGACGAGTCCAGGTTTAGTTTGGAGTCTGATTCTCGCCGGACATTCATCTGGAGAGCGCCAGGTACCCGTTACCACCAAGAGAACACCATTGAAAGACACCGTTACGGTGGTGCAGGATGGCTCGTTTGGGGAGGAATTATTCTTGGTTCCAGAACTGACCTGCATGTTCAGAGTGTAACGATGACAGGCCACATCTATCGGGATGTCATTCTGGAACAACATGTATGTTTGTTTCGGGGCGCCATGGGTGCTGAATTTGTGTTTATGGATGACAACGCCCGTCCTCACCGTGCAAACATTGTACACGAATGCCTTCAATCGGAGGATATCACCCGTATGCATTGGCCAGCATACTCACCGGACTTGAATCCAATAGAGCATGTGTGGGATATGCTTGGCCGACGAATTGCAGCCCGTCAACCCCCTCCCACCTGTCTACCGGAACTTCGGAGTGCATTGCTTGATGAGTGGTGTAATATTCCCCAAGATCAGATTGATCATTTGATACTCAGCATGCCTAGGCGTTGTCAGGCCTGTATTGCATCGTCCGGGAGACATACTCTGTATTAACCATCCTACTAACCATATTATACTGTTTTTTGTAAATAGGTTCTTTTTTGAAATTTGGTCAAGGGAGTAAAATTTGCAATTTTTATTAATTATGTCAAACATATAGCATCTTTTTTGCTCTTTACTTTTTGTTTAATAAATAGACTTTACAAATAAGTCAAATTTGTTTTGCTTCTTTCTCTTTCTTTGCCTGAACTTCATTATCCTTAATTTATGGACATGAGTGAATGTTGTTAAGGCAGACCCCTTAAGAAATTTTCCTATATTTTGAAATTTCCAATCTTCGTCTTTATTTTGCTGTAAGCAACACCGTTCGTAATATGCTATCCAACTTTCAAAACTCATATTATCTTCAAAATTAAAGGGGGCAATAAACTCATCACTTTTTTGCAGGGACATAGTGGCAATAGTTTGGGTATTTTCTTTACCATCTAATGACATGTCGAAATTTTTTTCTAAATTTTTACCTGAACGGAGAAGCATTTAATAATTGCATTCAGAATTTTTATTTAGCAACATTAATAATAATACTGCAATAAATTTATAAAATCTTACCTTAATGAAAATACTATATTAATGGGGGGAAAAATGCAGATATATCAATTTTTTTTTCATCACTAAAATAGCACTTTAAAATAACACACACAATTAATAACCATTTAAATATAATACTCTAATGTTCACTTCAACTCTGAAAATATACGTACTTCACTTAATCAATATCCACAAGTTGAAATCGTCATTCTTCAACAATAAACAAAACAAACAAAAAAAAATCTTCTCTCGCAAGTTTAAGGCAGGCAGGAGAAGAGTTTCCGTCAACCTAAGTTGTACGCACAAAAACAAAAATATTCGGCACGGAGAAAAGGGGAAAATAATTCACCAGTTGCACACACTTCTCGTGGGGGCATGTTTCGGGTGCAATGAAGGCAGTGAAATTTGACGCACCGCCGCGCCCTAATGATGACAGGAGTTTCTCTTGTTTTGTGGCGAACGTGCGAAAAAGAAAAAAAAAAGATGAATTAGGAGGCGCAGATTTCGGTATGATGAGCGCTGCAGAAATACCGCATAGGCTGTTCATCAATGCAGACGTTCTTCCATTTCGGCATTAACGGCGTAGAACGTACAGGACGTTCTGTGAAGTACTTCAGAAGATAACCTGACTCATCAGTCGGTGTTGAAATCTCCCAGAGCAGGGCTCGACGAAGTTGGCCGGCGGAGAGCGGACTCAAGGGAGTAGGCCATCGGCTGGTCGGCGAAGAGGCGCGCTGCATCTCCTGCGAACGATGGGCGATGAACCCGTCTCCCGGACTATTGAGCGTTAATTTTTTTTACAATTTAAAATTTTTAATTGGCACACAGGCAATCATCCTGTCGACTATTTGAGACGTCAGATATTTCAAGTAAAGTTTCAGAGTTAAGGCAGGTAATATGGTTTATTGAACATTACATTTAAGTTACAATTTAGAATGAGAAGAGGGGAGGGGAGACGGGTACAAGAATCAGCGTGGACTCATTAAGCAGTTCCAGTGGCAGAAGTCCCTCGATTTTCGATGTGCGGGAGTATTTACGCTTACCACACCACGTGGTTTGCGAAGACATAACTCCGCCTCTCTCTTATCTCTGATCGAACCACACACATTTACCAACATGACCCGCATCCGGGGCTACAAGGGCGTGGGGACACGTGTACATCTAAAGAACTCAGAATCGACGGCCTGATGTCTGGCAAATAACAAAATAAATAAAACATAGCTCCAGAGCGCGCGTGGCAAGTATGACAGGAAAGCAAAACTTACAGTGAAAGTACCGGTTTGAACAATACCCAAACTAGTAAAACCCAAATTACCTTTTTATACATTACATATATATATATATATATCTTTTTTTGGTAATGTACTAATTGTGAATCTAAATAACAACAAAATTTATATTCATTCTCTTTCTCTTGTATTAATTAAATTATTAATGCCCTATTGTATAAAAATTTAACTGTTCCTATATATATATTTTTTTAATTCCTCGCTAAATTTGACACAATTGGGTTATATAAGAGATTTGATTATCCGGTACGAGGCATTTCCCGACCATCCCGGTTAATCGAGAGTCTACTGTATTGGCATTGCTGTTGGATTAATCAGTTCAGATAATCATCAAACGATAGACAACATCCATCACGGCACAAATACATTTTCCTCTCTAAAATACCATGCAAAAATTAACGCGATACCTGACAGCTACTGAGTTCCCTAACCCCCCACCCCCTACACATACACAGAATAATATAAGTGTTTGTAAAGTAGCCTCCCTATCATCACAATTCAATGCATGATTCATTTTTAAATAACGTGATGATTTGCCAGGACTCTCGTCAATTACGCTTCGATGCGTGACGTTGTGAGCTATCGCTCCCTCCATTGAGTGATTATCAAGAAGACATTTCTGTCAAAAAATTTCCATTCTGCTCCCCCCCCCCCGTCACTCCAAGTGCGGCGAGATTATGGACGTGGTTAACCATTAACCTAATGACTCATTTCATACCTTGTTTAACATAGGCTTACGCTTATTTTGGAGGTGCCATACTACTCGGCGTTTCACAGAGAGACGCGGGGGTGGCGTAAGCAGAGCGAATCGGTCAAGGCCCCACCCCGGCGGCCCATGTAACCATGGGATACGAATCCCGGTCGCCAACAATCGGTCATGATCGATAGTCTCACTTTTACTTAGCTTGGCGTCCAGAAATTACTTTACGTGCTCTTGGACGCGTTGCAGGGTGCTAAAATAGACGCTGGTACAAATTTTGAAGGTGTTAAGTGCGTAGACGCATGTTGCCGAGCGTTTCTTAGTTTAAAATAGAGCTGAGCTTTCCCCTGCTCAATTTCGGAATTCTCCCCTGCTCCCCCACTCAATTCTCCCCTGCTCATTTTCGCTCAATATGTAATTATTACATAAGTTGAAAAATACTCCATTCCCCCAGATTAATTCATTGCAGATTTCCCCCCCCCCCAGTAGCAAGTTACATCAGCAATCTGCCAAAGTACACCGCCTCTATGCTATATTTCGATCTGTTTGCCAGAAATGCTGAGAAGCGATTATTTTATGCCATTTTTCACACGTTGAATCTATTATATGCCGTACAGATGGGCATGTGCCGATTTTCCTTTTGAAAACATTTTCGTTTCGTTTTGCTCTTGTCACTGACGTATATAAGCGGGTAATTATGAGGTCTGGACACCTCCTTAGTCAACGCAATAACTCTTTTAGAAACATGTCCACCTTTTTGCATCCGTACTTTAAAATAGTATACGGTAAAAAATATTTTTATATATCATATAAATTTTGAAAATTTTGTGTTTTTGCGAAATTAATTAAAATTTTTTTAATTAATTTCGCAAATTCTATAATTTAAAGAATAACCAAGAAAATTTACAAGAACGAAGATTAAAAATTTGCAGTGCAATTGAATTTGTTACAAAATACTTAGAGTAAAATTTACTGTCAATCAAATTTTAGGCCCAGAATGGACTCCCGCCCCTTAGCTGGACCACTCCGATGTGATAGCTACTACCTTGGCACTTGTGAAACTCAATTAGCACACTTCAAACCTATTTTGAGTATTAGAAGCTCATACACAGCAAAAAGTGTTTTTATTTTTTTTCCTTCGTTATTTCAATTATTTTAATCATACTGCGCCTTATTTTTCCCCATTCACCTGTTCCTATAAAAACATACATGAACATAAAATCATGAATCCTTTTACTTGTCATTTTAAAATGTATTGCATGCGGTGAATTTAGGGATTGAAATCCGTAAAATCTTATCTGACATCATTAGACGTCCACGGGATCTGCTACCACTTTACCGAATCCGGTAAACAAAGGGAAGGGCTACATATGAAACTAAACAAGGAAATGACTACGTAAAAAAATGAAGGAGTTCGAGGGCAATGCTTGTCTTATATTCATGACTACTTGTTGACAATAAAACCGACAAGTGTAGAAGCTGGATGTGCCTCGAAGTCGATTGGCAGATCACACGATTAACACAATTTGTTTCCTACAATCTTTTTTTAAATAAGAAACTTAATTTTTTATAAGTCAAAATAATTATGTAAAGTAGGTTTATTGAATAATATTCAGTATTGTGATAACTGTGCCAATCATTAAACATATTTATGATAACTATCATCGTAACTGTAAGACTTCTTAGTGTGACGAAATTACATAATTATTGTGAACACAGTTGATTTAGATTTAGGAAATACAGTGGTCTCCGCTTATTTCGGTCGGTGGTTTATCCGATGAGCTGCTTATTCCGGTGAAAATCGGTGTGAACAGAACGCAATTGGTCAAATTGCATTGGTTTTCCGCCGTTTACCTCGGTAGGGAGTGCCGCTTTATCTGTTCCGGTAATCGTTGGAGCTTAGGTAAAATTTCGAAGTAATTAGCTTTTAGAGCGGAATGAAAGCCAGCCATGGATCACTCATATTTGTGTGAAGGTGCTACGGTAATTCAATCAAAACAATTGCTATACACTTAGCAGAATTTTAATAAAAATAATGATCAATCCTCCCAAGAGACACCTGACGATGATGACGACGATGTGTAACCGAACCTGGTAAGTGTCACAAGAGTAGATTTACTGAATGCTATAAAAACTTTAAGCACAGCATCTGAAGAGAACAACGTAAATGATCGCCTCTTTTCAACATTAAGAGAAATTCAATATGCGCTGTATGACAATGCCCCTAAACAGCCTTTAGTTTCGGATCCCCCCCCCCGAAGATTTAAAAAAAAAATAAATGCACCTTTGAATTTTTTCACTTGTTCACTCCTTTTCTCTTACATAATTATGTGCATACGTGAAACTATATTCATTAATACAGTTAATATATTTTGATTTAATTTACTGATTTTTTTCTTAAATTTACTCACTTTTAATTGGTCCCACCGTTTATTTCGTATTTCGGTTATTCCAGTCAATCTCAATCCGTCCCGATGTGCGGCGATTAATGTAATGTAAGTTGCAAGATAATCTTCATTGATGTTTTTACTGATGTCATTTGTGAGCTCTATTAAGACTGAACTTAAATTATTATTTCTAAATTATGTACTTATAAATATAAATACACTGCTGGCCACCCAAATTGCAACACCAAGAAAAACAAGAGATATCACAACAAAATTTATTGTGTAGATAACATGTTGACCAAGTAACAAATGATTAAATTTACAGCATTCTATGAAGCGTGGTTCCTGCCAAAATCAGTACCCAGAGTAGCCGCCGTTGTTGGAGATCACAGCTGCCACACGCCTCGGCATTGATTCAAAGAGACTTTGAATGTGTTCTTGGGGTACAGCAGACCAAGCAGCTTCCACACGTTGCCAAAGTTGATCTGGTGTGACAGCTGGGGATGAACTCTGGGTCAGTCGTTGAGCAACCATGGACCACATGTTTTCTATCGGCGAAAGATCCGGAGAGCGCGCCGGCCAGGGAAGCAATTCAATCTGGTGATTGACGAAGAACCCTTGGACAATGCGTGCCACGTGTGGCCGTGCATTATCCTGCTGAAATATGGCTGTTGGCAAGCCCTGAAGGTAAGAAAGGACAACTGGCTCCAACACCTCGGAGATGTAGCGCTGGCTGGTTAAAGTACCGGCAATGCGTACTAGAGGAGTGCGAGAGAGATATCCGATACCGCCCCATACCATAATACCCGGTGCAGGACCAGTGTGACGGTGCATAATGCAGCTGTTCAGCATCCTCTCTCCACGGTGTCTCCAGACTCGAATCCGACCGTCGTGGTGTTGCATACAGAAGCGTGACTCGTCAGTAAAGAGAATTTCATTCCATTCTGTCGTCCATATCCTTCTTTCATCGCACCATTGGCGGCGGAGACGTCTGTGGTTCCGCGTCAGAGGTAGACAAAGCAACGGACGTCTTGCGGACAGACCATTCTGCTGTAAACGACGTCGAATGGTACGCGCAGACACTGGATGATGCGTTACAGACTGAATCTGCTGTGATATGGTTCGTGATGTGACTGAGCGGTCCGTCACTGCCATGCGTACAATCTGCCTGTCATCACGTGACGTGGTGCACTGAGGTCGATGCGGTCGATCACGTCTGTCCGTCGTACCCTCCTGCACCCAACGATCACATATCCGCATCACAGTTGTTTGGTTTCGTCCAATACGACGACCGATTTCCCTGAAAGATAACCCACAATCTCGGTATGCCACTATCCTTCCTCTGTCAAACTCGGATACTTGATCAAAAGATGATCGTTGTTTCCTACGAGGCATAATTTATCGTTTTTTTGAAAAAAAAGCAAGAAAAACACAATTGCTGTACTGGAAACGGTCGAAATCTCCAAGCCTTAAATAGCGCTTTGAGGTGGCGCCACAGGCGCGCTTGATGTGCGTCTGCGCTGAAATTCTAATCATTTGCATATCTCACCTCAGCTAATGCATGTTGTAAATTTCATATTATTTGCATGCTTCCTTCAGGGTGTTGCATTTACGATGGCCAGCAGTGTATAATATTTATAATTAAATATAACTGTAAATATATTATTATAGTATATATAATAACACAAATACTGTTTCATTGCTATCCATAGTTTTGTTTTGATTACAAATAAATTTTTGCTGTTATATTATATCCAGTAATAAATATTATCTAATTCTAATATATAAAATTCTCCTGTCACAGTGTTAGTCACCTAACTCCTCCGAAACCACTCGACCAATTTTAATGAAATTTTCTATGTATATTCGTTAGGTCTGAGAATAGGTTTTTAACTATGTCTCATACCCCTAAGTCATAAGGGCGGTCCACCCCAAAATGTTTAGCCCCCGAGTGCTATTAATTTCAATCAGGATTTCTGTGTAGACATTAGCGTGTCGAGTCACTTTTCAAATGTGTTTGCCAGATAATGTGGAGAGGGGGGGGGCGTTAATAAAATGTTGAAAGTCGCACAAGGTTTGCAATTTTTGATAATTGATCGCTAAATGTGGTGCCAAAACGCGACAATTTATTATAAATATATTTCGCGTATAGTTAGAAAACGCCTGGCGTATATTGTAAAAGAGTTTTATTAGGCGATTTTAATATAGATTTCTATTCCGAAGAAGTGCTCTGTGGAACAAGAAAGGAAAACACGGTACACTCATGGATTATGATGCCCATTCCAAACAGCATTTAAAATGTCTTTGCGGTATAGTTGGAATATGCCTACAGGAAGAATATGCCTGGCGAAGATTGTAAAACAGTTTCAGTAGGCGATTTTAAGATAGATTTCGATTCCAAAGATGTGTTTTATGGTACAAGAAAGAGTTGATTCCTATTTTAACGCCCCCACTCTCGCCAACCTAAAAAATTCCCGTACTTTGGCGAGCTTTGCAGTCATGGGTCTCTGGGAGTTATGCACAAGTTTCTATGGTACTTACGTATTATCCCGGCGGTCCGCCAAGACAAACAATTTTTCACCAAGATAAATGCCGGGCACATGAAATTGTTGATGGTTTGGAATACGATTGGCAACGTATTTAAAATCTACGAAAAAGTAGTTTGGCGGAAGTGACCGCCGGGATAATACGTAAGTACCGTTTCAACGCGCCAAAAGAACTAGATGAAAACTAAAGTAAACAAACTAGCGATAAACGCACCAGTTAAGGAATCTGAAGACACTTAATTATTAAAACTACATTAATTGGCAATCCAAAATAAATAAAAATGTGACGGCATGCTTTACTTACAGGTTGTTCCAAATCGCCATTTTAATTCTAAATGACGATTGCCACATAAATGCGAAAAATCGTCATGGTAACTGCATGATCGCCACCTTGGCGAGAGTCGAGGCGTTAAAGTAGGAAAACCCAAAAGACAAACCGGTACACTCATGGATTATTCCGGTACACTCATGGATTACATTCGAAACAATATATAAAACGATGAAGTATATTTGTAATATACTTGGCGAAGATTGTAAAATAGTTTTAGTAGGCGATTTTAAGATAGATTTCGATTCCAAAGATGTGTTTTATGGTACAAGAAAGATTTGATTCCTATTTTAACGCCCCCCACTCTCGCCAACCTAAAAAATCCCCATACTTTGGCGAGCTTGGCAGTCATGGGTCTCTGGGAGTTATGCACAAGTTTCAACTGTACTTACGTATTATCCCGGCGGTCCGCCAAGACAAGCAATTTTTCACCAAGATAAATGCCGGGCACATGAAATTTTTGATGGTTTGGAATACGATTGGCAACAGTTTGCCAGCAAATTTGACGAAAAAGTAGTTTGGCGGAAGTGACCGCCGGGATAATACGTAAGTACCGTTTTAGCGCTCCCAAAAGAACTAGATGAAAACTAAAGTAAACAAATTAGCGATAAACGCACCCGTTAAGGAATTTGAAGACACTTAATTATTAAACCTACATTAATTGGCAATCCAAAATAAATAAAAATGTAACGGCATGCTGTACTTACATGTTGTTCCAAATCGCCATTTTAATTCTAAATTACGATTGCCACATAAATGCAAAAAATTGTCATGGTAACTGCATTTGTTTAATGATCGTCACCTTGGCGAGAGTCGAGGCGTTAAAGTAGGAATCAACCAAGAAAGACAAACATGGTACACGCATGGATTATGATGCGCATTCGAAACAATATATAGAACGATGAAGTGTAGTTGTAATATACTTGGCGAATATTGTAAAATAGTTTTAGTAGGCGATTTTAAGATAGATTTCGATTCCAAAGATGGGTTTTACGAAACAAGAAAGAAAAATACAGCACAGTCATGAATAATGATACACTTTCCAACTTAATGGAATATGGAAGAAAAATAGGGACGACGCATAAATTATGATACGATTTTAATATATAGCACAATAGTGCGTATTTAAAATCTGAAAATATTTCAGATTTTCATCCTTTTATTATTATTTATTTTTTTGGACAAAATTTTTTATGGAATGACTATCAATAAGTCTCGAGGCCAAACTATGTTTGTTTGTGGCTTAGATTTGAGCACACCATGTTTTTCACACGGACAATTATACGTGGCATGCTTTCGAGTGGGCAAACCATGCAGTTTGTTTGTGTTCGCTAAAGATGGGATAACAAAAAATATTGTTCACTCTATTCCGTTAAGGGATTGATATTATTTTTAGTAAAATTATTGTAATTAGCGATATATATAAATATAAAGAATAAATTACAATTAATTAAAAGTATAAATGTTTGGTATTGTGTTATTTTTACATTCCAGCATCGTTCACAGCGCTCCATGCCTCTTCCACTCATATACCACATCTTCACACACTAACAATAAGTTAGTCATTTCTTTCTACTAAAATAATCCTAGGAATAATTTATATGGCAAAACAACGTTTGCCGGGTCAGCTAGTTATTATATATAATAATAACCTAAATCTAATCTTATATTATATAATATGGAGATTAGAATTTAATTAGTTATTATAGATACTAGATTTTCATTTTTGATTTTATTCGTAATTGCTTAATTATAATAAAATTGATAATTACATAAAGTTTATTTCCTAAGAAATGAATGGCCTTTTTAAAGATATGTATCAACTAAATGATTAAACATCTTTTATACAGTTAATTTTTTAACGAAAGGGAAAATCATTTTGATGTGTAGAATCCGATTTCAGGATCGGACCGGATCCAACCGGATTGAAATTGGTATTGGGATAAAATATTCAAGGATATTAATTGAAAAGTTTCTACAGGTTTAAAAAAAATATTAAAACTAATGATTTTCTGAACGAAGTTGGATCATGTGCCCCATACCCCTCTGAAGTTACACCTATGGCATTTTACCATTTTTTAAAAGAATCAGACAAAAGTCTTTCTAAAATAAAATAATATGACTTCCGAGAGTGATTTTTTTTCTTTGTTTGTCGTAAATAAACAATTTTTTTTCTTTTAACAAATAATAGTTTTTATTGGAAATAAAATTAAATCAAAACGAAATATGTAGACAGCCTCTCAAAAGATTAAAAATGACATAGAATGGTAAAAACCTTAAACTGTAAACCTTAGTTTAAAACCTCATTTCTATGAAAATTAAAACTAAAAAAATAATCGCTCAATTATTTTTTTTTCTTGTGAAAATAGTTGGTATTACCTTTTACAATCTTATGATATAGTTTTTATGTACCACATAATTTTTTGTTAGCTATCAAAATAAGTGATAGTGTCATTTAGTCCTTGTCCCATGTATAATGTACGTCCTACAGTCCTATTCAAATCAACTGAAATAGAAATTAAGAAACTCTTAGATTTTGCTCGAGATACAATTAGATTTTGCTCGAGACGTAATTTTCACTTTGAAACCTGATTAAATTAACTGAATTTCAAAAGTATTTTTAAGAGACTTCCAAAAGATAGATAATTAAGTTTCATTCAATTATTTTTATATCGCATCATCAACTCTTGAAATTAAAGCGTGGCACATAATTGTGTTTAATATAATAAATTTTGCATGTCAACATTTTTACAGAAAATAAAAGAGTCTTAAGAAACAAGTCCGTATTGTTATTTTTATGGAATGAATGTTCTTGAAAACCAACGGAATTCAAATAAGACGATCAAACAAAAGTTTCAATATTTCTCGGTCAATGAAATCCGCACATATTTGGAACAAAAAAATAAACAAAAAAAATCGTATTTGGGGGTTGGGAATTATGAAGTATTTGTGCAGTATTTTCCAAAATTGCCTTCACTTAAAACTGCTAACAGCTGTTGGAGTACTATTGTAAAAATGTCTACTTTTCCTGGTATTTTGACATTACCACCGAAACTTTTTACACGTAAACGGAAAATTAGATTGGAAAATCGAAATAAAATGAAAAAAAATTGCTGCACTAAGTTAAAACAACTAACACAGCAACAAATAGATATGTTTTTTTCAAATTCCAGAATTTGCATAAAGCCATACTTCCTATTTAGAATTTCAGAGAATTTTTAGTGCCTAATGATATATTCTAAGCTTTATTACGTGTTTTCTGTCTGGGTAAATATTTTGTGCCGTAAACATTTCTGTTTTTAGAATTTTCATTAGATTTATTTTATCGGAAATCCATTGCCTACTGTTTCATTCATAAATAAAAATAAATAAAATGATAAGCTTAATGTTTATTGTCGTCGCACGAACAGGGAATAAAAATCGACCTATAGTTTTCAAATATCTTTTTAGTCTAATCGCTATGAAAAGTTCAATACCAAGGAAGGTCTTTCACCTCTATTGGTAATATTACTCCATGATGCAAGAGAAGGGAAATTTTCCGTACACAGAAAGGTGCGCCGTTGTAACTAAATGAAGTATAACAACAACGACGAATGTTGTACTCACTCCTACTGGATGGGGGGGGGTGGTGTTCTCACTACCGAAATTTCCCCTATCGGCGACTTTTAATACTTTTTTTTCGTAAATCATCTTTCCATGTCTTCTACAGTTTGTATGTGAAATTTGGTTTTATTCTATTCATTAGTTTTAGTTGAAGATGCCATAAAACACAGACATTTATTTTATCGCCACCCTGTTTTTCGAATAACATTTGCGTAAAATATTTTTTTCTCATAATCTTGAATTATTTTTCACACCTTATACTACTTTTGAATTAATGAAAGGTACTCTTTATAATGAAAAATGAAATTTAAACACCCCACAAAATGTACTGTTCGTTGTGTAATCTACAAAGACGGGGAGTCAATGATCCCTTTAATCGTTAAGTTTTCTTATCAAAATATTTTTTCTGTACTATATCAAGAATTAACAAAATTTTAATAAATCTATAAAATATCATAAGAATACAAGAAGTTCTAATCCAGTCTATAAAATTTCACGAAAAAGCTCAAAATCAGTTTTTAGTACTATTGAAAAATTCATAACTCATAAAATGAAAACCTGACTATAGTAGTAACAATTTCTAATTTGCTTAAATAATTCTGCTCTAAAGAGAGTATTTTTACATTTTCGGAAATGATTTCGATAAAGAATTTTAAAGAACAAAGTGTCCGATTCATGTGTTACGTTTGCGAAGGAAATGAGCTTTTATTTACATCCAAGTTAAGGGGAGAAAGGTTTTGCGCGTAAAATGCAATTCTGGTGCTACAAAAACCGTGAAAACGCTCTTAACCCTCTCGTCACCCTGAACCTCATATGAGGCTCCTATTTCAAATAGCAATATTTAGAGAGAAAACAATTGAATTTAGTATTTTTTTCTTTCAGTGATATCAATATCATTTATTCATGTAGAAAGTATATGAGGCTCTTAACTAGATGCATAAATTGTGCCTAGATTGCAGTACTAGTCAATTTAGATCATTTTTTACAGTTTTCGCTTCATTGTTTCAGGAGAAAAAATTAAGAAAATATTTACGCTGCTTTTTTACCGTTTTTTTTTTCTTTTTAAGGTAAATATAGTTTTTTTTTCTTATTCCTCAACCTTTACCTAATATGTGCATCCTTTTAAATTAATTTTAGCATAACAAAATGCTTCGAAAATGCAGGAATTATTATTAGAAAAATTATTATCATCGACATTAATCGACATTAGAAAAAAATATTTTTGCATGATTTATAATACTATTTCAGATGCATTAAATGCTAGACAGTTTTGTTTTCTCTGATTTTTCATAATTCGGTGACGAGAGGGTTAAATACGGCGCCGATTTGCGAGAGCTTTTTACTCCTTTCAACTTTATTTGCGAGAGTTATACATGGCGGCGAAAAAAAATAGGAAATCAGGCAGTCCGATTGGTCAACGCCTTTAGAATCCTACAGAATCCTCGTTGCGCCACTTTTGTAATATCTGAATTGCCCAAACACCTTCCCAAATAGTTTGCGAGAATTTCTAGATTTGCAAGCAATAAAAACTTTTTCTCTTGTAAAGCTTAACACATGAATCGGGCTCAAAAAGAAATGTTTTGGAATAAAAAGTTATGTCAAAAGCTTATTTTTTTAATTAAAAATGTCATCTGCTACTTTGTTCATTTTTTATGTCAGTTCCATAATTCCAAAAACTTTGCAAAATGCATGGTATTAAAATTTCTGAGTGTGGAACAAGCAACATTATTAATCGGTAAGAAGCAAAACCATCAATCATTACCCTCTACATGGTAAGAAGACTTCATACAAAATAGTACGTTTAAAATGTTTTTGATGTTTGAAATATAGGCAGGTCACCTTCTGAGAATAAGTGCTGAGACAGCAGCTCTTGAGGTCTTTAATGCAACTCTTTTTGTGGAAGACCTAAGAAAGGATGGTGGGACTGCCTGAATGAGGATTTTGCCAAACGAAAACTAACAATCTGGAGGTCAATATCTAGGAATAGGATAAAATAGGAAAGACCTTTGAAGAAGGCCAGGGACCACAACGGGCTGTTGTGCCAATGTTGATGATTGATGATGAGGATGCTTAAAATGGTTTTAAACAGAAATTGTGCTATTTAATAGTGGTTGAATGTTTCTGAAGAAAATTCTGCTTCAGAAACATTTCATAGAGACCTTTTACCATGGAAGATAAAAAATAAGAAAATTATGTTAAAATCAACTCGGCGTAATATCAAAAAAAAAAAAAGGTTTTATGTTTGAAATTTTTAGAAAAAATACTCCTTTTCTTTACCATAATTACTTTCGAGACATGAAACTTCATCAAGATAAAACTACAAATCGTTCTACTAAAAGTTCTACTGCATTTCTTGAAAAAATGGACATTAATACAGATATTGCATTTATATCTTTTCAACACATTCTTACAAAGTTCTCCGATGTTTTAACTGTGGAGTTGTGCGCCTTTGATCTCTTGATAAAAGCTATGCTTGATAAAAAGAAGACGAATGTAAATCGATACCCCTAGAAATTTTGCGAAAAACCTATCTATAAGGAAATCATTATGTAGGCATAAGAAAGCCATCAGATCGAATACTAAAAGGAAGCCTTTTGAAGATTTTAAACAATAATTAGACGACCACGAAAGCATTCAAAAAATGCGTAAACACCCTTGTAGTTTATTAATGCCAAAAAAAAAACTTAACTTTTAATGCATGGTATTAGTTTCAAAAACATTTTATAAAAATCATTTTAGAAATAAAAACACATACACATTTTGAGTATTCAAAGTTTCACATATTTTACCGATAAAAAACTACCGTTGTTTCTGCCAACTTTAGTAGTTTTATAAAACCACCACACGCAATTAAAAGTATACGGAAAATAAATGTTGCATGTTATACTTCTTCATAAGGGAAAATTGCATATCAAAGGAGGCCGATTTTGCGTTGTTTTTTTTTTTTTTTTTTTTTTTTTTTATCCTTTCCCTTATACTACCTTTACCCCTTATTTGTGAAAAATCGAACCTTAAATCTTTTTCGTAAGTACCCGCCTCATGCCAGTGGATCAATTTTCAAATATTCAACAACAATGCACGCCTCACTTCTGTTTGGGTCCCTCGGGTAGAGATGAATATCGATGATGTAAACACGGAATTCGGCGACTAGAGTCGAAGTCAGGGCAACAGGAAAGCGTTTATAATCTCATTCTGGTTTTAAAAAAAATAAAAATAGAGGAAACGCGCAAAAGATAATTGCTTCAGTTTAGTGACCGAAACGGTCTTTTATCATAAATTTCTTACAAGATATTTCTAAGAAAACACAAGGTCAGTGGCGGATTATTGCAAGTTTGTTGGGGGGGTCCGGTTAGTTAGAAGATTGACATATACATCCATTTTATGGAAGTAAAATAGGATCTTTTACATTAATTTCTTTTGTCTCGGGGGAACGGTCGCTCCCTCTGCCCCCCCCTTTAATCCGCCCTTGTACAAGGTCCATTCAGAAAAGTTGAGTTAAAACTAGCATTAATTCACTGAATCAAATCAATCTTTTATTTTTAAACGTTTTTAACTAAACGTTAAGTACAATTTTGATAGTTGAAAATTTTGTACATTTTTTTACTTATATAGCAACAAAATTTTGTTTTAATGATTTTCGTAATGAATGATTTTTTGTAGAATAAGAGCTTGTTGCCTCAAAGGGGTCTCATTTTTCGGTTCATTTTTAAGGTGTAGAACAATGCAACACCTTGGATCACAGTATGATTGATAGCGCTGCTATTAGGCGCGCTCGATAGTTATAACCACTTTTGTCATTAACCACTTTTTAAAAAGTGTCGCACGCAGTTGTCTTTAGGGATGGACATGAGACGAAAACTAGCTCTGTTTCGGCTCGCGAAACAGCTGCAAAGCTTTGTGTGGCCTCGCAAAAACCCTGTACAGTAATGAGAGAAATAGGCCTGTTTCATCTGGCACAGCAACTGCAAAATTCTTTTCCTTGTTGTCTCATACCCATCCTTGTATTTTTTTAACTATTTCGTAAATAGGGGGTTTATTTTTTGAAAACAGCATAATTTAAGAAAAACAGCGCTTATTGTTATCAATATATCAGTTGTAATTTGGTGGGAGGGGGTGAGGGGTCGAAAAGTTTATAAGGTAATAGAAAATAGATTTCAAAATTCGCCTAATTTTTCCCTATTTGAATCGGTTGATTTTAAAAAGGGACTTCTATACTCTTGAGATTTGTATGTATATATTTATATAGATAATTTAAATAAGTATCGTTGGTGTTAAAACGCGACTTCTGCCATCCACAGCTACATTAAAATAAAACGGCGAAGTTTCTGCATTATATTAGAGTGATGCGTTTACTATTTTGTTTTTCTTCTCTCCTGTAAAATTTCTAAATGCTAGAAGTCCTCTTTTAAGATCAATCTATTCATTTTTCAAGTTGTTTAATATTTGCTGTGCGAAAAAACATTTGCAACAATACTTTCTTATGGTGGTGTGACAATTAAGTCTATGAACTGTTGAAGTTTGAACTTCATTGATCTCTACTTCTCATCGTAATACGCATACATTTTTAAAGCTAAAGGACATGCGTAATATAATTTTTCAACTTTAAAGTTCCAAGATTTTGATTTCGCAAGTAGTAAACTCTGAATACGGAGTGTTAAAAGACTAAGATTGGGCGTACATTTTCAGATCTCTGAGTAATGTTATATTTTTTCCTTTTGTTGTTCTGAACTTAAAACATTAAGAAATTCCTTGGAGACCTCTCAGATTAGAATAAATTTTATTTGAATGCTTATATCGACAGTAAAGTGAAACTATGCCATAAGATATAGGAAGAACTGGACTCAACATTTTCTTTAAATTATCCATAGAGGGCTACAAGAGCTCTGTATGCATATATTGGAATGTATGGAAATAAAGCTAAATATTCACCAGAAGTGAGAGACAAATTCCCTAGCGTCAACATCCTATTTTATGTACTGCGACAAAAAAAATATAATATTTCGTCTATACATCTGAATCCCAGACAGCACAGCAAACTTGTATCAAACTTGCAGCTTGCTTGATTTATCAATCAATAAACTTGTATTAAGCTTGAAAATTTCAAGCGTGTAAGCTTAATGCAAGCTTGAATCAAGTGTTCAAGTTTACACTTGCCCAGCTTGCATTAAGCTTGACATAGCAAGCTTAATTTCAAGCTTAAAAAATTTTTCTAAATACACGGGGCGCCCGTCGGCGACCTCGCCACACATATTTTATATTTCCACGCATTTTCCCCTCTATGCTGAAATCTTAAGTCATTTTAATCTGTTTCAATCAAGCGTCCACGATCGAACTCGGGAACTGTGGGCTGGGAAGCCAGCGTGCTAACCGTTCCGCCAATCTGCCTCGCGCTGCTATGACTAAAGTTTGAAGTGACTGTTACGGTTGTCACGCCGTTTTCTGGCGAGATCGATCAGTGGGCGATGCCGATAAGTTTCTTTTATTTTTCTATGGGATGAATCAAAATTAAAATAATGTTATGTGTGATTCATAGACTCTACTAATAGGGAAATAAGCATAATATAAACTTAAAAGCAGTACACGTTTTAAAACTTTCAATATCGCAACACTCATGTTGTGTCGAATGAGACAAATGAGGACTCTCAAGAAGACAAACGACTGATTTTGAAATCAATTTCGTAGTATAATTGTATTTTATTTTGAAGAATTTCCATATTTGGAAATATAGAATCTTTTATTTTTTAATTCTATTTTCAAGTACATTTATGACTGATGATAAATTATTTGTTATGTGGATGTGGCTTTCCAAATCCAGCAGTAATCAAGTTGTATTCAAGCTTGACAGTTCAAATGACTTCTCCAAGCTTGCTGCAAGCTTAAAATGAATTGAGCTGTCAAGCTTGTATTAATACGTCAAATTCAAAGAAATGTCAAGCTTTATTTAAGCTTATGTGTTGTCTGGGATATACCCTAGTAGTACAACTAGTTCAAAAGGCGTCCAAAAGACGTCTTTTGAATGCCTTTTAAATTAGTTGTGCTACTAGGCTACTGGTACAGATATTAAATAATTAAACGTTGTAAAATGACACTCGTGAAAAAGTACTTATCATTGAGGAAGCACGTTTCGAGCGAAAAATGTTCGCCCTTCGTCAGCTGATACAAGTTCCACTGACTTCAACCATAGAAGAGTGAGAATACTTGAAACCACATTTGACTATCTTTTACTCGGCATTAGAAAGTTATCGATTTCGTCTTAAGACAAGATCTAATCTACAATGCATACTTTGTGAATTCTCTTATATAAGGAGAATGAGAAATTGCAACAGCAGAAAACTCAGGTTTATAATTATATAAAAGAAATTTCATGAAAGACTGTACGGAAAAAGCAAACGGAATTTGCAATTGATCCACTCAGAATTTTGTCTGCAACAATTTTGTTTTCCAAAATGCACATTTTTACTGCTACGACAGTATTTACTCTCATTTTTGAAATTTTTTTACTGCAAATATGTCGATAAATGCATATAATAAAATGAAAGGAATATAAATTAGCTTATTTACATTTTGTTTTGACTACGATGTGCATTTTTTCCATCATAATTATTTTATTGATTTTTCTCATTGATTATGTAACCTAGATAAGTTAACTTTCGCGTTATGGAATGCACAATCCGAAACGAAACATTTTTAGCTTATGCATAAGCAACCAAACCTTCAAGTTGTACTATATAAGCACCTATTTAGGAAACAGGTTGGGGCCCGAGTCCTTTCCCTTACCCGTCGGCATAGTGAACATTAGAAAAAATACTTAATTATTTTAGTATTAAAATATTTGAAAGACGGAGATGTGAAAGAGCACCCCCGCACACACATAAAAGTACTCATACGTGCCCATGGGTACTCACGAGTTAAACTTTAGTTTTATACCTCTAAAGCATTGATCACAACAGTCAGAATTTTTTTATTTGTTTTTCAACATCTAACAAAATATTGTGAGTTTTTATACATCCGTAAATTATCTTGAGATCGAATTATTGAAGAATTAGCTTCGAATCAAAGATTTAGAGCTATAAATTCATTAATCGGAAATTTCTTTGTAACAGCATACAAAAATGGTTACTATCTAATAGTAAATGTTAGTACCTATGTTTCTTTTTACTCATTTAAAAGAGAAAACGTGAAAATTACCATTTCATCGTTTAAATTCAAAAATTAGAAGTCTGATTTTAACTACGAAGTGTTTAGTATATTATGCTCAATGTTTCATCGAGTGAATTACATGCTGCATAAGGCTCTTCATTAAACAGAAGTGTTTCCTCTGCTTGCGAATTTAAGGCTCTTTGAGATCGCCACACCTTTATTAAACAAACACCTTGACATCAGCATTTTCTATCCTCTTTGAGGTCGTTTTCAAGTTCAAGACACATTTTTACTGAGTTGTCGAACTGAGAATTCTGAGATACTGATGGTCTCTGTTTTGAAGAACTATTTCCAGTAAAAAATCTGATGTGTCCAACACATGACTTCCTTGCATGTCCATTAGATCAAAAATATTTTCGACGCACTTCCTCTAAACTTATTTGTTTGAAAGAGATAAAATATCAATAATAGTAAGGTTTAGCGATTTCTAGCCAAATATTTCGATATCGCCAAGCTGAGTTCAATTTGAAAGATTTCCTTCTGACACTTTATTTGGCGATATTTCACCAAAAGCCGACAAACTTGAGATAGTCTGCGAGATTTTGGGGATAGCCAAAGTAGTCATTGACCACAGACTTTCAATGAATTGAATGCATCCATACACCTCAATGTATTTAAAGTCATTTGGCTCACCCTGTAAATAAATTCTCAGTCGATTGCTGTCAAAAAAGATATTGAAAACAGTTAGATATTACAATAGTTCTAAAAAATACGAAATAATTTTTGGCGCCAAATTTGGCGATATTTCGGCGAAACTCGTCAATGTCGACGACATTTGGCGAGATTTTAAGCATGAACCAAACAATGACAGATTATCGCCAAATTTGGCGATATTTCGCCAAAACTCGCCAAGAACGATGACAAATGGCGATACTTTGGGCATGGACCAAATGACTGACTATCGCCAAATTTGGCGATATTTCGCCAAAACTCGCCAAGGTCGAGGACAGACGGAGAGATTTTGGGAATGTACCAAACAATGACTGTCTACAGTTGTATTATATTGAAGATGTCCATAGACATTAAAGTACTGAAATTCTTTTCGGGGTCCTGTAAATAAACTCTCCAGTAGATTGGAACCAAAAATCGAGATGCACAACTAGATGTTACAAAATCCTTTATATGAAATTTCATAATAGTTTTTGAGATTTGAGAGTTAAATATGCACACACGTACACCAAAAGTCGCCAAGCTTGGCGACTTTTGGCATAGTTCTTGAGGGAGGCACGTGACCGTGGTCGGACCATTACCTAACTTATGTGGTAGGACGGTATTGTGCTTGAAATGGATGAATGCCCCTAAAATTGCCATTGACCGTAATGTATTGGAAATCTTTTGAGTGTTCCTGTAGCAGAACTATAAATGATAAAGACACTTTTTTTAATGGAGAAATTCATTTTCTAACTCTTTACAGCATATATCACTTTTGAGTCGTTTGAAATAGCCCAATACCTCTAAAAAACGCTTTGATGAATTTCGGCCCATAGAGCGTAATGTATTTCGAATCTTTTGGGCGGTTCTGTAGATAAACTATCCAGTCGAATGGAACCGAAAGGGGAGGTGCACAACTAGATGTTACAACTATCCAAAATATGAAGTTTCGACATTCTACGCCTAATAGCTTTTGAGTTAGGCGAGTTTAATGAATTTCGGCCCATTGAGCGTAATGTATTTCGAATGTTTTGGACAGTCCTGTAGATAAACTATCCAGTCGAATGGAACCAAAAGGGGAGGTGCACAACTAGATGTTACAACTATCCAAAATATGAAGTTTCGACATTCTACGCCTAATAGCTTTTGAGTTAGGCGAGTTTAATGAATTTCGGCCCATAGAGCGTAATGTATTTCGAAACTTTTGGGCGGTCCTGTACATAAACTATCCATTCGATTGCCACCAAAAGGGGAGGTGCACAACTAGATCATAGAACAATCCTTAATATCAAATCTCAACATTCTAAGACCAATAGTTTTTGAGATATGCGAGTTACATACATACGTACGTACGTACAGACGGCATGGAAAAACTGGCCACAGTAGACTCGCCGCTGGTCAAAATGAGTTTCAGACGCGTTATTATGATCGTGCATGCTAGCCTACGATGAGATGCATCGAAAAAATTTTTTAAATTAAATTTAGATGTAGTCAAAATCGGTTTTTTTGTCGAAATTTGGCCCCCAAAATTTTTCGGGATCACATTACTTCCTTATACTACGTATAAGGAAGTAAAAATGGTATTTCTGCGCTGCGGAAAATTGTGACGAGGTTGCATTTGCTTCCTGAATAAGATTTAGGAGACTTTCGCATATCTTTTTATAGAAGAAAGTTTTGGTTTACATAGTAGGTTCCATTATAATAAAGTAGGTAGCAATTTCAGAAATAGTAACGATTCACTACCTAAAAAAATAAAAGTAAGTGTCCGACACTTGGAAGGAAATTTTTATCCAGTTATTAGTTTAACTTGCTAAATTACTGTAAGATCAGAATCCGATGGTTTTTTTTTCGGGTTTCTCCTTCTATTTTCTCTCTCTCTTTTATACTAAGCTTAAATCTTGCACTTCTCTTAAAATTCCCCAAAAGGAAAGACTTTCAGGAATTAACAACTTAACCAGTTCAGAAACTTTTCTAACATTTCTAGATCATTTTAGTTTCCTCCTTAACATAATGAAGCTCAAACTGAAAGTCGTAAGTGTTTTATCGTATGTACAGATTTTTCGTTTTTTTAAGTAAAACTTCTTTAGTGGCGACTAGTTAGTAACTCAGAATTTTTTTTTAATTATTACTATCTTGGATACCTTTCTCAAGGGTACACAATTTTCAGGTTTTACACGTTTCTGTTTAACTAATTCTTTATATGAGCAATCAAATTTAGGCTATCCCAATGACGCTGCAATTGTAAATTTTTTAAGTTTTTTTGAAAATATAGGCTATCAAATTAAGCCTTTTCAAAATGTTTTAATGCTATTAACTCTAGCGCTTTACAGAGGGTTCTTAAAAGACCTGTTTATGAAAACTGTCGGCCGAAAGTTTGGTATATACAACTATTAGGATAAATAAATTATAAGTTGGAATAAAAAAGTAAAGCCTTATAAAAATTACTCTTATAATTATACTCTTATAAAATTTAGAAATCACCTGCTATTCTTTGTTTCAGCGGAACAGCATAAATGTAGTACATGATATAAGAAAAGGGAATAAAAAATTAACAATATCCATAATTTATTTTAAAATAATAATTCGTTTTCCAAATATTAAAGTGAAATATCTTGATGAATAACAAATATTCTACAATAAGCATATTCCATGACTTCATTTTCTGACATTCTCAAACACTTGACACACTACGATGTTGGCGAAAAATAGATTTGAAATACTGGCTATGCAAACCAAAATTTTAATAGTGGCAATTGCATTGTTTGCGCAGATGAATAGTATGTGTTTTCATACGTCTTCATACCAGCTCCAATAAGTATTTTCATTTACTAATTTCAAAATAAAAGAACAAAGAGCAATTGCGTATATATATCAAATACATCAAAATATATTTGGGTGTTTACACAATTTCCTCTTTTAAAAAGAGATGTACATGTTAAAATTGCTTTTTGTGAGAATATTTTCAATCATTTATAAAACAAATGCTATTTGTGGGAATTTAACAAATGTAAATTTTCAGGCAAACCATTAATAACTTTTTTTTTTTTTTTAACAAACATTTTATCCTTCATTTTACCAATTGCGTGCTAAAATCATTTTTTTCTACAGAATTGAATCTTAACCGTTTCTAAAGTTATATCACAAAACAATTCATAAAATATGTAATACATGATCACGAAGAAACGGAATGTTTTAAATATTTTTTGGAGAAAATTTTTGTCATGTCACAGATAGCTCAAAGTTTGCTATAGCAAACACATTTTATTGTTGTTAATAAATTAAGCTATGTCTTTCTGACGTATTTCATATTCCTCTGACAGCAGGGCTATAATGTACAGAATCATATCACGAAATTTAAATTAATACATACTTATCTTCCTTAATTCTGTATGTTAAAATGAAAAAAAATGAAATCTCAATCTCCTTTTGACCACATCATAAGTTTTCTGAGAAAGCCATATAAAAACCTCAGACCTTAATGATTTCGTTCACTGCTAATATGATAATTACTTCACCACGAGCTAATCCCGAGAGATGAATATAACTGTCGTAAATTCCACTTAATGATAGCATTATCAACTCCAGTATTAATGATCAAACGAAAATGCAATAATTGTTTTAACATAAATTCTGTAGTCATAAAAGAAGTAACTTTGGAAACTGTGTCCCCTAAAAATATGGAAATAACCATTTAAAACTTTGAAGAGAAAACATTTTCACATCAAATAAAAAAGACGAAACGGATAGACTTCCCAACGCTGAAAAAGTGCAGCCGTTGCCATCGATACCTACCAACAACATGGCGGTCGATCGAATAGCCTATCTAGTGTCACAGAGCACTAAAAGAAGTTTAACTGCTATTAGATTAGCTGTGTCAGAAAAATTATTTAGTTCTGTGTCGCCAGATGGGCGATTTCATTGGCCGCCATGTTGTTGTTAGTTAAAAGGCTCGATGGCAACGGCTACACTTTTTCAGCGTACCACCACAGCATACCGTTTTTCACCATTTAACAGTATTTTGCAACTAGCAGTGAAAGCTCTGAAATAAGGTGGTTTCACAGCTCAACTACCTCGCGTCAAAGGGTTAACCCTTTGAGGCGCAACCCTTTCCCAATGCTGAAAAAAGGATAGTCGTTGCCATCGCTCGACTTAACTACCAGCAAGATGGCGGGCGATCGAAGCGTCGTCAAAAAAGGGTCTCTAGATCTGTGGCACGCGATGAACGTTTCGATCGTCCGCCATCTTGCTGGTAGTTAAGTCGAGCGATGGCAACGGCTGTCCTTTTTTGAGCATTGGGCAATCTATCCAGCTGTTCTCGCATTCTTCCACTTTTCAGCAGATGTCAGTGCTGTTAAAAATAATCGTGACAATTTTTTTACGGGAAATGACGTGCTAAAAAGTAAAGGATTCTGGTGGAGCTATGTCACCCGCAACTATTTTTATAGAAATCCAATCTATTCTTCGTGACTGGCAACAGTCAAAACGTCAGAGTTTGGTGTTCCCAGAGCGGGAACACTGCGCGTTAAAGGGTTAACGAGTTACGTTGAAGTGGAAAAGCCTAAAATTAGAGGCGGGGGTAGGACTAAAAAACGAAAAAAATCAAAAGGAACCTTATCGCAGTACGTACATACATTGTCAGCTTTGGTGGTGTCCAGATTTTCCAAACTTGAAGGACAGAAGAACGCTAAATTAAATATCGCTCTGTCATCCGCTTTGGATGTTTCTCCGATCTTCGATCACGCAAGGCATGTCGCGACGTAACGAGCCTGAGTATTTGCATGTAGTTGAACAGTGGTTGATTCTCGTCAATTAACGATTTAATGGCACTGAGAAATGCAAAAATACTTTGCGTGTAACTGCCAAGTACTCAAGCTTACATGAGAGAAGAGAAAATCATGCAACTAATTTCCATTAATTAGAATATATTGTATTTTTAAATCATTATCCTTGGCATCTTGCTCTCTTAATTTTGTGAAAGAAACTTTGTTCAGCCTTCTTAGACTTCCGGAGCTTGAGGTTATTGTGAACACGCTATTTTGAAGCTGTATAATATCAATAATAAACCACGATTCGTGGAATTTTATTTTATTTTATTTTTATTTTATTTTATTTTATTTTTATTTTATTTTATTTTTATTTTTTTTTGGGGGGGGGGTGGAGGAAATTGTATTTCCAGGCAGTTAAAATTGTATTATTTGTGAACAACAGTGCTTTTAAAATGAACTAACATCTAGTAAGAAGAATAGTTCACAGCCCGTGTGGTGTAGTGACTAGCGCCTCATTTCTCCTCGCACTGGATCGGGGTTCAAATCTCGGATTGAGCTTGGGTGTCTGTGATGCCTGCTCATTAAGGGCACTTCACAAATAGCTTTCACTTTCGAAGACCTCCTCGAACCCCCTCCGAAAAAAAAAAAAAAATCAAGATGCTTATCTCTTATCATCCACGAGAGTTGGTTATGTATGTTTTTAGGTCTGGACTACGTTTTATCAAATAATCCATGTACTTTTTATTTAACAGTTTCCAACAAATGTGTTCAAGAATAAGATTTGTGTTTACTCTAGACTCTAGTGCCTTAAACAGTCATCGATTTCTATGGCATCTATGTGTTATTTTTAAACTAGCTGAAGTACCCGTTCTTCGCACGGGAATGAATGGACTTTTCGATATTACGATTTGTTGTGATTACTATTTATTGTAATAAAGAGATATATCAAAATGGATATCGCGTTATATTGTATTCGTTAATCATCAATACCGAATTTCAAGGCAATGGTTTGTACGGTGCAGAAGGCGATGCGGAGTAGCGCAATCTAGTGGCGAGTTTTAGTAAAACGGATACGACGGAAATATTCTTCGCATTCAGATATCAATGTATACGAATTTTCATGATGATGGCTGGACAGTCCTGAAGTTCATGTGTGGACGCAACATCGAGTCGCAAGTTATAGGAAAATGGATAGCGCCAAACTCTTCCCCGTGTTCAAATATCTATGTATACCTATTTTCATAGCAATCAGTTACCATCTAGTGGTCAGTTAACCATCTAGTGATTAATTAAAGTAATGATTTGCTACAGCGCCGTCAAGTGGCGAGTTGTAGCAAAATGGATAACGCCAAAATATTCTCATTGTTCAAATAGCTATGTATACTGATTTTCATAGCGACCGTTTGAATGGTCAGGAATTTGGCCTGCTGCAGGGTCATCTAGTGGCGAGTTAAAACAATAATGCATTGCAGTGCCATCTAATGGTGAGTAACATCAAAAGGAACACAGTTAGAATATATTCTTCGTGCTCAAATGTGTAAGTATAAAAAATTTTATGCCGAACGGTATAGAGGTTGATGCGTTGCAGTGCCATTTAGCGGCAAGTTACAGCAAAATGGATAGTGAAAAATATTCCCCGTTTTCTAATATCCGCGTGTACCAAATTTCATCGAAATCAGTTGGACGATATTCGCATAGCAAACGGCTAAACGGAATAGAATTCGACGTTCTGCTGCGCCATCTAGTGGCAAGTTAGAGGAAAACGGGTAGCATAAAAACCTTCTCCATGATAAAAGACTTAGGTCAACCAAATTTCATGGTGATCGGTCAAACGGTGCTGGAGTTTTTCAACCTCATACACACATACCAACATTCATTTTTATCTACAACCAGTGTTATTATATATACCAGTCTCAAATAAAATCCAGTCTCAAATCTAAGTATCGCCAAAGGGCCAACATACGCCATTTTGCAAATTTTTTTCAGGGAATCATTCGAAGCATTGACTTAGCAGCAATCAAAATGGGAAATGGTGTGGCCGCCAATAAGTAAAGCAGGCATTTATTTCAAAAGTGGAATTCCTTAATAGCCGCATTTTTAAAATTATCAACGTATAACGTGTTTTATTCATCGTTACTCCGATGTACTAAATGCGAAGATTTCAATTTTCTGAAATTTGGTGGAATTCCCCTAACTTAAATCAATGTACTCAATTGGCGAGAATTCTGAAGATAGATTGCTCGAAATCCTTTAATAACTGCATTATTTCTGCACGGATTATCAGAATTTAACGCTGTATTCTAATAAAATCTATGCACTTGTTTTCAAAAATCTATTTCCTTAAGCTCTCAGTAAATTGCGCCATGCCGAAAACTGTGCAAACCGCTAGAACTCACTTTCTCAAAATCGGCATATTAGCCATTTTATTTTTCGCCAAACAAAAAATTTTACATATTAGCCTCGGAAATCTTCATTTCTTATTGTTTTGCGTATAAAACATTACATTCCTGCTCTGATTTCCCATGCACACGATATTATAATTTTAAAAAAATAGCCTTACGAATATAAACTTAAAAAAAAATCATTATTATTCTTTTATTTTACTTTGAGAATTTAAAACATTTTATTCGGCAAAATCGCCACACATGGCAATAATGATGCTTATTTCATACTTTTTTCACTACAGGGGTTACAATTACGGAAAGCTTTCTGCGTGGAGAACATAAAAAATCTCTTAAATGGGGAACGGTTGGACTTACAAAGTTTTAAAGTGGACTATAATTTATTCGATATTATTTTACATATCTGTGCAAAATTTCAGGCTGATAGGTCAATTTTTGTGGATTTGTATACTAATCAAATCCACAAACAGAATTTCAATTTTATTTATAAGATGAAATAAATAAACAAACTTATAAATCTGGAAAAAGCTGTTAAGTATGACGTCAAAATGAAGTCATTGTCATTTGCAATAGCTAAATTTATCACGCAAATGATTAACTTTTTTGACTCTCGGAAATGAAATGTTGCCGAAAATAGCGAAAAATCGCTTTAAAATGAGGGAACGGGTGGATTTTCAGATTTTTAAAGTGGCACAGATTGTTTTCTATATTTTTATACATAATTATGAAAACTTTCAAGCGGATCGTACAAACGGTGTAGAAATTATTAGGCTTTTTGTCCTTGACATTGCAATGTTTTGCAGTAATGGCGGAAAAAGTTTTATCTTGAAGTCAGGGATCAGCGCAACTATATAGTAATTAAAATAATTATAGTAAAATTTCTTTTATTTAAAAAAGAAAAAGAACATCTTTTTAACATTGGCAATCGATTCGACTGTGAATACATTGAGCTGACGTCACTATGCCTCTTAAGACTACTGAAAGTCGAGCTTATTCTAGCATTGGTTCTTCCGTGTTATCAGAATTATCGTCTGCAGGAGGCTTTGAGTTTAGAATTAATAAGTGGCATTTTAGTCCGTTGCTTAGGTTTATGAATTTAATTACTTTAACTCACTCAGCTGAAAATGTTCTTCATTTTGAATGTTGCAAAATCACTTTTTAAATATGATGCATTAAAAATTTTCCATTACTCATTTAATTTTGTATTTAACCATGCTAACAACCGTAACATTACGTAACATATGCATGCTGCAAAATAAAATTACTTTCCGATTGCATTTCGCTATTTTTGGTATATTTCTTTTTATTTATTAATTTTTTTTTAGATTTTAGGACAAAGTTTTACATACCTAATACGAATGTAGTAAAATCTAAATCAATACGGTAAAATCTTCTTCCAGACGCAATCATACCTTAGTTAAGCACTCCCAAGGGTAAAATAAATCATTTGAAATCTAAAATGTTTTTTTTATTTTTTTATTAACGAAAACGCTGGAATTTTCTTTCAGTGGCAATCAAATCTAGTTCAATCATAGCATAAGGGATAAAATGGCGGCTTTCACAAGGGTTGCCATACATTCAAAGAACGTTGCCAAGGATATGACTGGTTGAAAAAAAAAAAAAAAAAAAAAAAAAAACGACATCATTAATATTGAACTCCTGGTATCCAGACGATCTTGCTATTTGAAAATAGTTAACTTTATGTTAACACACGTATTTATTTCTCGTGAATTTTAACTTGGCGTAATTCCAACTTCATGTTTTTTTCGAATCCAACATACTTTTAAGAGCTTTCCTGCTTTGTTGCGAAAGCATAAATCGTTTTTTGCTGGAGCAAGGTCGCCAAATATGGTAAGCTAGATGCTCATTTTTTCTGTTTTAATTAATATCTTCTAAATAATTCGAATTTCAAAAAAAATTTTTTTTACGGCACTGGCTTTTTTTTAACCTATTTAGCCTCTGTGCCAAATTTGACCCGGATCCGACAAGCTCTCTGGCTACCTATAGCGAACACACACACATACATCTCATTAGCATACTACGCTATTATTAAAGAGGATACTATACCGATACACTATATTGGAAAAATGCTCATAACGAAAATAGCTCTTTTACAGGACACAAAAAAGCTCCAATATATGAAGTGTGTGAGTAGTCATTGTTTAAGTTTTATTTTAGAGGCAGTCATCTACTATTTGAAACAAATCAAAATTCATATAAATAGCGAAATCACCGAATGAAGAATCTATATATAAAACAGATGCGTAGCTACAAACAGATACTTTAAAATGCTTTTTATAACTGTCTGAGCATGCGCGTACTCTCGCCGACCAATGAATAACTAGAATAAAGCCTGTCTTTACACATACGAATGGCATTTCACGTGCAAATTCACTAGCTGTAGTGTTGTGAAGCTGGTTTCGGATTCCATTCTTTTTATTTCAATGCAAGAGGTGTCTGTTTGTTCTCGTTTTCTATAAGGTATGTTTCTTATAGCTGTAGTGGGGTGAGGCTAAGTACGGATTCCATTCTTTTTATTTTAATGCCAGAGATGGCCTTTCATTCTGGTTTTCTATTAGCTATCATAAGACGCTTTTTGACACTGTCTGAGCATGCGCGTATTCTCGACCCTAGCTCACTCATAGTTCGCTTTAGGAATGATTAACGAGAAAAACCGGTTTCCGATGATCAGGATTATAAGCAAATAATGTCAACAAATGGGTCTTACGGGGTTTGTGTAGAATTAAATTAGAGGTGTGCCGGATCCTTAAAAAGTTAGATCCACGGATACGGATAACTTGTTTTTATATTAGCAGATACAGATATGAAAACGGATCATCTGTTTCTTATACCAGCGGATACGGATAAGGATTTTGTTTGGAAATTACTGTGAAGATTATAAAGCAATAACTTCATACACAATGTGTGAAATAATCCACCCCAATGATAATTTTTAGATCATGTGTTTTGCATGGATTAAGAAAATAATGAGAATTAGTGGTTAAAATCACATTTTTAATAATCTTAACAGGGTTTTATGCGCATTAAATTATCGAAAAGTTACCACTAAACGAAGTAGTTTTTGAAATTTATAGAACCTTTTGTTGCCTTATTAAGACAGAAGCGCGAAAAACGTATGTGGTTTTGGTGCATAAATATAACCAACTATGTCAGACACTGGAAAATTTTTAGGATGTCTCTTCACAAGTTGTATTAGACATTGTAATAAACGATAAACCTCTACCGGTTAAGAAAGTTTTAGAAAAAAATTCTATCGTAACATGATGGTGTTCTTGTACAGTAACATTAAAAGTCACGAATAATTATTCGTAAATGCCATAGGTTAACTAAGGTGTAGGGGATTCCTAAGCCCTCTCTGGAAAGATTTTGTGGATTACACTTTCTATAGAAAGAGATGGAGCCCTTTAGTATTTGAGAGGGGTGGGGGGAATGGAGCCTATCACGTAGAAATATTCGAAAAGTATTCGAAGTTAAGCCAAAAGTAAATACATGCTTACAGCTCTAAAACACTAATTTAAACGAGGGATTTCTGTACTAAATAAGAAGATTTATTTAAAAATAATAAACAATGATTTAAAGTTTTAAACAGTAAAATTTATGTTTCATTTAAAAAAGTTAATTAATCGAATAATTAGATTTTTTCATCTCTTTGACTTTTCCTGTAAAATCATTAAAAGATCCGTGGAAGATCCGCTGAAAGAAAGTGGATCAGGATAATTTTCTTTCGCTCTGGCGGATACGGATACAGATAATGTCCTTTTGCTCAGACAGATACTCATATGGATCTTTTTTCCTTCAAATATCCGCAGATGCGGATACGGATACAGATATCCTGCACACCTCTAAATTAAATGCCATAATAACCATAATTTTTAATGTTTTCATAACAGTTAACTTTCATGATAGTAATATTACAGAATTGGTTGTATATACGAAAAGGAAAATATTAGCAAAAAGTTTTATTATATGAGAGCAATGAAGAAGCGGGCCACTAGGTATGATTTTTTTTAACGTAAATTTGCACGGGTCAACTGCTGGCGAGTACCTCTATTTAAGGGACATTTCTATTGGTTTCAGTCTCTTTGAATGTAGAATAAAATGTATTCACCGGTGATTAAGCCACATTCTATTGAAAAGATGCTGAAAAACATTTTAAAAATATTATAGAGAGAGAGAGAGAAAGAAAGAAATTCAGCAATATTCATTATTAGTAATATTTTGAAGTTTCAAAGGCGGATTAGTGAACTATAGTTTTGTACCTAGAAAACGTTAAAATGAAAGGATACCTCTTTTTTGACAAAAGCTGCTTAACAGTAAAAAAAAAAAAAAAGGAACAAAACACTGGGAAAAAAATCAAGTAGTCGTGCAATCAATACACATTAATCCAGTTATTAAGTGTGCAGATTTGTGCTTGTGTGTTATTTTTAAATACGTTACCTAGCATGGCTTCAAAATAAGAAAGATTAACCTTAAAACGGAAAAGTTGGTGTAATTTATCTAGCTGAAATTGAAAAGCTTAGTTTGAGAGATTTGGAGCAAAAATTGGAATAAGTAAAAACCAAGTCATGTGGTAAAAGATAAAGAAGATGTAGAAAAACTATGGATAATTCAAATTAACAAACTCGTGTCATGTCACGGATTCTTTTCAATAAATTTCTGTCATCAATGCAAAACTATGTATCTAATTTTATACATATTTCTAATAATTAAGAAGAAATTATTAAGACTTTTCATTTTTCATTAACTTAAAATTTATATAAGTACCTGTGGTTATCTTATTTATTTGAAAATCATTATTAACCAATTTAAAAATAAATATTACCTGAATTTCTTGTTGAATTATATATTTTAATATTACCTTCTGAAGTAATTTCTTATTATATTCATTTGGTTTCTTATATTCATTATAGTTCCCCTTTATTAAAGAGACAGAATGCCTGATCCGGTGGGTGCTATAGAAGGTACTTCGGTGAAAAAAATTGCTCTTTGCCTTAATTATTGCACGCAGCATTGATATCTCTTTTAAAGGAACAAACAAAACTCGTTCTCATAGATTTAGACTCTGAAAAAAACTATTAGACTCTTATCCGTAATTCTCTTTGCAAGAAAAAACAAGAAAGAGAAAAATAATGCCAAATGCATCGATTATAAACGCATAGCTTTCCAACACAACAATATTTTTTGCCGCAAAATTGTCGATTTATTATCTTTAAATATAGCAAGATTTCGGAGATAATCTTTTGAAAAATGTTTTATCATCACTATAAATGCAATTTTGTGAGATCCTGTAAAAGAGTTTTAAAAGTTCTTTCCGTCGTTTAACTGGAGAGTAAACTCTTACAAACATTTATTATATATATATGTAGATATTGAAACAGATTGATATCTTTCAAATGCCATAGACAGAATTGCCAACTGCTGCGGAATATAACTAACCACTTTTTTTTTCAGCTTTAATATTTGGCTTAAATTATAGCGAAATTTCGAAGTTAAACGTCTGGGCTGATTAACATTTCGAAAAAATATTTAGAAAAAATTACTGTTTACAACAAGTGATTAGTTATATTCCTGTAACAAATAATAATATATAAACACTATTTTAGATGGGGAGCATTATTTAGTGAGCCTTAATAACATATTTGTCCAAAGATCTCTAAAGTTTGGCAAAGTCGCCAATATTAGCGGCTTTTGGCGCAACTTTTGAGGGAGCACACGAACGTCGTCGGACCATTAGTTAATATTATATAGTAGAATAATATGGTGCTTTAAACGGATGCCTGTCTCTAAACTGCCATTGAAAGTAATGTATTGGAATTATTGTGAGTGCTACTGTAGCAGAACTATTAATGATACACACACTATTTTCGATGGAATGCTTTATCTTGTAATCCTTAATAACATGTATCAATTTTGTGTCATTTCAAATGGCCAAATATTTCAAAAATACGCTATAAAAAATGACTGCCCATAGAATGTAATGCTTTGGAATTATTTTGAGCTCTCCTGTATAAGAATTATAAATGGTGCATACATCGTTTTCAGTAGTAACAAGATACAGCACACCGAAATAACATGTATAAACTTCGTAGTAATCGATACATATTTACGGAAGTTAGAGCACGGACGGACAGACAGATAAACCGAAATCATAAAAACTTTTCAACCTTGTTCGAAAGTGTTAGAAAAGGGTTAATACCCCTGTGTAGTAAAAAAGTTTGCTTATAAATTATAAATTTCAAAAAACATTGAATTATTACAAATTTTTTACTCTAACACACATATATATACAAGGTGGTCAGAATTAAAACACCCTTACTCTGAGCTCTCTATACATCGAATTACTCAGTGTACTCAGTTCCAGATTTGTTAAACATACTATTCAAGACATTGGGTAACATTGTAACTGGTCGGCTGAGATGCTTCTCACATGCAGCGTAGTACTGTCTTTCAAATCTGTTAAGCTTACCAGGCTATCTGGATAAACAAGATTTTTTAAGTATCCCCACAATTAAAAATCACGGGGATAAAGATCTGGAAAACTAGAGGAGTTATGTAACTTTATTTTAATATTTCGATCTCCGATTAGTTCCCCCATTTATCGACAAGTTATTTTCCCAGTTTAACAAAATAACTTTTCACAAACCAGTCATCGGCAAAAGCTTATGCAAAACATCATCTGCATATTTAAGTACGGAAGTTACTAAATAAGCTTTCGAAAAAGGAGAAAGAGAGAGATTTTTATACTTATAATAATATGCACTATTTAGCATGTAAAGTTTAATCCAAGTATGAATATAGATTAATCGGGAAAGAAATGTCATTTCAATAGTGGCTATGCGTGAGCATATCGGTATTCCTCCATCAAAAGACATTTTCCCTTAGTGCACGCATCTTTACACTTCTGTGAAAAATTTCCGTTCATATATATATCATACAGATTGATTATCTCCAAAATTACAGAAAGTCGAAGACCGCGAGGCTACTTGCTTTGTAAGCATAAAGAAACTTCATTTTCTTTCATTAGTGAGATTTCATTAGTTACTCTCTCTCTCTCTCTCTCTCTCTCTGCAAATGCAGTGAAAAACGAATGACGAAAAATCTTAATTTTTACTTTCCGAACATGTACCATGTAAGGAAAGTATTGTAATCATGAAAAAATTAGACTTCTAGATTTTGGTGTTTCTACACGTTTTGAGGTCTTCTGAATCAATTTATGCTATTTTGACGAGATGTATGTATGTATGCGTGTATGTGTGTGTGTATGTGTGTATGTGAGTGAACACGATAGCTCCTGAACGGAGCATCTGATTCAACTCAAATTGGGTATACATGTCATAAACCACCGTCGCAAGACCGGTATTGATTTTGGTGTGTATAGGACTTATATATATCTTTTTTGCATTTTTCTGCAGGGCAACGACAAAGATTTCTCTTACATTATGGCCTATGGGGTAAATTCTTAAAAGTGCGCTAGAGTTTAAACGGTACATTCGATTGAGCTCAAATTGGGTATATATGTTATAAACCACCATCCTAAGACTGGAATTGATTTTGGTGTGTATAGGACTCATAGTTTTCCTACAGGGCTACGACAAAGATTTCTTTTACATTATGCCTATGGGAGAGAAATTTTTTAAAGTGCGCTAGCGTTTAAACGGTACCTTCGATTGAGCTCAAATTGGGTATATATGTTATAAATCACCATCTTAAGACCGGCATTGATTTTGGTGTGTATAGGACTTATACTTTTTCTACAGGCCTACGACAAAGATTTTTTTTTATATTATGGCATAATGGCATATGGGGAGAAATTCTTGGAAGTGCGCAAGCGTTTAAACGGTGCCTTCGATTAAGTTTCAGTTTGGTATATATGTTTGAATTATTCATCTATTAAAATTTATTTAAATGCTTGGTAATGATCTTAATCGTAAGTGTTCGGAAAGTCGAGTGGAGTCACTCCAGATTTTTTTATACTGTGCGTCACTGAGAATAACCGTCTGTTCGAGTTAGTGTCTATAATTTCGCCATTCCAGAATTTAACAAAACTATAGGCTTGTACTCAGCTCGTCATTCCTAAAAATAGAAACGACATTAACGTGACTTTGATGTCACTCTTTTAACTCTGTTAAAACCCGCTTTAAAAAGCTGAGATTTAAAATCTATCCCAAGAACGATACATTCTCCTTTTTTTTTTAACTGCGAATCACTGGAATTCACTGCTCCCACGTATCAGATTACATGGAAAGAAATTTCAACTGTATGAATGGCGAGATAGTAACGTCTGTTTAGTCAAAACATTTTCGCTTAGAGAATGACTTTGTTCAACTCCCCATTAAATTATCATCCATACGCTCCCCATGAGCGTCAGGACATGTCCACCCCCTCCCCCTCTTCAAAATAGTTTCTGAATTGATGGTCAGTAACTCACAGTAAAAAATACTGAAGCGTTTCGTTTGTTTTAACCTGTTCGTTTCCTTTCGCCGTTAAAACGCAACATTGGACTACTGCAAGGCTTTCGAAGACCCATACAGGAAGTACCAATGGACACAGAGAGATTTCTTCCATCCAGTCGTCATATTGATGAAAGGAGGAAACAGGTTAAATGTATGTACAAATAGGAGAGTGTTGGAATTTCTAATTTATTTTATTTTTTATTTTTAGAATTGTTTCATTCAGAATAATTTATCTTTTCTTTCTTCAATTTTAATCATTCTGAATCTTAACGAAAATAGATAAGAGAGCCTATAGTGCTCTTCTCCCTTCCCAATAACCAACAGCTGGTGTAGCAATGAGCTGAACTAGTGCATTGCAGTCCAATACCTTCCACGATCGACCCTGTATTCACTTAAGTGAAATAGCAGACAGGTCTTTGCTCGGTTGAAAGTGGACACCATGGAAACTGCCTTCGCTTTTAATACGGCGAGGCCCAACGAGCTTTCTTCCAAGATCACGCATTAGAAAGGCGCGTGACCGCCCAAAGAGAAAAGGAAATTGCAACACTCTTCGGGATAATTAGCAGCGGAAGTGTTTCTAAAATTTATAGGTCTGGCCGCTAAACCCAGACCCATTAACCGAGGTTCTTCCTTTCAGAAATAAAAATGTATTGAAATAGAGTTACTCTGGAATCCGATATCTCATATTGCATGATTTTTATATTTCTAAAAAACCTCGGTCGTGGTTTTTTTTTTTTTTTTTTTTTTTTTTTTTTGCGTGTGAGGATATATTTTTGAATAATTTAGGTCCTTTAGGAAAGCGATGATGGCACGATAATGTGTCGTAAAACATTACAAACATGTCACCTTTAATACTATTATTTGTTTCCAATGTATTAAGTTTCCGTTTTGCTTTTAATATAATGAGGATTATTTTACGGAATAATAAGATTTAAAAATAGGATGATTAATTTGTAAATGTATGATATAATAAACAAATATATGTAAAAGATGACTTTGTAATCAAAAAGCTCTTGTAACTACTATTTTATCTAATAACCATATTCCTTGATATATATCAATAGTCAATGATGGAAAAAAAAGTCGCGATACTATTTTTCAAAATTAAGAAATATTCCTTCGCTGTCATAAACTTTCCATTTGGGCTAAACATGAAGAACTCGGGTCAACTTAATGTTAAACATATTTTTCTTTTTTTTTATCCCAAAAGTAGGTTAGCGCATACATATATCAATAACACCAGGAAACCTAACTATGGACGAAAAGTTTTACAAATAAATCATAAAAGGTGCTACAATGTATGAAAATCTGTTGCTGCATTTGTTCTTTTTCATTCGATATCGCGGCAAAATCGCGACAAGCTACAGGGAAAAATGCGGCTGGTTTGTTGAAATTATTTTTAGAGATGAAAGTCCCTCTGAGAGAAGGCATTACACCGAAGAATTAGATTATAGTGACATATATCCTGAATTCAAACTATCAAATGAAGATTATGCATCGAGTGATAACTAGATACGATAGTTTTAAAAAATTAGAAAGATGTAGTTGTAGGATTTCATTTTTTGTAAATAAGGCTTACCAAGTTTTAATGACTTGTATTATTAGCTACATTTTACAGCACGCAAGATGATAGTAAATCTAATTAAAAAAAAATGTCTTTTCACATTTTTGTCCTCTTTTCTACCTCCTAATTAAATTAAGGAAATTTATTCCACTGGCAAATAGTATATCAGTAAATATTCTGGGTCAATTTAAAATAGAATGAATAATATTTAGAATTTTAGACTTCATCTAAAAATTTTAAATTGCTCTCCGAAAAATTTATATTTTGTGGCTTAACAATAGGTTGACTAGAGATGTGAAATTTCGAAGTGGTGGAAAAAATACAGTTTTTTATTTGGGGGGGGGGGTTGGAAATAATTGAAATTTTGACTTTTCACGAATAAAATTTTACCTTGAGTTATATTCTCTTAGAAAATATAACTGCGTTAATTAAGATTCGTTATTTTAAGAATAATGTAAAATTCAAAATCGGCTATTACTTAAAAGCAAGTTCTCATTAATTATTATTCTCATTAAATATAATATCTTTCTTTTTCTCTAAGAAATTTTACACAAGCATATTATTTGCTTAGAAAATATAAAGTAATAAACATTTTTTAATGTCTTGTGATTTAGCTTTTTTTCTTTTTTTCGCTATTTCTGCTGGACAATTCAAACTTATTTTGTTCTTTGTAAATGTACGAATAGAATGAAATCAGCAGTGCTTTACCTCTCCAGTTTCTCTATCTGTTAGTGGCCTCAGAAATCGGTTTAGAAGGGCATTTCTTCAATCGCACGTGCAATCGGGGAAAATACTCTAGCAGATGTTTTGAGCTGTAGTAACCTAGAATACAGTACGTTAGCTACGGTAATCATGTATAAAAATAGTAGGGAATAGGGGGAGAGGGAGAAGAAAAACTCACATTTTAAATTCACAAAAATCTAGAAGTGTATTTAATATTTAAAAAAAAATTAATTCGTTAATCAATGCACATCCTTTTACAGCAATTAAATTTAAAGACTAGTCTGTTAATGTATTTTTAATTTACTTACCATAGTAACATAATGACATTAAAATTCATTAATTTTATCGCAAATACTTAAGATAAAAAATGCTATGTAATTTCGGATGTTTTGTTTTATCTTTTTTTCATCCTTGCAGGCTTCTTTTTGGTAAGTAAAATAGTAATGGTGATCAGTGGCATACGCAAGGGGGGGGGGTTGAACCCTCCCCCTTGCGTATGCCACTGTCAAAATTTTTTTAACAAAATGTCCATAAATTTTAAATTTTTAGCTTAAATACATTTAACACAAAGTTATGTCTATAACCCCCTCCTTGAAGGAAGTCTGCATACGCCACTGATGGTGATGATAATAATAATGAACAAATCGATATAATTTATTTTTAAAAAGTATGAGTAACTCCTTTTTTCAATAATATTTAGTGCTTAAAAATTTAACATAAGTTTTATGCAGGTCTGAGCATTTGAAATGTAATTCTCTATTTAGCGAATTTTCCATATAACGAACTTATTTTCTGGATTCGGGGACATCGTTAAATAGAGGCCCAACTGTATATATACATTGCTTTAACCACTAAAAACTTTCCCTTTCAATCTCTGAACTGCCAGTAGCTTTTCTTTTTTCAAAACAATATTAATCTAATGAAATCGTCATTCAACCATGCATTTTGCGCGTGTGCATTATTATTTTTTTTTTTTCTTCTGCTATGCGAAGGTTTAAAATTCAGCTTTTAAGATCAGCTCTTATATTACCATTTAAAAAGAAGTGTAAATGTTTTTCTCATTATATCTTTGTAACCGTAAGTTTCATAAAAGCTATTTAGAACTCATTTTGTAGATTATAAAATTATCTATAGCTTTCCATTGCAACTTAATAAATAATTTTTAATTTTTTAAATAATTTTGATGAAAAAAAAAATAAATGAGAATTTCAGATATAAAAACTATAATCACTGAAAACTATTTTGCTATTAGTTTTTAAAAATTATCAGAACTTTTTCATAAAACACTTTGGGAAAAAAACTTTCTATTTCTTATTATCATTTTTCCCGATTAGTTTTTATTATTAACTACAATTTTATTTCATCAATATTATTATCTGTAATAAAAATAAAATATAACAATGATATAAATAATAATAAATGAGTATTTCTTATTAATTTAAAATAACCGTAATATTCAATCAATATTATTACATTCCGAAAGCAAATTTTAATTCTATTATAGATTCTATCATCCAACTGCAAAATCATTCATTCAACTATTTAAATGTTGCCAATTTTACGGGGAAAAAATATGGTTATTTTATTATTTTAAAAATAATGTAAAATTCAAAATTTCCTATTACTTAAAAGCACGTTTTATAATTAAAAAAGTTTCAAGAAATTTTACATTGACATATTATTTTTAAATTATTACTTTTAACATAAAAGTAATTAAAGACGTAAAAGTAAAGACAGAAAGCAAGTACAGATAGTTCCATATGTAACTTTAATAAATTGTTTTGATAAAAAAATTTCACAGATTTTTGTGTTTTGAAGTTTGTCATGTTATTAAACATTTACGCACGTTAAAATAAGACAGTTAGGCAAGTTTAAAGATCTATATTTAAGGAAAAGATAGAAAAAGTAAAAGAGCCTGAAAAGAGTCAAAATACTTCAAATTTATGTTATCGGGGGCAGGAGATTATATACATACATACAAACATATATAGATAGATAGATATAGATATATGTATATATATATTATGCGTGTATACTATACATATATGTATCCGTGTGTATGTGTGTTTCAATAAATTTTATTATCATTTCATATTGTTGATAATTAAGTCGGTTACTATTATGTAAAATCTCAAATGGTGAATAACAAATGAATTAAATGAAATTGTAGCTTATAAAAATTAATTCGATCATTAATAACAACTTCTCAACAAAATCATAGAGAGAAACAAAAGCGTAGCAAAACTTAACCTCTTTATTTTTTCAATCTAAAATTTACACACAAAAAAAATTTATATTTAGTCAATTATATTTTCCGAAGAAAACTTATTTCTATAGTGTAAATAAACGCTACCAATGAAGCCATCTTGTCACTTGTGATTTTGATGATTAAGTTTTGAGAAATAAAACTAGAAGGTATGTCGTAAGGCAAGTAGGATGGCTCTTAGGATGACGCTAACCCTATCCCTTACAGCAAACGCAGATTTTTAGCCTCATATTTAACTTGCACTTTCACCACATGGTCTTTGATTTTTGTTCAAGATTCATATAAAAAAAAATATCAAGACGTTGGTTTAAATTTAAACTTACAAATGCTTAATATTTTTGTGAACGTACCATACTGAATCTACAAATAAGTTATTATTAATACAGTTAACTTCATTGAAGTGTAATGTGTGAAACTGTTAGTATATGAAATTAAAAAATTAAAGCAGATACGGAATGCTTTTCTTGCAGTGAGCATAAAATTTCACATGGTGCCAGATCGTTAAATACTGGGCCTTCTTTACTTCCAGAAAGTCTCAAAATGCACTAGCATTGTTTGTTCGCTACTAGAAAGAAGCCATAAATATTCTAAAAAACAAAGTGTCTTATCTGACCATCAAAAATGGTAAAATATGTTCACAGGTCCATGTTACACATCGTGTGGTCGCAAGAGCTTTTTCTATCTAAGCTCTTAGTTTAAACTTGACTTTGGCTCAAAAGTGTTATTCGACTATAAAACGGAAGACGATATAAGACAGCCTAACACAATGCAATACCGCGCTATTTTTCGCTCGGCGGGATTTCGGGATTGAGACTTATTGATCCCGCGGGATCCCGGAAGCCTTTCATTCAACTAAGAATTCATTTCAACCGAAAAAAATAGGAAAAAGTAAGATTTTAAGCACCATAAATTTTAACTTTAATATTAATAATCCTACTAATATTATAAATGTCAATGTTTGTATGTATGTTTATTACTCTTTCACGCTGAAACGGTTTGACGGATTTGGAATAAAGACAGTTAAAATCTTGGATTAACATATAGGCTACTTTTTATCGCACAAGAAAAAACACTGTTCCCATAATATACAAAAAAAAACTATCATTTATAAAAAAAAACAAAAGAATACATTTGAGTTTTTATTTTACAAATAAATTCATGTCGCTATGCCTGGATAAAGAATACACCTGAATAAGTTTTTCCTTCTGACGTAGATTTATAAGCGGCTTTCAGGCCAAGCACACAAATCCAAAATACATACATGTTACATAAACAAACAAATTAAAAATATGCTTTTGAAACTTTCACTCAGTTCGAATTGTGCATTTTTCTGCGTATCTTTTACCCCATTTTATTTCTATTGGGTTACATTCAGAAAAAGTATGTTAGAAATATCAATTTTAATTTTGTTTAATCAAACTCATGAATAATGATACACTTTCCAACTTAATGGAATAAGAAAAGAAAGTAGGAAAGACGCATGGATTATGATACGCTTTTAATATATGGCACTTTAGTGCGTATTTAAAATCTGAAAGTGTTTCAGGTTTTCTTACTGTATTTTTTCTTTCCATTTACTTTATTTTTATTTATTTATTGATTGATTGATTGATAACGGCCAATATATCCAGAAGCTCTTCAGAATTAAAATAGGACGAAAATTATTTGTACCTTTTTGTAGGTGTTTATCACTAAACCATCTTATTTTTGTAACCAGAACCGGACCGACACGGTAAGAAAGGTAAGCATCGCATCGGGACACCGGCTTCGGAGGGGCATCATTTCGAACTCAAAAACCAAATAGAGCATGAAAGGTTCGGCTTTTTTACGTTAGCAGGGGGCGCCACTTACCCTAGGACCGCCTTTGTTTGTAACCATCTTAATTTTAAATTCCATTCAGAATCTGATTATTTCAGTGCAATGGAAGCTGGTGAGAAACAGGATTCTCTCTGAACAAGATTTATTAAGATTGCGAAGCAACTGGTCACCGGAGGCGGCTAGTTAATGGTATTTGTGTGTGGATAATTTATATAGTAATTTACAGAAATAGGAAAATTATAGTTAAGATATTCAAAATAATATACATAATTCTTAGTTGCTAAAAAGGAATGTAAAAAAAGACAATTTCATGAGTCACTCGTCTTCCCAGTCTTGATCTAATTTTAGTAAAATAGATAAAGTGTGAATTAAAAAAATTAAAACCTAAAATGAAAACTTTTTACAATTGATTCGTGATAGTTCGCTAAGAGAGAGATATATTAGTACGAAATATTTTTCTTCATTTTTAGATTGGGAAGTTTGTGAAAAATTTAGATTACAATATTTGATCCAGACTCCCTTTAGAGGATAATTAGAAAAATTAAAACTTTAAATTAAAATTTGTAATTATTAATTCATGTATTGTGAGATAAAATACATACATATATGCAACAACTTTTTGGTCAACTGATGACTGGGAAGGGGGCGTAAAATTGTAATAAAAATAATTTATTCCTCAGTTTCAATGCCGCGGGATTACGGTTCTAATCCCGCGAGACTAGTCCCGCAAACATTTGTTCGTGGTCCCGCAGGATCCCGTTCTCGCAGAATGGGGATTGCATTACTAACACATCAGCTCGCAGCAAGAAAGTTAGACCGTGCTTTAATTTCTATGTGTACACGTCACAAATTTTAATAAAACAGATTTAAGACATCTTCATGTATGAGACAATGATCATGGGTAGTTCATTTGCTTTTTTACTTTTAAAGATATTAGAACATTTCGTATTGTAATAAGTCATCTGTTTAAGTTAACAGATGAAATAATTTTTGAACTCAAATATTAACAGTAGCTTTTCCTAGTGTCTTTGAATGATCCAATAGTGTAAGTCGCTTACTGAAAATAAATTATAATTAGCAATTTTGAGGATGTCCTAATCCATTTGTAACCTAAAATATGGGATAATAGTGAGAAAGGCAGTTATTTTGTTATCATTCTGAAATTCCAATTGTAACTGTTCTTCCTGATATTTTTTTCTTCATAAAAGTTACAATAGAATTTTGCAAAAAGTGTAACTTCAACGAACGGGAAGAAAGTTTTACACATTTGCATCATGCACAAATCAATCTCACTGATTTGCTGCAGCATTGGGATATATTTATATAATATTGGGATATATATAGCCCAATATTCCAATACTAAAATTTTGGAAGAAGATTAATAATTTTCAGAATTTCTCAAGTACATACTTAAAAACTTTGTCGGTACATTTAGTCGAGTACACACATACACATCTATAAACATGTGTGTTTGTATTTGATGCAATGTATAAATTGTGGTTAAATTTGTATATAAACTAACTTAAGGTGTACGTTTGGGAAGTTATTAAACTGGAAACTTTTTCCCGACAGAAAATAAAATAAACACTGAAATACGGAAGCGAAATTAATTTTAAAGCGTTGTTTCTGTAAAAATGTACAGTGGTCTCCTGAAATTGTAATTTCAGGTAAGAAAATATTTTAGAAATTTTACGATATGGTTCCACAGAGTGAATATTTTGCGCGAAAGAGCATTTTATAGAAACCAATCACACCATAACTAGTGAAAATTTTTATTTCTTTAACGAATGCAAAAAAGATAGAATTTGTTTCTTAAGTGTGGTTACAAAGAATGCAGCACAGGCCTTCTGTAGAAGTGGCAGTAGTAAAATGGGAACGAGCAAAGCCGGCCTGCGCCTGTTCAATTTCACAAGCTTTCAGTTTCCATACCATTTTTTTATTTCTTCATGCTTTACTTCCAGAGAATAAACTTTCATAAATTTCATGATAACATTTTTGGCTTTACAATCACATTATTGGCATTTAAATTTGTTGGTATATATTTTTAGAAAATTTTTTCTCACAAACTAAATTAAATGCAGGTATCTCATCAGTGGGCTAAAGAAACGTATGTTAGCAATATTACCAACACATTAACAACCGTATTTTGATCAATTATTAGTTGCTTCTTATGATTTTTTATATCAGTTAAAGTAATAACCTAATAAAAATTAGTTACTTAAAATAATTTAAACAGTTACTATCCATTATCAGGGAAAGAAATCATAGCAGTGAGATTTCAATGAGATAAAAATGTGGAACAAAAGCAGATTTTTAAAAAATCATTTTATAGTCAATTAAAATGCGAGATTTAAAAGAAAATTACATTATAATCATACTTTTGTACATTTGCACAATGCCAAACTGTGTTAGGCCTATTTAAAATATTTGCGTGAATACTTGTAATTTATATTCATATCATTATTTTATTCAAATTTTATCTTATTTTAAGTCTACACATGAATTGTTTTCAATACATTTATATGTACAATGAGTTTGATTTTGATTTAGATGCAAATGCATGCTAAATCAGATATTAAAATGTCTTTTAATGGTGAAGTTTTTTTAATGACTGGTAAGATTATCAGCTATTTATATCTATTTAGTATTTCATATTTTTTGTATTATTTTTTACAATTACTTACATGCGTTGTTTATTTAGTTGATTTTTAAATTGTTACATGACTCATTTTTAATTTTCAGACTGAATGTCACTTAAATGCACTACATAATTACAATATAATTATCTGTAAATTGTATTGTACTGCAACTGGTGTTGAGAATTCCTGAGATCAAGCCAGATGTAGCAAATTTGAAGCTGGGTCTAAGAAACAAAATGATAAGTTTCAAAATATTATTGAAGATAAAATATTCCGTTCACTAGCTGTAAAAAGTTTTTAAAAAATCAATAAACATGTTCGTTTAAAAATAACAAAAAGACTTTTGTTTGACTATACATTTCTTCTCAAATTTAAATGTACTCGTTACAAAGCAAATCTTATCTATGAAAAGACTGAAGAACTTAAACTCTCAGAATTATTATCATCACACGTAAAGTTAAACAACAGGGAACTCCTGAGTAGTGTCATCAACAGGTGACGACTATGCAATAGTCAACAAATGCCAGCTAGCTTACTTCAAAATACTTGCACAAATAATAGCAATGTATAGCAATAAAATTGTAAAAACCCAGACCGGGCTTTGGTGACTCATAATTTACCATCTAGAGACGGAATTAAGAGATATAAATTGATTGGAACAATTTGACACGTACCGCTTTTTTAATATAGATCTAGTCATTCTACTACAAAAAGAGACACCGAAAATGCCCAATAAAATTCAGTTATAAGCTGTAATTGCGTTAAACTATTAGTACTGGCTCGCTGGTCTCTTCTTTTCTTACATTCTCAAACGAAACCTGAATTACAATTAGCCCTCCTTTATAAATATCAGATCGAAAATTTGCCTTTTTCTTTCTCTCACTCATTACAATTATACTTAAGTAAAACCTATAAGTAGCTTTCAAAATCTTACTGATGCAATTATTATGACATTAATTATGTTTAAATTGATTAAATAATTATATTTTTCTAATATGGACAGCATCGTTCCTTACACCTAGCAAATTCCCTTAATGAATTTTTGATGGCCCAGATTCCTAAAACTTACTTTTAAAAATGTATTTAGAATCACACAACTTACAAAGTGATGACAGTCACAAACAATGAAATTATATCATACATGATTCCCTTTCATATTCGCGACTACTTTGTGCTACTGCGATAACGTAAATTAAGCTTCTGTGTTACATCATTCTTTTTAGTTCCTTGTGCGAAGTTAAAGGAAGCGTAATGATCGGGGGGGGAAAAATCAGTCTGCATATTTTGATGAAAAAATTAATTTTGACTATACCTAAATTGACTTCGAAATATTTTTGCGAGACGTCTAACGTACGCTATGTATGTTCGTATTTATTAGTTCTTTCCTGATACCTGTGCGTACATGCGTATTTACGTTTGTACGTATCTCGCATATCTCACAAATTATTTGTCGTACAATGTTGAAGTTTTATATTTAGGATTGTTATAACACCTAGTTTTTCCCCTTCCTTTTGGTTTAAGCCTACTGAATGGTTTATTTACGGGGTCATCCACAAGAATTTTAGTACATTAAAGTCTGTGGACATATTTAGTCTATTATGTCTACAGTCAGTCTTTGTTTAGGTCAAGCCCAAAATCTTGCAGTAGTCTTTCAGATTAACGAGTTTTGCCGAAATATCGCCAGATTTGGCACAAAAATTAAGAACTTATCTTGAAAAATTCAAAAACTGTTAACCTTAGAATATTGAGATTTTGTATTTAGAGCTATTGTAACATCTTGTTGTTTATCTCTTTTTTGATTGAAATTGACTGGATAATTTATTTACAGAGTCATTCAAACTACATTAAGGTCTATAAATATCTTCAATTCATTAAAAATCTGTGTTCAATCATTATTTTGTCTAGGCTCACAATATTGCAAGCTATCTTAAGTTTGGCGGCTTTTGGCGAAACATCGCCAAATTCAGTGCTAAAACATCTTACAAACTGAACCCAGCCTAACGTAATCTCACATTCTTGGCTAGAAATCGCTAAACCTTAGCATTCTTACAGTACTTTATCTCTCAAATGAAATAAGGTTAGATTAAGTGCACTAAAAATATTTACGATTTATTAAACTTTTAAGGAAATCATGTGGTGTCCCCATCAGATTTTTTTGTTCTGGAATATCGTCCTTGAGTTCCTTTTTTCTCCACCTCTCTGAATGAAAAAGTAAAGAATAAGATTTTTTAATACATATATACTTAATTTCTTTTCATAGATTTCTTGTTTATTGATTTATTTTGCTTTTCTTCCTTATGTTAAGGCTTCATTTTCCTTTTTTAAGAATCCAGCTGCAAATATGTCGTATATTCTAAATCTAAAATTCGTAATGTTCTGAAAAATATTAATAGCTGCATTTTGAATACTCTCGTCAATCATACGTGCTTTATGTACATATCCCTCATACGGGTATCATCTATCTGTGCCAAAAGTATTTAAAACATTTTAAGTATCTTGCGGAGTAAGATTATTATCCACATTTTCTGCAACTTATATAAGATGCTTTGATATATTATGGAGGTTTTTCAATGTTGTAAAAAAAAACTTCTTCCTCCTTATATACTTATCAATCTGTAAAATCCGTTCTTAGCGTTCATTAAACATTGATAGTTCTCTTGATTTTCTATCAAATATGCTTATACCGACCTGAATTAATTAATTTTTACTAGTGAAAATTCGAAAACCTATTACTCCCATGGTATTTTCAGAATGTTTAAGATGCTAAATTTAACTGATAATTTTTAGCAGAAATCAAAATTATTATTTTTTTTTCAAAATTTACAACTAATAAAAATAAATTTTAGATTATGCAAAGGTAAAAATAAGTTAAAGGAAGATACTTTTTTAAACTGCTTAACATTGAATTATTTTAATCTGTAACATTCACAATGAGTAAAATAAGATTTAAGTTATAATAAAATTATTGTAAAGGAATATTAGTTCATCTGTTATAATTTAATTGAATCAAAATTATTCAGTTCAAAATAAAGGCAATAAATAATAAGGTAAAGAATAAGAAATGTGCTTTGCTCATTTTTTTAATATTTTGGTTCAAATAACATGAAGTTCGGTAAAAATGTATAGAAGTTTCCTTACATAGGAAATTTATACTTTTTGACACTGCTTTTCTGTTAGAAATATCGACAACCAAAATTTTGTATTTCAAATAAAAAAGGAAGAGAAAAAAGGGAAAATATAACATCCAAAAATTCATATTTCGTACTAAAATGAAAATGAAAAAATGAGAAATGTAACTGGAAGGTGGTTTTTACTATTAAAAAAATCATTTTGTCACAGTACACCGCATATAAAATAACTAACATTTTGGAATGATGATTTTGCTTTTAAATGTCCATTTCTATTAACAAATTTAACTGAAAGGCATATAAAATATGTCCTAAAGCAACTCTCTATTTTCTATTACAAATCGTGTATCAATTATTTATAGAAATGTTTCACTGCAATGATTTCGTAAATAAATCGTAGACGTTTTTTCATGTGTGTTACATCACATTTCAGCCATTAAACACCTTAACCTTCTAAAATATTTTTTTTTCACTCTAAACTTGAAATTCTCGAAGGGAAATAGTGAAAACACAGCTCCGGCAAAAAACGTCAACAAATCCGGTTGCCATGTGGCGACCAATTTGAATACATCGGGGCAGTGGCAAATGTCGGCTGGGTTAAATTGCGTGCAGGTTTTGTCCGGAGAAAATAAAATAGCCGCATAAATCGCTACTCGATACGATCAGCTTTTTTTTTTTCAGCCGTTGCGATCTTTTTTTTTTATTGAATCAGGTAATTTTTTGTAGCGTGTACGTCAGGTTACACAATGAATGTTTACCAAAAATATTTTATTAGCGCTTATCCGTGTGAAAGTGTTTGTTGATTTTAGACGATTCGATACTTAGCACATTGAATGAACGAAGATGCAGAAATAAGCAAGATTCGAATATTTAGTTTCCTGAACAAAATTTTCTTCCCGTTATAAGTGTCTGCTTGTATTTTTTTTAATCTTTTCTCGACAGTGAATGTTTTATGAAATTTTAACCCTACAGTGCATACTGGCATTGGCTGCACTCTTATTTTTCCGGAATAAAAAGAAAATTTGTAGTTTTTGTGTCAAATATGCATTTAAAATAAATATAAGACTTATGAAAATAATTTGCAGTTTTAAAAATGTATGCCAACATTAGTTTTTGAGCAAATAAGCATGAATTCGTGGCTTATGCATCAAGTTCGTTGAACAAATATTTTTTCCGAATTTTTCATTGCTTCTAAATTTTATTTCTAAGTAAAAATACATACAAAACTATTAAAAATTAGTAGTATAAGACTAAATAAAGTAGAATTAGGCTATATTACTTTCTTTCCTTGTGATCTATAGGCCGGATATTCTAATTTTTGGAATTTGAACTTTTTTCATGATTTTTCTGGGAAACTACATGCTGAATTTTTTTTTTTTTTTTTTTCCTAGCATAAGTAGGCCTGAGTGAAGTTCCAGTTCTATTTTCAGCCCATTTTAAAAAATCATGCATTTTAGGGTTAGATGGTAAAGTATGTGGCATTTTTAACACAACTGCTTACTTTTTTACCTAAAATGATACGTAAAAATCAATGAAATATTATACTCATAATAGATATATTGGTTTCAGAAATGATTTTCTATTAGCAAAGCTATAAAAATCAATACATCCATTTTCTCTGACAAGTTATAATTTTTCAAGAAAATTTCTGCGCATATTATTATAAAAAGCTCGGATTGATATGAATCAATGTGCTGTTACTCTCTCGATACATATTCGCTTTACGGATAATTGGAACAGCTAAACTCAACTGTATCCAACTCTACAGCTGGATTCATTATTGATTTTTATAGATAATTTTAGAACAGCATATGATATATTTTTATCCCGTCAAATATAAATGCAAAAGCAGTTGATAACATTAATACTTAAATAAATTTTTTAGATAATAAGAAAGATATACTCTTTTGAGCATTTTTATACCTTTATATTTTAATACTTTTATTATGGATTTCTTTTTAAATTTTTTCATTTATAAATCCATTTTTATAATAATTACTTGAATTTGGGTCGCCCGAACTATGAACGCTAAAGGGATACGCTAGAAATGAGGGGTTCGTCATAATTTTAAAAAAATAAAATTGCATTTTGTGGTTTTAAAAAAATTAGCTTTGATTGTTTTCGATTTTGGATTCTCAACTCCTTTTGAATAATGAATTGAAAGTAAAATAAAATTTTTAAAAACCTAGGTCTTGAGAATACTAGTTACAATTTATTGGATAATTGTAACAAACTGCCGCAATTCCTCAAAAACAGAATCATGATCTTTACAGAACTTGATCTTTATTGAACAGAAAAATTATGTCACACTATAAATGCCTGTTGTTTCACTTAAAGCAGTTGTGTTTATTACAAAATCGTTATCAATAAACATTTATGAGATTATAAATATTCAAATTTATATTTGAACAAAACTCAGCTTTATATCTTATTTGATAGCAAGCCATGAGTAATCTTCAAATTCACATCTTTAAACCCGTTCAGATTGTATATGATTTAAAAGCAAAAATACACAAGAGTAGCCAAACAAATTTTCTAAGCTTATTTTCAAGAGAGAATTTGTTTTTCTTCAAGGAGGCGCGTGATCAAATAGCATGGGTGTAAATTTAAATGGTATTCTACACTTGGAAATTCAATATTGTAACATTTTTTACAATCTATACGCAGAAACTACTAAATTGAAATAAGCCATTTCAGCATAAAATGGCATGTTTTAAACCATAACTGTATCTTTTGTTTGAACGATGTGAGTATGCTATCAAAATAATGTTAGACAATATTTCCAATTGATTTGAATGCTTATGACTAAAAATGAAATAAATAAAATCTATAAGTTGTGAAGCATTTTGGTAATCATTCACTTTTAAATATTTCGTGAATTTTTTACAATAGAGGACTTTTAACAATAGGGTGCACCGATGCAGAGATTGATAACACTTTTGGAATACAGTTATCAAATCACTATGAAAACTTACTCGTTAGATAAAATTCGCAGAGGCTTAAAATTTACTCTTTAGATAAAATTCATTCAAAATATTTAATTTTATTAAATATTTTCACTCCTTCATTCCAAAAAAGTATTTTAATCGGTCAGTTTTACATAAGTATCAGTGTCATTTCAAAGTTTATTTTAATATTTGATGGATGAAACTAAAATAGCCATTAAATTAATCGAAGTTATAATATATGTTAAAAACATTAAAGAATATTAATAAGTATTATAAGTAATATTGTACTAAGAATACTAAAGAATATTAAAGAACATTAAAGAATATTAATAAGTATTATAAGTAATATTGTAATATTGTATTGTACTGCACTTTGTTTCAATTATTTATTCAGTTACTGTGGAGCATCGCTAGTGTAAACATACATGTAAGTTAGGTATGTAATCGAACTTTTAAACCCTAGAAGACATAGCGCTAGCAATTGAAAAGAAAAGTAACATTACTGAAAGGTACATCTTTTTATTTTAAACGCACTTTTGTTCATCTACATTGGATTACAGTTGTTAAACTTACAACCTAGCCACAAAATCTCAGAAAATGAAGGAAAAAGTTTTATACATTAGTTACTGTGTGTCTGACATGATTAACATAATTAACTAAGAGCTCGAACGGATGAATATCTTCATCCATTCAAGATTTTTTTTCCATTAGCACTAAACATCCTGACGATATAAAATGTTAAGTTTAACATCTATCATTGAATTAATATAAACTAAGGTTTTTTTGAAAGAATAAAGATATCCTTTTCTAATGATGCTACCATTCAATAACTGTTATTATGTCCTCTATGGTTTAAATTAAAAGTTCGGCTATTTATCTGTCCGCTTAGTTTGAATTACTTTTAAGTTGAACACTTTTTCATACTTTGTATTTAGAGCATCTTGATTAGAAATGAGTATGACGTGCTTTAAATAGATTTAATTACTCGTGACATAGAAAAGTGCAATTTATCTGGTATTTTAGGCTAGCGAGGTTCCATTAGACTGTTCATTTGAGTGTCCTAATACTAAAACACCTTATATTACATTTTTTTTAAATGTTAAACATTCAGGGATAACAGAAATTTTAAAACAAGTGTAAATTATTTCACAAAACTATTATAAGACATAATTTTTAGACAAATATTAAATATGTATAAATAACTTAAAACTACATTCTAAATAATATATTAATCTAAAATATTTTATAACGACAAAAAATGTCAATTCTTTCTAGCGACAAAAATAAATAAATAAAAATGCAAAAACCTCTTTTTCTTTGAAGGTCCTTTTCGTTGCATTCGTTACGTTGGTTTCATGCCCGAAGTATCAAAGGAGCCAGTGCAAAACTTTTGTCCTGGCTGTTTTTGGAGAGGTTTTTTCCGAACTATTTAAGAATAATTCAGGATAAAATGAAATATGGACATATCGGTATTTCTTTTCGGAGATTAGTTCTTTAAACACTTATTATTGTTTATATAAATAAAGCTGCTTTTGAAAAAACCCTTTAATTAGCATATTTTCTTTATAATGATACAAAAGATAAAAGATGCAATTTTTAAGGCATAGTGATTCTATCCTCAAAACATCACTTTATGTTCAAATGATGTAATGCTGCACTGTTATTGTTACAAGTATGGATTTATTTTCCATGTCCATTGTGTTTTAAATTTACCTTTGTTTCATATCATATCTTCTATGTAATGTATCTTTCTTTAATATCATATTTATACGAAATAAAATAAAATTGCTAAAGTTATGAAATAATATATTGTCTTACCCATAAATCAAATCATCAAATTTTCGAATGACAACTTTGCTGTATTAAAATCATAAAACAAGTGAGTATTTACTTTTTCCGGATGAATTTTTTCCCATATTTAGATATTAGCATCCTACAAATTTCATTATCTTTGCACATATTGCATGAGCTAGTTTAAATAGATAAATTCTTTGATACGAATTCAAAACCTTTCTAGATATCGTAAAGTGCGAAATTGATGGTTATTAGAACATATGAAAATAATAGATTATTTTGTACTCATTGAATATGCAAGATAATTTTTTTCATGACTTTCATCATATCATAGTTTGCTCTTCGTTAAAATTTAGCAACAAAGCAAATTTCGCAAGAATTATATCTAGCACTTCTCAGACAAATAAATTAAAATGGTATGTGCTTTAATACATTTATGATGAATACTTACTTTCCAATATTTTCTTTTCATATGAGCTATCAAACAAAGTATTTGTCACACGAAAATGAAGCTAAGTTTAAGCAATTAATTCAAGATAAACGAAATTCGAATGTTATAATTTCAATTTCGTTGAACCACATTAAGTTATATCATTCAGTAATGACAGCTTAATAGAAGTGCTATAAACTATTTATCACGTATTTGTAGTTACGATTGATGATGCGTATTATTTACGTATTTTGATCGACAAATAAAATCCATTGAAACAAAACACTGAATAAACTTGGTGTTCAAGACAAATGCATTAAAAAATTTAATATAAAACAAATATAACGATAATAAAGATGGTCCGTACTTTTCAAGCTCGAGAAAAGATCTTCCCTACATCAGTTTCTTCCTTCTGTGCAGTTTTTTTCTTTTCTTATGTTTTAACAGAAAAAAAAAACCGCTCATTATTTTAGACAAATTTTTAAAAAATGATTATTTGTGCATTTGTACCAAAACTATACAGTATAAATTATTAGTTCAAAGCAAAAGTTCATTTGTGCACTCATTTTGTTGTAAATTCACAATTCAATTTGTAGAAAAATCCTCAAAAGGTACTTAGCTTTTAAGCATTATCAATTTATAAATCGACGATTTTTGAGGTTACAGCTTACAAATATATTTAAAATGAAGTGTTTAACACTCGAGAAAAACTCAAGCTCAAGTTTAAAGTCATCAACTTTTATTTAAATGATTTATATGTTAACTGCAGAATACAGTATAATAAAGCTGCTTTTGAAAAAACCCTTTAATTAGCATATTTCATGTAAACAGTTATTAGATTCAAGGCATACTGCCAGAACTCTTTAAGCCAATAAATCTTATTTTCTTCCTCACAAAACTAAGCCTGCTCTATCACTTAAACTGAGCGTTCAGTTTAAATTAGGTTTATTTATTGTATATCTTTGACCTATAAATATTAGAGGTATAATTTCGTGAAACATGTTTAAAAAAATCTGTTTGAACATTGTGTGCATCTTAATACATATATTTTTTAATGAACTTTTTATGGGGAAAATAAATGGGGGGGGGGGGAATCACGATTGCTACATATCAATCAATACTGATTCATTTATTTGTATGCATCAACAATCAGTGTCGACTGTTAGCATGTTGATAGTTCACATTTGTGTAACGTGCTGGCGCTCATTGACACGTTACAGCAGTTCCTGAAACTGTGGTTTTTATCCTCCAGCTCACTAGACTCAAATTTACACAAAATGCTCCACAAAATTCAAAGACCTTCAAAGTGCTCCCCAAGAGAAAATTTCAGAAATCCTGCCTTACAGCAGCATAAGTCTACAAATAAACAAAGCCTAATCCGGTAATGCTCCAAAACGGTCTTAAAATGCACAAATATTCTTGAACTATAAGCTTCAAATAAGATTTATTTCCTCAGTGCCCCTCCAACAGGTATCGTGACATTCTTCGGACGGCACCTGGGGGTAAGCAAAATAGAATTTAGTCCTTTGTAACGAAACTGAATACCTGCCTGAGCCTAAAACTAATTTTTAATATATCTTCCGCAGTCTATCACTAAGCAGAAATCCAAACAGCCCATAACTTTAACAAAAGAAAAAAAATTCTTGTCTGTGCATTTATAAAGCAATCTCACTTACTAAGTAATCTCGGAAGGAGAGGAATAATTAAAATAGGGTAAATGTCGGAATTAAATTAATTTTACTTTTACACGGCACTCATCAAATTTTCTGTTCTCGTTTTGCAGGTTTTGTTTGTGTTTTTAAGAGTTTGTTTTTAACAGGATGTGTTTTTAATTTTTTTAAGCTACATAAAAAAATTTTATACATTTCAACACAAAACAGTTCCACCCAAATCATATATCGTTCTGATGTACCATAAATGAGCTGAGTTTTGTTTTTTGTTTTTTCTTTAATTCTTACACTTTTTTTAACTATTTTCCTTCAGATTAATTTTTTTTTTAATTTTATGTATCTCTTCAAAACGCTATTCCCACTATTATACTAGGAAACTCCAGAATGCAAAGATAATTAGAGTTCAATATTAGCAAAATTTCTCCAACATTATGAGGATGTGGTGAATTTTGTTTAATTGTTTTTATACTATTGGCTTCTAATGTTAAAGTTTTATTTCAGATATGTTCTCCATATATTAACAGTTTCTACTCAATATTTAGTTAAAGTTTGTAAAAGTAAAGTTTTTCTAGGTATAATTTGTATAGGGGTTGATAAAAAAAATTATAATTTCAAGAACCTGAGAGTATGTTTAGAATTTTAATCTATTCAATCATATGAAGGCAAATACTATTTAAAAAATCAATTGTATGTAAACTGAACATATGTTTTACATTTTTAAAAATTTACTAAAGCGTTTTTCATGTATTCCCCCCCCCCTTTGAACTTAAAATGTATATAAAGTACTCTAGTACAATTTAAAATTGTTTTTGTAATTTTTATTGAATTTCTTTTTATGCCTTTTATTTCATGTTTCCTCCCAATTACTCTGAGTGTATTTCCAATCGCTTAAGTATTCTCTAATGACGTATCTGGCACATACCAAAATACAATATCCCGTTAAAAACACATTTATGGATAGCATTTGACAGTAACGATTTTACACGATTTAATAAAATAAAATTTTCGTTGTAAAACCAAAATATTAACACTCTGGAATAGGAAATCGTACATTTACAGGTGACAAGTAAATATTCAAAATAAGATTTTAACTGTATGTGTCCTCTGAGAAACATTGCTTATAACTTGCACGCAATTTGTAAAGTAAGATAATAGCCTCTTAATACATATATGGACTGCATGCTATGTTGGAATTAAATCGTCTTTATGATAGCTCTATAATGTTCTGAAGTTATTTGAGTTCTTTTTTTTTTTACATTTTTATAAAGTTTGGATGCATCAAAAATTGCAGCAAACAATCCTAATTTAAAGGCTTTTTGATGGCTTATTATAATTTCAAAATAATTTCTCAAGGTGAATATTATAATAAGTTAACCCTTTAACGCGCAGTGTTCCCGCTCTGGGATCGCCCAACTCTGACGTTTTGACTGTTGCCAGTCACTAAGAATAGATTTGATTTCTATAAAAATAGTTGCGGGTGACATAGCTCCACGAGAATCCTTTACTTTTTAGCCCGTCCTTTCCCCGTAAAAAAATAGTCACGATTATTTTTAACAGTACTGACATCTGCTCAAAAATAGAAGAATGCGAGAACAGCTGGATAGATTGCCCAAAGCTGAAAAAAAGGCAGCCGTTGCCATCGCTCGACTTAACTACCAGCAAGATGGCGGACGATCGAAACGTTAATCACGTGCCACAGATCTAAAGACCCGGTTGGCTGTGCGGCGCACAGCCAGCTACGTCAAAAAAGGGTCTCTAGATCTGTGGCACGCGATGAACGTTTCGATCGTCCGCCATCTTTCTGGTAGTTAAGTCGAGCGATGGCAACGGCTGCCCTTTTTTCAGCATTGGGAAAGGGTTGCGCTTCAAAGGGTTAAAGCACTCAAAAAATTCGATGAGCATCCGAAAGCACAGTTTATTTTGGTTTATTTTAAAACCCCAAAAGAGAGAGTCGATTTCAAAATACTCACTTTACTTTTATGTATGCTTTTATTTTCTCATAGAAAGCACACTGTCAGCCATCATTGAAGTTTTGATAGTTCAAAACTCAAATCCACTGAATTCGCGAAAAAATCATTGAATTGTACAGACGTAACTAGTAGCTTTACTGTTTCGGAATATAGTGCTTTTGAATTCTGATGAATGATGTATCATTATAGAATGTTTGCGATACTATTTAAAGAATTTAACTGAAAGTGTGATTTTAGACTTAAATTTGTGCCAATGAGTAAATACCAGGGAAAAAAAATGAGATTAATAATTAAAAATGGGACATAATGATTTTTAAAAAGAATTCTATTATATAACACTATTATCGCTGTCAATCCCATTTTCTTTATAGAATGAACACTCGAAAACTAATTTTTAGCCCATTATAATTATTCTAAACAAACATATTTGAAGACGCAGCCAGAAGGAAAGCCTGCAACACCCCACATCTCATCTCCCACCTGTCTGTGTTAAAATTTCTTAATAATCTAGTCTTTTTATTTAAAAAAAATTCTGCCTTTTCCACCTTTTAAGGTCTTTCTGATTTTTTTTCTTCTGGTTGCGTGCCTGCACCACGTTAAATGCATTGTAGCAATCAGCCTATTAAAGGAAAATTATTTAAGAGAAGGCCACTTTTTTTCAAATCACTGTCATCTATTGACACCTTAAATAATTTATAAAGATAAATGACTCTTGAGATTTAATGATTTATGATGTATTTAAAAACAATAAGTAATTTTTATTACTTATTTAATTATATGACTTGGAGATTTTTAAAAAGCCCTTTATATTATAAAAATTAAATTATATTTTAAGATTTTCATTCAAAAGTTCGGTTTATTGCAATTAAAGGGAAAAATATGTTTACGAGTATCTTAAATATTTACGAAACCATGAAGCGAAAAAACACTAAATTTCAGCACTCGAGCAGAATTAAATAAAATACGGATTGTTTACTTTTTCATTGAGGGTTAAGTAAGAAGTAATTTGGTGTATTTTTTAGTATTTTTTTCCGGCTATATCACTGAGTGTATTTTTTAGTCATGAACTCCTATTACTCAGTTTATTAAAATATTGCAAGACCTGCTTTATACTAATATCTAAATTACGTGTGAAGTTGGGTATTTTTATATTTAATCTTTGTAAGAAGTTAAAATACTTCATATTTTCAATCTTATATAGTTCTTGAACTTTCAGAAAATTTTTGAAGCGAAATAATATTCATGTCAATTTGACTACCTGTTTAACATGATATTCGTCTCATTTTGTATGTTCACGGTGCACGAGGCGAGGAAGGATGTTACAAATGATACGTTTGAAACTAAAAACAATTGACTACTTTTTTTTTTTTTTTTTTTTTTTTTGTAAAGCGAGGTCATGCGCAAGTTTAAACACAGCAAAAAAATTCTGGAATCGGCATGAAATTTTTCACGAAGAATTTGACTCATTTTTATTTTAACGTGTAAGTATAGCTCCAAATATAAAAAACAATACGCCTGTAATTTTGTGTGGGCCATTTTTCTCTTTTGCTTCGTCACACACCTGCTTTTAAAAAGTACGCTGTTATCCTATTTCAAAAAATAGAGACAAAGCATTCTTTTTTTATTATTATTATCCTCCCTTCTGTTAATTATTTCCATGTATAGCGCACCAGAAACGAAATAGCTAAGATACTTTAACAATGAATGAGGCAAGAGTTTAAAGTAACTAGATCAGATTATTTTTTATTTCGTAAAACCAGCGTTTCCTACTCAGTAATGTATGCACTGTAATATAAATAGGGTGCTCATACCGTATCATTTTCGGATATTGCTTTTATATATTTTAGGTTTCTGTACGGAAAGCATATTGCACTAGAACCAAAATCTCCCATCCTAAGAAACTTATAAGCTTTTTACACATTGATCATTTTTAAATTCCGCAAGTTTATTTCCTACTTTAAAGATGCGTTATCTGAGATTAGAATAACTTGTGGCATTTAATTTATTTGGTAATTCGATTGACATAATTATTTGACACAAATGCTTTAACATGATAATTTTTTGGACAGGAAGTTGATTTGATCTTCTGATTTTTATGTAAAATCCGCTCAAGCTCTGTTCATAACCATTTCATCAATGTGTTCTAATTTCTAAAATAACCTTGAACATTCTTAGCGATTTACAGCGTTCTCGATGTTTCCAATACATCAATATGCCGGGTATTTCTAAATTGTTTTTACAAATTTTTAAGGGAGATAGGGCACATAATAAGGTATCAGAATCAATTAGCAATGTGGTGTCAAAAACGCCATTTTCACTTACCTCGTAATAATCACTTCATGAAAAGTGTTGAAGTGTTTGTCTAATTTCTTAAGCAAATTTCATATACAATGGGATTGTCCCCAAAAATCTCATCCATGAAATGAAATTTAAAACTATGAATTTTAGTCACATGCGTTCTGCGAAAAATACGTTAATTTTTGACAAACAATGGTCGGAAAGTTCGCTGTTGTTTCAGAACGTGTTCCAAAGTGATTATTAACAGCTACATGAAGGCGAAGTCTCCGCCCCACATTGTTATGTGATTCTGATTCCTTATTATGTGCCTTATCTCCCTTAAAATTTTGTAAAAACAATTTAGAAACACCCTGTACAGTGTACATTTGAATAACTTTGAAGCGTGCAATGTAGATATAAATATTTGCACTGCTTTTATATGAAAATTTGTTGTATGAATATCTATGATATAGCATTTGTTTCGTCTGATTTAAATAATGTTGTGGTCTTGGGTGGTTTGTCGTTTTAATTTTCTGAAGTTGTACATATCTCGTTTCAATCCTCAGTCGGAAATCTTGTACGTAAATTTAGAAGAAAATCGTTTAAACGTATTTTATAAGCTTTTGATCATATATACCGTACCAAAAAAAAAACTAATTTCAATTTAATTCCAGCTTTGCTGTATCAATGTATATAGTTATCGCTTAGTAATTTATAAATAGGTTACAAAATTATCTACAATAAGACTGCTATTTCATTTGAATTTTTTTTTCAATTTCTCTGCGCATATATCTTCCATCGTATACTTAGCTTCAACGTTCTACTAGCATACCGTAAGTACTTATTTATGAAAGTTTAAAGTTAAGCGTGCATATGCTAAAAAAAATGTTTTTATTCATGTTTGATAAAATGCTTGAACTCGGTTTTTCATCGTTAGAGTGTAGAATTTACCAGGAACAGAAAAACTTCCAAGCCACTGCTCCACAAAATAATATATTGGACACAGACATAAACAAAACACTTTCAAAATGTTAGAACGTATTCACTGATAAACTGTATTAAGAATACGTGATTAACAAAATCAAATGAAGGTTTCAATTTATGTACAAAAATGTTTTAATTTTATGAAAATCGCACAGTGAATATCTACTAAGAAATAATTTTAATAAAAGCTATCTAGTATTAAATATAGATCAGAAGAAAATGAGGCTGCAGTTATTTAAAATATTATATTAAAATTGCTGATGCATCTAAATCTAAGAAATTAGTCCTAAATGCAATGGCTGAAAAATTAGATATAAATATTCGACTATCGAGTATTAGCTCTATTACTTATAATTTTTATTTTCAGAAAAAGCGAATCCTAAATTAATTGAAAAGAAAATAAATTTTATAAAAAAGAATAACTGAAGAAACATTATTCCACTGTACTGCAGAATATTTTTTTAAAGGTGTAAATTTTTCATTTAATTCTGATATTTACAATTATTTTATAAATTCAATACAATTTATTTACAGTTTACTACTAGTGTCAGCAATTCATACTTACATAAACTAAAGACAAATTTATACATATTTGAGGGGAGTTATTTTAGTCTCTGTTCACTAAAATACTACTAATGCCATAAAGAAAATATGTATATTTATTCTTTTACAATAACTATTAAATCTCATAACACAATAAAGAAAATTTCGATTGATAAATATTTATTTCTAAACTTAATATAAAAATAATCATATTCTAATTAACTGAGAATGTCCAATTTTTAAAGCTCCAACTTGCTTTAATTTCAGCATGCATTATACATAAACAAGCATATCATATAGTTTTAGCTTTTTATAGTGATACAAAACGTATGAATTTCCGTAAATTTTTGAATGAACTTTTATTTATTATTTATTTTAATTGGTATTTTTGCTTTAACATTAAGCATAAAGTGGACGTATCTTGTTTAAAAAGTATATTTAATGTAATATATTTTTTAAATGCATGTTTCATTTGACACTGCCCCTAAAGAAAAGCTTCAGAAAGCGATAAATATTTGATCTTTCAATAAATTTCAAAAATTAGATGATTGAATTTGATCAGCTCTCAGATCAATCTATAGAATCTAAAAGATTCTGTTTTTCCGTTTGAGATTTTTAAATTACTACTATACTCTACTTAGCGATTTTAGATTATTTTGATGAAATAGAAATCTCCAATTCCCAAAATAGACAGTTCTATGAAGAGAAATATTTTTCTCTTATAAACTATATATACCTCTGATTTTGAAAAGGCTTCGTTAGGCAGTATATGTTTTGTCGTTGACTTTTCAAGAAAATATTATTCTAGGATTCTCTATACTTCTCAGAATAATTTCGTTCATTTTTTTTTCCCGGGACTTAGAATTCTATTTCTAATTTTCTCAGAATCCACACTAGATTACTTATAATGCTTAGTGTATCGAAAGTTATGTACAAACTATAGAGTCATGATTTGCTATGTTACAGATGAACTATACAGTAATAAGTTTCTTACATATGTACATGCGCATATACATGTTAGAAACTCTAAATAATTAAACACACTTCGAGAGCTCGATTGTATCATTCCGATAATTGGCGTTAGGAACATAATCGGCTCGGGTAAAATGGCTAGTATTAGACTGAACGTGGTAAAAAAGAACCAGAAAAGGTTTACATTTCTCGAATCATTCATCCGACCCGGCTCCGAATCGAACTCAGTAATCCGTGGGTTGTTAGAACACACCACTGGGGTCAGTGTCCGAAGGCAGGTTGTCAGGGGGCGGATGCACAGCGTCGCAGGCAGCCGCAGTGAATCGGATGTCATGCCGCCTCTTTGGGCTCTGTAGTCATCCGCTTGGCCATGTCGGCGAGCACCTCCTTGAAGATCCCGGCGTCGATGTTCTGTCCGAGCATGTAGACGAGGAACCAGTCCCCTATGGATCCCCTGCGGACCACCGTGTGCAGGTGGTCCAGGTGCACAATCCTGAATCGCATGTTGAGCAGGTAGACGCGGACCAGGGGGCAGGCGGCGATGACCACGCGGAAGACGAGCACGAGCCCGGTGAGCACGGACAGTATGATGAACCAGAACCAGAGGAAGATGTAGATCTTCTCGTTGATGACGTTGAGGGGCAGGACGCAGAGGGCGTCGTGCATCTCGATGTTGCCGGAGGAGCCGTACTTGTAGAAGCGGCACTTGGTGACCCGGGGGAAGATGCGGATCATGGGGTCGGTGCGCGTCTCCTGGTCCCTCTCCGAGTAGCTGATCACCTCGACCCCGTAGCTGAGGAACTCGCCGTCGAAGAAGCGGTTCATGAGGAAGAGCTGGCCCACGACGTTGGCGAAGGCCATGGCCTCGCACAGGAAGTAGCGGGCCGCGTACCAGTCGTGCTGTCGGAGGCTGCCCATCAGGTAGTCCACCAGCAGCTTCTTCTTCTGCTTGCGCTCGGCCTCGCCGTACAGCGCGATGTCCAGGTCCATCATGAGGGCCTGGATCTTGCCCCCTTCCCAAGTCCGCCACAGCCAGCGCGGGGTGTAGAAGAGGGCCGCCTGGAAGAAGAGCGTGAAGCACACCCACTGGTAGTAGCGGTGGTAGCGGAACTGCGACGCGTCCTGGGTCGCGTCGATGCCCGGGTGGGGGACCTCCTTGCCCACCTCCTTGCCGTAGGCCGAGGGCACCGTGTACGTGGTGTGGATCCAGCAGAAGGTGTTGATCACCGACTCCGGCACCTCCCCGCTGTGGATGCAGTCGATGGGCTCGCCCACGAACTGCTTGGTGGTGACGATGATGCAGAACGCGATCAGCACGATGACGGTCACGGTGTAGTGCAGGCGGAACACGTTGTTGTCGATGTGGACCCTGCTGACCTTCAGCAGGCTCTTCAGGCTCCGCAGCACGTCGAGCATGCCGTAGCTCGTCGTCGTGTCGCTCGAGTCGGACCCGAGCCGCTCGCGAGCCCGCCGAGTCCTCGGGGGTCGCAGGGGCCGAGTGTCGGAGGACTGGCCGACAATGGTGGCGGCTGGGGGGAGGGACACCAAACAACTCCTACACGCGCCTCCCCGCGGCCTCCATTGGAGGATCCGGAACCGCTGCTGCTGGCCTCCTGAGGAACGTCCGTCTTCGCCTCCGCACGAGAAGGACCCCGATTCCTCCTCGCGAAAATAGATCCAGTAAAGGAACCGCTCGAACCAAAAAACACGCGCGCGCGACGATAGGTTTTGGCCCGGAATTTTTTCAAAACACTCCCGACAGCTCCGCGAACGTGTTGTGGGTATCACCTGATACAGTCCTCCGTCCTTCCAATTGCCAGTCGTGTTCTTGTCGGGGCTCGAATTTCCAGCGGACGCGTAAAGTTGCGCGCATGTCTCTCCCGCGTAAAGCGATGTGCAATTCCCCTCTCTGCCGACCGTCGCTGTGAACACTCAGCGAAGTGTCTTCAAAACAAAAACAACACATCGCGCATCGTTTATAGTTTGTAAACGGAACAATCAATTGAGTAGGTCCGTGAGCGAGCAATGCCTTAGGGGGGATGTATAAGGACCCAAGAGTTTGCCTTATCGTATAAAGGACAAGCTTTGATCGGTAATTTTGCGCCCAAAATTAATCCATCTCACATGCACTATTAACGCTGAATATAGTACTTTCGCGGCACAGAGCGAAGAAATTTTCAATGCGAAAATGTTCATGATATGTAGTGGACTCTTGCGCAGTTTGGTCGGCACAAGTCTCTATAAAGCACACTTCGGGTAAAGGAAGGCACAATGTAAGATGCGGTGAAGTTGCCGTTAAGTGTTTCAATGAATAAACACTTCTTTATTAGATTTTATTTTTTAAGTAACTTTATGTTTTCAGGACAATCCTTTTGAAACACGGCACTTATCGAATTCAAAACAGATCAGTTTTCGATGAAATTTTTAAAGAAATAAACTTTAATTCCACGAATAACGAGATTTTTTATGACTGTTATTTGCACTCACTGAGTGTTTTCAAGCCGCCATTTATCAATCCTAATCCGTGCAGACTTTTCATTCGAAGACAGTCCTAGTCCGGCGCTGTCCCGCGTCTTATTCCGGACTTTCAAATGCCGGCCTGCCATTCCGCTTGTCCGGTTGATCGGCCACGGAGTGTCAGAGTGCGAGAAGTGCAAGGGCTGAGCGGGCGATCACGTGATTTCTGCGAACCGCCCTCTCTTGGCGGGGCGCCTGCGCCCGTTGATTTTAATTTCGAGCGCCAGAGTTTTATAGTTTCCTCGCAAAAGTAAAATAAAATCCAACGGAAAAGAAGGGGATGTATTGCATGTTTTAATTTACGGTGGGCATGATTAAAGAAAAATTCTAAACTGATCTGTGCATGCATCGGTGTCATTAAAATATCCACGAAGTACGTGAAAAAATACTCTTTATAAATAGTTAGTAATACGCGTGAGTGAAAACGAAGCTAAAATAGTTTGGACAAATTGAGGATTTTGCTGTAATAATATTCCTTCTTTAATTTTATTATTGTATGCTGTTTCGAGATTTTTATAACAACGCTTTATATTACCTACTTTTATCAAATGGCCTTTTTTGTTTGAAGAAGTTATATTATAATTATTTATCTACCTAGAATTATTTAAAGTCTGTTTTTTATTTTTAATAAATATCTTTTAATTCGAAGCAACTAGTCTTATTAAATTTGAAGTATTTAGTCATAAAATACTTCAAATATAATATGGCAACTGAAGATATAAAAAGAAACATTAAATAATGCATGTTATTTAATTTCTAACTATACCACTAAAAAAGGATATCCTTTTTATGAAGGTGGGGGGAGGATTTAAGTTCAGAAACTAAATATTTTCATGTTAATGTAGGACATAATTTGTAACATTATGTATGTAGTATCCAAAGTCACTTTTGTGAAATAATTAAATATCTAGTCACAATCATATTAAAAAGGGGTTTCTAAAGCATGCATTTCTTCACATGGTTCCTCTACTTCATAATTTCCTTTTTTAGTTACTAAAACATGATTCGAAACCTTATATTTCTGAACTTATAGTTTAGAACTCATTAAAGGTTTTATACGGTTTTATACGGTCCCTAAATCAGTGCACAATGTGAACTTTTCATTTTAGCTAAAGGTTTGAGAAGACGGTATATTTTTTATTTTATGTTTAGCGAAACAGCATATTTTTATGATTTTATTGTAGCATTTACGTAACGTTTCAAAAATTTATTCTAATTATGTAGAGATGTATAAATAGTATTTTTATTTAAAGTAAAGGGAGTAGTGAGTAAAAAACTTAACATAAAATATAAGATATTTAAAACACGGACACAGAAGATACATTCATAAAATAAAGTTATTGGAAGATTCAGCATATTCAAAAGGGACACACAAAATAAAAACATAATATTTCAGATTTCGCAGTTTAAAAAGTTATTTAAACTTTTCTTTTTTTCTAAGAGAAACTAAATATGTTTTGAGTTACGAAAAAATAGATAAAAAGAATTTTGAAACTATATTTTCATTTATTCAACCTTATTTTATATTTAAGGATTTGTACAAAGAAAAATCTTAACATATACATCAAGTACGGCAATAAAAGACCGGCGCTGAGAAAACGTTTGATAATGGGAACTACAAAAGCTTTTTAGAGATTTTCGAATGATTAACGAGTTAATAATTTTAAAAAAATCGTGTTTTAAAACTCTAGCAATATAGTATCTAAATGTAATAGCTTGTATATTTTTATCTTCATAACTAGCTAAACTACCCGTCTTTGACCGGTTAGTATGTAATGCGAATTTCCAAAAAGCCTGAAGATTACATGTTAGACAGAAGCAAAGTGCTGAGAGGAACTGACAGTAATTAAAAAAAAAAATAAATAAAATAAAGTTTTCAAAATTAAATATTTATTCCAGTTGAATGAGCTTTTTAAGTCAAGAGGCCATTCCTAGCCTGTAACTTAATTTCATCTGATTCATTGTAGATATTTTAACATTATGCGTCAAGAAAATTTTGCAAAATTTTCACAAAATTAAATAAATAAATAAATAAATAAACACTTTCAAAATTTTTGAAATTTATACAATTCTTTTTAAATTCTGACATTTATTGTTTTAGTAAATTTTTATCATGTTGCAAACTTTCATTCTATTTTTTAAATTGCTATTTTTTAAAGCCATTTTTGAAGGATGCGAGAACAAACATATAGTTTGCGATTTTCTCAAAATCTATGAAACATTTAAGTAACTTTCACAGCTACCGTTGAAATTAACTTGCCATCTAACATAATTCCAAATTAAATTCTATTCCACTGCCATTCCATTTCCAAGAATCAAACAAATATGTCAGTTTTCACAAAATCTCAAAATCTACTAAAATTTTTGAAGCACTTCAACGCTTATAGTTTAAGTGACAGCCTATAAGATTGACAAATTTCATTTCCTTCGCTTAAATTGTTTTTGCGTGATGCGTGAACAAAATTTAAACAGTTTGAAACAATTTTCGCAAAATCTCAAGATCTAATCAACGTTTTTAAAAAATTTGACACCTATAGTTTAAGTTGAGTGACCACCTATCATCTCACCAAATTTCATTTCATTCGCCTCAGTAATTTTTACGTGATGCTCAAACAAAAAGGGTGTCACGGACAGAACGACAGGACAATGAAGTGACAGAATGACGGGCAGACAAACTTTTTTTTTTTTTTTTTACCATCATACTGGGTTCCCGGTGCTTGAAACGGATAGAAATCACAAATTTTTTTAATTCCAAATAATGACCAGACAAAAGTCTAATTTTATTTATATAGATATTGTGAATGCCGACTTCGCATCCATACAGTGCATCATAAATTCAAACTAAAACACTATATTGCTCGTTTCCCACAGTAGTGTCAACTTTCAGTCATTTTGTTTTAGTGATATACCGCATCATTCAGCGACCAGCTATACATCTTTCAAAACCAGCTCAAGTAAAGGAACCTGATACACATATTTCAATTCTCTAGTATAAATGAAATAAATAAACAAATTATTAATATTACTATTTTTATTACTTGCAAAATTGTGTTCATTAAAATACTTACTGCATATAATTAATTTAATCTTTATGTTTAAAACAAAAACTATTTTTTAAACATGCTGTAGTTATTTATATCTATAGCACCTCTTTAGCAACAATTAATATTTTTATGAATCACAGTGCTGAAAAATTTTCATGTCACGATTCCAAAACGAGATAATGGGGTTTAATTTTGTGATACGTGTATATTTTCAGCTTGTACTTGATCTGAAGGGATCCGGACTCATCCAGATTATAAATTTTCATCGAGTAACAAAAGGGTATTAAATAAATATTTCGGAACCAGGATCGAAATAATTTCTTCGGGGAATAATTAATAATGATTTTTGTTTGTTTCTTCCATTGACGCTCAAAGGTCATAGAAAGATCTGTATGAGTGTTTTACCTATAGACTAATTTTGAAAATTTATCCCGGTCATTGAATTGAAAAGCCAGGATAATGTCAGTTCATATTTTCACACAGAGAAGCCGCTGATAGGGAAGAGACTCAAACTCCACCTGTACACTTGCAAACGACTCTCACAACTCGGCTACCAGAAAAAAACAAAATTAATCAATAGCTATTGATCCATTTCACAAAAATATTAAACGCATTTTTTATTAAAGCATTTTTAAAAAGTGCACATTTATGTTGTTTTTAATTTTAACAATTATTTTTAATTTTAATAATAAACTTCCGTTCAATTTTAATTATTTTCTTGAACTTTATGCTGAGAAGACTTTACAGTTTACACCTCATGGACAAGACACTAGCATCATTTAAAACTAAAAATGAACTTTTGTAAGTAATACATACATATGTATATGTAATAAAACAGTTACGGCCGCTTCGGGTGATACAAAGAGTATTCTTCATCTGCAAAATGTCCGTCTTTCAACACAAGCAGAATTATTCAGGGCGTAGCCAGGGGGGGGATATCGGGATATATTCCCCCCCCCCGAAATTTTTGGATTAGTGATGAAATTCCGTCTATTTATGCACATATAAGTTCATATCCCTCCCCGAAAAACTTTCCAGGGGCATATCCCCCCCCCCGAAAAATTTTCCTGGCTACGCACCTGGAATTATTATTTTGATTGTCTTCTACAGGATGGGGCAAACAAAAGTGGCTCGAACGAGCGGAGTGGTACATTTCCACCATTTTTTTCATGTACGCAATTTTCACTCCTGACAAAGTTGTTAGCAGAGGTCAGTCTGGTGTCTGCCCTAGACGGTCACCCAGGTCTCCTGATCTGTCTGTGTGCGATTACGAAGCCCTCCGAGTCTCAAGGTGCATCGCAATAACCTTCAAAGAACATTTCTGATGAGATTGCAGAAATTTCAGCAGTCCATCTGCAATCTGCCTTCAGCGACTTGATGACCAAGGCCCATAAGTGTCAATCGATGAATGGTGGTCATTTTCAACATCTGCTTTTGGCAAGTTAGCGAACTACGTATATAGTATTACCTTTCCTTTGTTTTGTTTCTGTATAACCTGGAACTCTGTTCCCCGGGCCACTTTGCTCCCCCCTGTATAGTGTTAAAAAAGTGAATCAAATATCAAAATACCATGTTACAGATAGTTACTCCGAACAGAACTATATATTTTAATTTTTATCAGCACCTTCTGTTTTCTTTGAATGTGACTTATTACTATTCTAAACTGTGAATTAAAGCCAGATATATGCGATGCAAATAAAAAAGGCCTGCGTTTCAGGTAAGAAAAGCATTGTCTTTCAATTTAGCATTTGTCTATCAAAATGTCATAATATTTACTTTCTTCATTTCTTAACAAGTTCTTCTCCCTTTATCTCCTTTCCAAAAATAGAATAAATTTTTTTTAAATGAGTAAAAAAATATACAATTTCTTCCTCTGTCGTATGAAAATCTTGCAGTATCTCGTCATCAAACAGCGTTCGAACATTACATATTTTCTTAATAATTTCCCTTGATTCTGTCAGATGTGTTCGCCACTTTGCTCTTCCAAGTTTTTATTCTTCTCCTTTCGCGCTTTGCTCCTCTGCTCATGAAACGATTGTTCCAAGATAAGGAAAGCACGTTTTTCTTGGCAGTTAAGCAAAACAGATAAGAATAAACCATTTTTGCATCAGATAGCGGATCATGAATTTTGATGAAATAACTTATTCAGTTGGAGATGTTAGAATTTTTTCTCCTTTCCTATATTCGTTTTTGAATTCTGTGTATTTACTAGTATTTATGTGACGCTCCCTGATACAGCACTTCGAATTAGACTTATGTGTATGTTTAAGCCATCAGCATACTTCATAAAGAAACCCGATGTTATGGAACGCACGCTGTAATGATGGCAAATTTTTATTTTTATTTTTACTTTATTTTTTTGATAATGTTTCCTCAAACTCTTCCTCTAAACCCTTTTCTGGTGGAGCACTTTGAGGATCTATGAATTCTCACGGACCACTTTGTGTAAATCTGAGCGCAGTGAATTAGAGTCTAAGTGGTCTAAGGCAGTGAACCTTTTCTTCCGAAACTTTTTCTCTTTTCGAACTCTTTCAAAATCCGAAAGAAAATGCCCCCACCTCCTTGTGTGATCGCTATATACTAGTATATCATTTTCGGTTCTCGAACCAGAGATTGGGAACCAATGCTCTAAGTCAACCCGATTATTTTCCGAGGAGCACTTGCTATCTTCGCACAGATCACTGTTTGAGAAACCCGTGTTACACTAATCTCTACTTATTATAAAAGAAGGTGTCTGTGTGTGTGTGTGTGTGTGTGTGGGTGGGTGGGTGGGTGTGTCTGTCGGCAGCGTTACGGACAAACGGCTACACCTAGAAACACCAAATTTGGTACTCGGGAAGATGTAAATATGTAGTTGTGCACCTCGAAGCGATTTTTTCAAAATTCGATCTAGATTTTTTTTTATTTTATGTTTTATGCGATTTTTTGCATTTTTTCTCACCTAATTCGTAATAACGGCGGAAATTACGCTCGCAGCAAAACGGCATTTGTATCATCGGATAGAGGAGGAAATTTTCTTTTAAAGACAGTTCGTTCTGAATACGTAACATGATTTACCGATTTTTAGGAATTTTTTTACTAAACATCTGCTTCGCGATTTTTTTTCGTAAAATAATTTTAAAACTGTCGCATCTTGAATTCTATCCGTCATAACTTTTAGATATTTTGACAAATCGTGAAACATTCTTTTCTCTCTCTTTTAAAATAAAAACGAAAAAATTATGTAAATTAGATGATTTTTTACGAATTTTAATGCAGCCTAATGTTTAGAATTTAATAGCATCAACGCGATCTTACGCCATTCATTACATTGCGATCACGGCACGAGAATTTATGTTCGGTTGTTGCCACAGAAAGGATTAAAAAAAAGGGTTTTTTCAACCAATCGAGTTTTTAAATGGGATATCAGAATTTCAATTCGCAAGTGAGGATCTATGACGTCAAATGCTTTAAGATACGTAAAAATTACGCCATAATTTTAACTCATTTATTCCAGCTCTGTTTTCAACACAGGGAGACGATATTTTGATTAAAATTTACTGTAGAAATAAACTAAGAAATTCGCGATTATTATTATTAGAAGTGGTATTTTAATCCGGTGCTTATTTAAAAATTGAAATGTTTTCACGGCGCTGAAAATGTTCATTTTAAAAGTTACAAAGTTCGTTTCAAAGCGCGATATATTAAAATTTTTCTATTTACTATTTTTATTTTTGGCATTTAATTTAGCGTAGGCGTTGCCTAACATACGCATGCAGGTTGCGAGTATAGTTTTATTTTAACGTTGAATTACGTTCCTCCATAAAGGTCTAACGCAAAGTTTTAATGATACCGTTTGAAAACAATTATGCGAAATATCGAAATTAACTCCCTCAATCTACCGGGGTATCCTTTACGGCAGTCAAACAGTGACGTCATAAATTTTTAAAAATGCGTGAAATTTGTGAACTCTGCAACTCTAACGCCCTGTCACAATTAAAATGGGAATAAGTAGCTCCTCGAGATTACACAGTTTGATGTTTTTCAGGAGACAGGACTATGGTGGATATAAAAGATATCGCTATATTAGATACATGGATATTTAAAATGGCACCCCTTGGATATTTTCTCCCCACAGTAAGATGAAATGGTTTGCGGCGCTAAATACGCCAATCTTATAAAACTATGTATAATTAAATATATATGGAGAGTTTCCTTAATGGCAACCATTATGTGAAATGATTATTATTTATGCTAATGCGTAAATTGCAAAGAATCGCCACAGAATCACAAGATCCCATTGAGGCCAAATAATCTAAGCTGTTTCTTTTAAGGGAGCCTTGAAGAGGGAGAAGCGAGTATAGATAGTATTAATGTACGTAATAGGTAGTATTATTAGATTTGTCAGGGTAATATGAATAAATCGCAATGTACCACGTTAATAAATATTTCATTAAATTAAAAGTGTTTATCCTTTTTCAACGGTTGTCTTACAACCAACTAAATGAAAAGTAATTCTAATTTGCGTTAATATATCCCGCAGTAATTTCAACAGAGGAGATTACTTGTACATTTTTAAAAATGAAATTCTGTTTTGTCACATGCAGATATGATTTTAGTAGTAAAATATTCCCTTCTTCCCGTATGAAGAGCGGGTGCGCAGCTATTTTAAAAACATCTCTTGAAAATAGCATGAATGAATTCAGAAGACCTCAAAACGTGTAAATACACCAAAATCTCGAAGTCGAATTTTTTCATGATTACAATACTTTCCTTATATGGTACATCAGTGGCGCACCCAGGATTTTAGTTTAGGGGGGGGGGGGCTGGGCTACATACAAATACTGCTGAACTCGGTCATAGTGACCTCGGTTAGTTACAACTCTCTTATAACGTCAAAATATTCGGTACCACTTGACTGTCCCAAAGAACACGAGCAATGTAACTCATTATAAAGTCATAAATAATTATCTGATCTTTTGAGCGACTTTGTAACCGCGTGTAACAGTGTTTCAACTAACTGTAAGTAAGCATTTATTTAAAAAAATTTTTAAATAAATGTCTTTTTTGGTTAGAAATTCATTAGCGACAATTTTCATATTTTTAAAGCTTTTCACTTCTAACTTTCTACCTTTAAGGGGGGCTTCAGCCCCCATAGCCCCCTCCGTGGGTGCGCCTATGTGGTACATGTTCGGAAAGAAATAAATGGTGCTCCATTTCATGTAGTGTCTTAGGTATTTAATGCTACAACTTGAGCCTAAAAAACAGTATTATGTAGAAATAAGACATTTTGAAAGCCAGGAGTTCTCTGCAAACCATTAAGCTTTCCACTTTTTTGATAGTGAATGACACTGACGTATTTTTTTTTTTTTTAGTCATTATACTGCAATGATCAGGTTAGTACTCATGACAAAAACTTTACATTAAGAGTCAAATAATTTTGCTCTTTTTTTTTTTAAATTCCACATCACGAATAATTTCGAATTACACATGTAAGGAAAATTTTCGTTTCCTACCGTGCGAAGAACGGGCACGCAGCTAGTGTTAAATAAAAGTAACACATTTTTTTTTTAAGTGTCATCAGGACTAGGAGAAATACATATTATTAATTGAAAAAAATTGGATTCGGAAAAACCTTTTAAGAGATAGTCATTGTTTTGTATGACAAATAACGTTAAAGTTTGCGTAGACAAATACTGTGGAGATATAGATGTACAAGCAAATTAAGAGTTTTCAGTGCCCGATAATTTAAAATAAGAATTGGTTTTTCTTATTACTTTTAAATCTGACGGATGTGGTAGCTATTCTAACACTCTATTTCAACACTGGAGTATGATTTTTAAGTGTAGGAGACAATTTCTAATACTGTTGGACTGTTACTGTTGTTTATTTCTGAGGTAAAACAGAAATGAAGATGTACAACGTTACTTAATCCTGTTATAATTTCATTTTAAGATATAATTCAATTCAAATTTTATTAATTATCATTCTATTATTAATTATTCCTCACTCCATTACATTTTTTTGTGTGGTGTTATCTCAAAGATAGGGTTTTCCAGAAAAATTCTGCAAACATCGATGAATTAAAAGAAATCATAACGGAAGAAATCTCGTCAATAACACCAAAAATGTTGCGAAGTGTGTCAAAAATCTGGTAATTTTTTTTTTTCCTACGCGTTCATATTTGCATTTAAAATGGTGGCGAACATTTTCAACATTTACTGTAATTAATGATAATGTAAAGAATTTGAATTAAATTATGTTTAAAAAAAATAAAACTATCAATGTATTAAGTAACATTGTGCATCTCCACTTCTGTTTTACCTCACAAATGAAGTATTAACAGTCCAATAGCGTTAAAATTTGTCTCCCACTCTTAAAAAATGTTCAAACAGTTATACTTCAGTGTTATAATAGCTGCTACATCCGTCAACAAGTAGAAGTCCAACCCCCTTGGGGGCACTGGCACCCCTCTTTCCATGGTCTATCCATGGACACGATAACAACAACATCCGTCAAATTTAAAGCTAATGAGAAAAACCAACGGATACTTTTTTAAATTTATAGCCCTGTAAATATATCTCAAAGTCTTACGATATTTCAAATAAGTTAAAACTATGAACAATTTTAAAACTAGTAATGGAACAAATTATAAAGGATTAGTTCATGGCTCATTAAGGTATATATTTATTTTTCAAATAAATCTGATTTTTGTAAAATACTGAAATAATGAAGTATTTTTAATTAATATTTCTTTTTTAAAAATTAAGAGTTCAATAAAATAAATTAATTTCTTGCATATATAATTACTTAACCTGCATTTAATATGGTAGGTATTCATCAATGTAGGTTTTTTGTAAGTTTTCTTAATTTTATAGCGAAAGTTTTAAATTTCGTTCTTAGACTGTTCGTAAAGATCCCGTAACTTTCTTATTAAGAGTGTTGCTAGAATTAAAATTTCAAGGAACACTTCATCATCTTAATGAATCATTTTTTTCCATATCAGTTTCTCTCCACGTCTTGGATGTAATTAGCTTAACATACTGTCACTCATGTACGGGTATGTACATTAGAGACAGAGAGAAATTAGCATGTTTCTGAAAGTCCCTTTCCACAAAGGAATTCCTCTCTGAATATGTACATTTCATCAAAATAATTTCTCTAATTCATTTATATGGGAATGAACATTAGTACTACGATAATATTTTTTTTCAACTCATTTGTGAAATTAGAACTAATGTTCAGGGAGCTATAAATGCGATACCTTTACGCAGTATACTTCAAATTATGCAAATTAATCACGCCACCCACTCGAATGCTCCATACTTTAATTGCATATCATTCGGCATATTTCACAATACGGCATACACCATTCTCTTTGTATCCAGAGATGTTCTACAAGTCTCGTTCCTCCCGTAATCGAAATCTGTGCAGAATTCCTATCTGCACATCTCCTCCGCAACCTCCCCTCTTGATCATTCGATTTATAGGTTCTAAAAATTCATTTCAAATATTCCACCCTCTCTCCTTCAATTTTGGGATGATTTATGCATTATGGTGCTACAACACGACCGGGAGAAAATATTTTGGATTTCTGCCCGCTGATTTTTTTTTTTTTTTTTACTTCTACCCCTCTCCTCGTGCGCATTCGCCAACTCCTCGAGCTTTTTAGATGATTACTCATTTATTTGGTGGCTGAAACCAAAGGAGAAGGAATGAAAAAGACAATGAAGCGTTAAAATTGATAACTATGTTAATGACCAAAGGAAATTTTTCAATATCGTCCGCCCTTCTCCTCCCTCTCTCCCAAGCTTTTTACTTTACATGTCCCGAAGAAGAAGATATGCATTGGCCCGATTTCCAGACAGTCACCATAAACACCGAACACGTTAGGAACAGACCGGACGTCAGAAAAGCGTTTCAGAATCATCAAGCTGATTTATGTCGAGGCCTAAATGAACGCTCAATTCGCCGTTTCGTAAGTTAATTAGAAAGCTGTTAAGTAAATTAGCGCGAAAAAGCGATGAATGCATTTTTTTCCTCATGGTTTAAACAGAATCATGCAATTCTGTCGTAATACATAAGTATTGCCGATTATTATAGCGGTATGTAAAATATCTTTGTAGAGTTCGCACTTTGATAAACCATAAAATGAAAATGTAAAGGCCCAGTGCTTGTTAAAAGCTTTCTTTTTACAAAATTTCCTGCGTATTTTTTTTTTCAATGACCGGGTCAGCTACCGACTATAGGCATGACCGCTACGTGGCTCGAATATATCGGTCATTTCATTATGAGGCGCTTAGTAGGCAAGCCAACGTTGCCCTGTGAGTGGTTTCCTAATTTTAAACCAACTCCAGATAAGAGACCTAGCACTTGGAGTGGCACTCCCAGAAGTATCATTCGAAGACGGAAGACATTAGAGCCACGACAGATTTTACTTAAACCAGCTATCTTTAGCGTACACGGTCCACATAAGCCTCGGTCGAGAAAGGTGTTCATCCTCCCAAGCTCTGTCCAAAGCCGATGGTGTTTCACTTTCGGTGTTCTGGTGAGAACGGAGTTTAACTAACTGGGCCACTGTCGGGTGCGTAAAAATTTCAAATATTTCGTTTTATTAAACTTTAGAATCTAAGATGGGACGTATTCCCTTAATTTGTACACGCACATAGTAAGATACTCATATGTAAAAGTAAAATATATAGGACAATATCAAAGTGCATACAAAACTTGATTATATCCATAAATAACTGAAAATATATTTTACTTTTAGACATTTCAAAACAAAAACGCTTCATTTTCTTGAATAGGAAATGATATATTACAATTTTAAAGGAAATTATTTGTTATTGAACTTTACAAAAAGTTCTTTTTTTTTTCCAGAACGCAAATTTTAATAAAACCACATTTATAGAATATGCCTTAATTATTAAAAGTCACGATATGCAGATTTCTTTTAAGTGGAGTAAAATATCAAAGGTATTAACTTCGAGAGCTTTTTCCTGAAAATTTCTAATTTTAGATAAACCAATAATTATAATCACTCAAAGTGTAAGACAATATAAAGGTTCTCTTTTTTTTTTTTTTTTTTTTAAGGGACGGACGTTTACATTGGGACTAAAGCCAAGATACTTGTAAATGTATTGCAAGAGAATTAAAGAATGGGGTTTTTCCTGTCCGCATTACTAAGCACATTATATTATTATTCTTCAGTTTAATGGTCATAAAAAGATAATGCTGCGACTGTCAGTTTTAACATCGAAAATTAGTTGGGATTTCGGTTTGAATTATTTTATCGTATGCTGTGGATGATTTCTTTCGTCAGTAGATAGGAAAACTATCACTCCATTTTTATCATTTTTACTCTAAAAGTATCATTTCATATCTTTTAAAAGAGAGAGAGTCAATCTAAATTTCACTGCATCATTACTTCTTTTGCTGTAAAAGTAGTTTTACGGGCAAAGATGGAACGTCTGATTGATAGATAAAATGTTACTTATAACAGGGTACGATCGTTTCAATTGACTGTTTTTCAGTCGAAACGATCGTATCCTGTTATAAGTGAAGGGAGCGAGCGTGGGGCGAGAGCTGGGTTTGAACCCTGGGACTTATGGATGGTAGAATGAGGCGCAATCCAGCTCGGCCAAAAAGTACCTATTCGACCGGCCTTCAATTGCCGGGTGTTGTGTGCGCGGAGGTGATCTCGTGCCGCCACATAAGTAACATTTTATATGTGTTTTTTCATAAAAATATACATAAAACGTTAACATTTTATTTATTTTAACGTTTAACACCAGTATTTTGAGTGTTTTTTCCGGCGTCTTAGTTTTTTAAAAAATCACGAGTCTAAATTAATCTTTATTGAAAATAAATAAATAAATAAATAAAACCACGAATGGAGTAAAAATCATCGAATATAGTTAAGAACCATATGGAATCAAATTTCAAACAAAGGAAAAAAACGCATTAGTCAGCTCATCCATTTGGTATCTACGATACCACACATCAAGTATTCAAACTTCGTACTTTGGGTGTGTGTTTCAGTGTTTTCTGTTATTGCAAGACTAGGGGCATATGCCTAGGCGGAGGTGCCCTTGGCGGAGGACTTTTTAAAGGGTTCTATCGTGTATTCACGTTCCCTCTGGTGAAAACCCAAACCATGCTTTGGAGTTAAAACGCATTACTAGAGCGGCTAAACAGGTTTTCATCAGTCATAACTAAAAATAACTCTTATTAAACCAGCTTTCTATATTGAAAAAAGTCTGATTGTTTATAAAAAGAAAACCAACTTCAAATTACTTCACCATAAAGAAAAGTTATTCCCATTTTAAAATAGTAGGGTTTAGCAGTTTCTCGAGAAATGTAGAAGATATTGCCAAGCTGGATTCAGTTTTGGGAACCTATTTTTTTTTTAGCCAAACTTGGTGATAAAATGCCAAAAGTTGCCAACTTTAGTGACTTTTGATATAGTTCTACGAATGCCTTTGCTATCAACCCTTTTAGCAATGATTCAAAAACTTATTTTTTTCCTAGATTTTTTAATGGCATCATTCGAATATAGGTTTGGAGATTTCTCACCAAATATAGAAGATATTGTTGAGGTGGATATTGCCAAGTTGGATTCTTATTTCTTGGCTTCAAACTTTGCTATGAATCGCTAAAAGGGGCCAACCTTGGCAGGTTTTGATTTTCGACTACCACTATTTACTGGCAGCCTTTTAGGAAATGGCTTCAGAACTTCTATTTTTCCGAATTTCTGTATAAAAATACTATCAGAACTTGACCAAATTAATATGGGACCTCACATAAAATACCCCTTTTCGAATAAAAAGAAGAATCATCTCGGCCCACATGTTAAAAAATTATCGCTGAACATACAGACAAAAAAACAAAAGATTTGGACAACCTTCTCCTTTTTGAAGTCCGTTAAAAATCATCGAAAACGGTCCATTTGTCTGGAAGCTACGGTGCCACAGACACACACGCACACAGCGAAAGATAAAGAAACACTCGTTTTGCGTCCGGGGGGTGGGATGATTAAACAAGAATAGTTAATTATGCCAAACGCATCAATTATAAAACATTTTCTAACACAACAATCTTTTTACTCCAAATTTCTTGATGTATTGTCGTCAAATTCGGCGATATTTTGGAGATAACCTAAACAAAACTGTATATCATTATTATTGTAATTTTGCGAGACCTTGTAGAAAACTTCACCTCTTATTTCCATCCTTTAAATGAAGACTAAACTGTTATAAACGTTTATATACTTATTGTATTGGGCTTGAAATGGATGAAGGGCTCTAAACTGCCATATACTGTATCAATGTATTGGAATTCTTTTGAATTTTGCTGTAGAACTGTAAATGCTGCAGTCACTATTTGCGATGGAACGCATTATTTTGTAATCTTTAATAACGTATATCAATTTTTTTAGCCAAATGTCTCTAAAATACGTTTTAAAGAGTGACTACCGATAGAGCGTAATGAATTGGAATCGTTTTGTAGCCTCCTATAAAAAAAACTGTCGATGCTACATACACCGCTTTTGCTAGGATACATGGTATAGTATTTAAGAACAACATACGGAAATTTCATCGTAATCGATGCATATTCATGACAGTTATAACACGGACAGGCAGACAGTCCGAAATCATAAACACTTCAGTTTTGTTGGAATGTGATAAAAAGATACACTCAAATTAAAAAAATCTTTTTATGGTGTATCAAATAACTTATAGTTACCAAATTTTTGTCGATTTCAAAATGTTGATAAATAAAACTACTATAGATGCAATCTCGAAAAATTTGCTAAAGGTTATTTGTTAGAACCAATTAGGTAAGAAAATTTCAATGACTTTAAATAGACTTGAAGATCATTTAGTAGCTTGAGTAGTTATTGTATACTTACAGATGCATTTATCACTTTAAATATAAAATTCAAATAGAAACGCTGTCCAAGAAAGTTTCATTAAGCTAAGACCACAACAGCAGCTTCCTTATAGTTCTTTTAATTTTTCCAGATTTCACTACGTCCTTCGAAGATTGATATTGAATAAGCATGCTCATTTCTAAAAATTATTATTATTATTCTGATGAATTGTTGGGGTAAAAAGCAATTAATTATAATTTGTATACTGTTAATGCAAATTGGACGTATAATGAATGAAATAAATTAATAACTCAGGCAGTCCAGTTTTCGTAAGACAGTAAAAGCAATTTCTTTTACCTAAAAATCATAAAAAACTTTCCATTATAGTACAGAGGTTTCCAGGAAACAATTATTGTGGCATTATGGAAATAACACCCGGTCGAAATAAGAGTATATCAACAATTGTAGTACCGCCTATACTGGAAGTAAAAATAAGTATATTGCCAAAATTTATAGCTAGCTTTCATTAACTAGTACAATGTTGTAATTTCTATTAGATGTGCTTTCTTAAGAAAATATTTGGCTCAAATCACATAATGTTTTTGTTTGTTTGTTTTTAATTTACTTTTGCTTTATTTTTAAATGTCTTTATAAGTTAACGTACATTTTCCGCAAAGAAAAAATAATGAAGCAACTAATTATTAAAAATTGACAAGCAGAATAATAGTCTATTTCCAGTATATCATTTGCATGAACTTTTCTAAGCAATTATTATTATAAGAATCTCTACTTTTATGAATACCATATTGCATAATAAGAACACTCAAAAACTGGTGTTCAAAGGTTAAAAATAATTAAGAGCTTTGTGAAATAGCACGCATAAATAAGGAAATGCACTGTATGATTGTTACCTTCCGGGTAGCAACTTGCCTCGAGTTTACTTTCAGTTCTGACTTTCCTGCCCTGATGGATAGTGGAGCTTTTTGTAACTGAGGAAGGATGGAGCTGTTGTGCGAACCCGAAACAATTGTCCTGAGGTAATTTTTATTTATGTGCGTTACTTTACAAAGCACTTAATTACAATTAACATATTACTACATATAGAGCAAAAGTGGATAGACTTTCCACAGTCGTTGCTTGTGCAGATATAATCAAAAGAAATTCCTTTCGCATTTGTAACATTAGCTATATTGTTTACTAAAAGTGGCTCATTTCATCTTGCAATTCATTTTTTTTTTTTGTAACATTTTCGAAGTTCATAACAATGTATTGGTTGCAAGCTAGAGTTTTGTCGAAACCGGTAATAACTTATTTTGTATTACTTAAATCCCTTTTATTACAAAAAAAATGTAACTAATTAATAAAAATCGCATGTTTTTCTGAGCAAGTATTATTTTCTTTGTTAGCTAAGATGTTATGTACCAAAATCCTATCTTCCTTTGAAAATGTTTGACATGAATCTCAGGAACATTGATATCGTTTACAATTCCCGACAAGCAATGTTATGTTCTATCATAATGTGCCCACAACAAAATTCAGAAATAGCCATTGTCCGTTCCATTTTTCCAATATGCTTCAGAAAGGACGTATCTTATTCACTGTACACAAAAATATATAACTAACAATGACATGAGATACAATACATATTTTGATCAATCAAAAACTGCTGTTGGTTGAAGACCAACTTGCATTTTTTTTTATTTCCCTACTTAAGCGCACTTGAAAAGTAGTAAACATTTCTGAACTAAAGTTTTAAGACTAATATTCAGTATTTCACTTATTGCAATATTTTGCGTCTGAAAATTTCATAATGCTTCTTAATAAATATTAAGATATCTCTTTCAAATTATAAGCGAGTTTCAAATCTTAAATTTTAATATTTAACCTAACTCAGTACAAATCGTTTGAAAAGAATTTTTCAAATCAAAATCTCTGAACTGCGAATTTTGGCGGGGAAAAAAACTTAATTGACCCAAACAAAATGTGAATAAACCAAGATATTAGGCTAAACCAATGTAAAAAATTTTTGGAGGGGATAATTTATTTTAAAAAGTTAGTTTTACCTACCCAAAGTGTATAATAAAGCAGAATGTTACCCTTTGACAATTTGGGGAGGCTGAAGCTTTCCTAGCCGCTCCCCTGGATTCACCACTGGCTGGTCAGATGGACAGTCACAAATTTCATTGCCTGCAGTGCTAGCCTGCTACATCCGCGTTTAACATGTGTATTCCTTTTGTTATCAACACTGATTCTAAGAATCTGGTGGTTCTATGTATTTACTTATTTGTATCCATGATGGTGATGTTTCTTTTCTTCAAAGACTCAGAGAGAACAGAGAGGGCAGGGGATTAAATTCCTAATCGACTAGACTCTGGGATGATTTCAATTACTATGGTATCCATGGAATTAAAATAGAAATATTGTTAGTGAGAGAAGACTATACAATATTTTTTTCTTTTCCCAGGAAATAGGTTAAGATATATAATAATGTTGTTGTTGTTTCTAATGCCCTCTGGCAACCACAGAGGTGCCTGATCCTCCATAAGAGACGGCGAAGAGCAAAGGGTGCAGCTTCCATTAGAGTGTGTCCCAGTGCGAGGAAGACCGTCTTAGCACGGGGTCTTCTAATTTTGTACCAATTCCAGAGGAGGGACCAAACTCCTGAAATCGGCACCCCCAGAGGTATCGTTCAGTAGCTTGGAGGACATTGGAATCAAGACGGTTTTTGCGTGCACCAGCTCCCACGGTGCACGGTCTTCCCAGCTTTAGCGCACACGGTCCCACAGCAGTCCAGCCGAGAGGGAGTTAATAATAACATTCTCATTTGAATTCCGAAACGCAATTCCGGCTCGCAAAACAGCGCCGGAACGTCGTTCCGGTGTGCTCCGGCCCCACTACACCCCTGCTTTTGGGAATTTTTTTTTTTTTTTTGGGGGGGAGGGGTATGCAAGAATCCAAGAAGCACTACAAGAAAGAATATGCTTAACAAAAAGTTCTCGACAAATTAGTTATAGCCATAGGCGTAACTTGCTAAGGGAAAGAGGGGGGCAGTTGCACACCCCCTAAAAAGATTTCAGAAAGTTCATATATCACCTTTTTGAACATAGTACTTTCTACTATAGGAAAGATTCCCCCCCCCCCTCCAACGTTACATGTCAATTTACGCCAATGGTTATATCATTCAACAAATAAAAATGAGTCACAACTAGAAAAAATGAGCATTTTTAAGTCACTTTTACTGTGATTTATTATTGAAATCTTACTAATGGCAATCAAATTCATCATCTATTTGCAGTTTCTACTTAGTTTTATTAATTTTCAATCAAAAATTACTGAAGTGCATTCTTTTTCTTTCTCAGTTGCCCCGTAGACCTATCGATTTCGGACAAAGTGTATGTAGACGACCAAAGTCGTACAACCGGAGATTATTACCTGTATGTTCCGTTTCGTGTATTCCGATTCCTCGATGGGTCCAAAGTGATGTTTTCATGCAATGTCATAGTGTGCCAACATAACTGTCCGTGGGTGAGTAATTCTAGTGTTACTGCATTGTAAGGTTCTTGAAAAGTTTATTAGAAAGACTATTACATATTTAATAAGCAAAGTTTTTTTTTCTAAATTTATCAAATCTTGACTATTTCACTCAGAAAAACTCGTCTTTATACACGAATTTATCTCTCATTTTTCAACGAATAATTTCCGTACTCTATGGAAACGTAATATTTCCGCGAATTCATCTTCCCGAAATCTGGAGAAAAAGAAAAACAATTCGGTGAATCTGAAGAAGTTTCTTCAACTGGCAGGAGAGAAAATGAAACGGATATTCGTCAAATAATGGAGATATTCGGATAGCACTGATGCCAGGAAATTTTCTGCGAAATGAAGAAATAATTTTTGAGAGTGCGTCTTAATACACTAATTTATTCCCCATTTTCCAACGAGTAATTTTTTGTTAAGAATTTTTTGTCGAGTAATCCTTGTATTCCTTGGAAAAGGTTTTATCCGAGACCACTTATGCAATCTTGACCAAAGTTTGCACAGTGAGAGTGGCCCCGGTACTGAAGTAAGATGGTGGTGATCGGTCTTGCAGTTGAGGAATAACCACTAAAAACATTTTCCCCTTAGACTGAACATCGCCCTATTGTTTTGATCTTTATAAAGTTTGGTGTTAAGGTTTCTATTGCATTGTTGAGGCCTCATGCACGTTTTTTCTTTCATTCTGCGAAAATAATGCGTCTGTCTAAGAAAATAAGCAAATTATATGTATATATATATATATATATATATATATATATATATATATATAACTAACAAGTAAAACACAAAACATACTACAAATAAGACATATCTCGCAAAAAAATATAACAGCTATTGGCAAGAATTAGAAACCAGAATTTGAAGCCAAATAAAGTGCAAGAATTATTGTGATAATATAATGGAACGGAAATTATAACCACTGTCACCATCTTCAGGGGCCACAAACAGTGGATTATAATTTACAGCAAACCAAATAGTAGGGTTTCGGTTGTGTGGCATATCAGAAGAGATATTAACTCCACACATCTGGGCCCTACCCTACTATATAAAGGAAAGAAGAAATCAAAAAGATAACAAAAATTAGAAATAGGAATATAATTTTACATACCAGACCTTGAGCACATGTAAATTTCATTTGAACAAATGATATGTGTTGATATATATATATATACATATAAATCCGTTTTAATCTAGCGTTTCTATCAAATTGTGTTGAATTGTGCGTTGTCCAAGCATCGATTTTGTCTTTAATAATAACTCCCTCATTAGTTTATCCTTTTAATTTATCAAGACGTTTTGCACACCGAAACTATAAAAATATTATGGTGATTAATTTTACCATCACTTGGACTTACTTTTAAGTATCGAAGGAACAGACGTTGAAATTTCTCCATGCAATCGCTTTCATTATCATTTCTTTTTCTTTTGGGGGGTGACACAAAAATATGAGTGATAGCCAAACCATGTTTACAAATAGGACAGTTTCATCAATTGTAATCCTATTTGTGATTTGAAACTTTTGGCGTTATTCCATGCGTCACGCCCATCTTACTAAAGAGAGACCCATTTAGAATTTTAAGTAAAAGCGGGTATTTTCAATTTTTTCGCAGTGATAAATGTAGGATTCTTCTAGAAAAAAAAAATTTCAATCAGTCATCTCATAACAGACCTATTTAATGAATGATTTCACGTCTTATAATAATTCAGTATAACTACGGATTTATTAATAAATCGAATAATACACGTGCTTCACTAAGATCACTCCCCCGAAAGTATGTTGCTAAAACATCGAAAATTTTCATTGATATAGTTCCGTCAAAAGAAAGGTTTGTGGAAAATGTATGTTGATATAGTGTTGGTGTTTTATTGATATGAAAATGCAATGCTTCCTTTTCTATTGTTTTAATTTTATCTTGTAATTCAAAAATCCTAAAAAGAGTACTAAAAACTAGCCCTAAAGAATCCTAAAAACTAGTACATAAAGCTCTTTTTTATTTCATTTTTTAGTTTTACTTAGGCTAAAGTAAATGTACATTGTTAGAGATCAACTAGTTTTCAGTGTAGTGCAGAAGATTTGGCTTTTTAAAAATTTATAGGAAGGATAAGGAAATTGTAGATACTTCTATTTAAGAATGATAAAAACTGATGCTCCAGTTGCTACAGTGGTGGAGTTGGATGAAAAAATTTGAAGTAGTTTTTTTTTTTTTTTTTAAGTGCTATTAATTTAAGACAACGATATTCGTCTACTAAGAAACGGCGGTTTACTTTTCAAGGATTTATAGCAGGGGAAAGGGGGGGGTAATGTCAAAAGTCTCCAGGGTTTACCAATTTTGGCAATTGATCGTCCAGTTTAGAGCCAAATATATAAGACATCATAACTGGACCCAGCTTGGCTATATCTTCTATATATCGCGAGAAATTTCCAAACCCTACTGCTTATTTTTATGGAAATATTAATTAGCGTCTATATTACCGTAAAGTGAGATATATTTGAAATAGGTGAAGTATAGTTGGTATACGCAAGGCGAAAATTGTAAAACAGTTTTAGTAGGCGATTTTAATATAGATTTTGGTTCTGAATAAGTGTTTCAGAGAAAAAGAAAAACAAATACGATACACTCATGGATTGAGATAGCCTTTTCAACTTAATGGGATAAGGAAGACAAATAGGGCCGAGGCATGGATTATGATACGTTTTTAATATATAGCACTCTAGAGAGTATTCATAATATGAGAGTATTTCAGATACTTTTTTTTAAATTATATTTGTTTAAAATATTTTCTTGTAAAATATTTTCTTGTTTAAAATATTTTCTTGCACTATCATCTATAGCTAAATTCTCTATATTATTATTATTATCTACAAGGGAACAGACTAGTGAAATATAAAAGAGAATTTCAATAGAAAGAAATTCAATTCCCAAACCACATAGTTTGAACTAAAACTCCCTGTTTGAAATTTGTGAAAATTTCTCTCTTATTCTTTATTCCTTTTGTAAAATCGCTTCATACCGTACTGTGTGACTTGTAATAAAAAATACCAACTATGCATTGAATTAACCTCTATTACTTTTTATGTCTACCTCATCTTCAAAAGACAAAATATTTTAAACACGATCCTCACGTAGCAAGAATTCTCGTACTTGAGACAAAGCTATATGCTTTCTTCCAGTTCAAAGACATTTTACGCATCTTCAGTTTGTAGGGCAAAATACAGCATTTCACTTTTTCATATAAAATGTGCGACCTCATTTTGAAGAAAAGTTTTCAAAATATGAGTTTTATACTCAACATCGCAAAAAGTATGTATAAAAAGAAGAAAACAAATCAAGGATGTAAACGGATTTTTTATTTCTTGATCAGTGGATAATGCTAAAAAACCCTTCCAGTCTTGCCTTTTCGAAGTTTCCACAGCAGGTGAAATAGGCATACTTTTTCCCAGAAAGCAAAAAAATAACCTAAAATAGATGAATTTCGATATTTTTTAGGACTTTATTCTTACAAAGAAAAATACAATATAGTTATGTTTTTAAGATTTCGTATAATCGTATACAGTACTTGATAAAAATATGTATTAGTCCTTTTATGTATTCATTTTTATCGCACTCTTTCGTTTGAAAATAAATTTTAAGTGTCTGGCTTTCTGAGCAACATTCATCTTTTATCATACTCGGTTTATGAAGAAGAAATAAAGTTTAAAACTCGCTCAGCAGTGAAATTTTATTCTATACGTAACATTCTTTACTTTCAAATAACTATTCATTTTGAAAAGATCATAAAAATGGATTTAAAAAAAGTTTTTAAATGATTTTAATATTTATTCCTATTATTTAAAAGACGTTTCGAGATTTTATTAATCAATTGAATGAAATTTCCAATATTTTATAACAAAGTCAGACGACCTAGAAAATCCAAGTTAATCCATTATGAGCAATTCTCATTTTAAAGTCTTCAAAATCAATATAGGATTTCTAAAAATCATGAATAAATAAAGCAATAAAAAATATTCCCAAAAATGTTGGTTCTTTATATACTACTTACAGTGTATCCATTATTTATAGTTTGGAACGTACTTTTATAAGGTTTTTTTTTTTTTTTTTCTGGGAAAAAAGAAAAATTATTCAAAATGAAATCTAAGTATCCGAATTTTTTTTCTAACTAATTATTACCAGATAATAATAATCAGCTATTCTTAAATTAAAAATCAGAGTTTTTCTCACTACTAAAATAGTACTCTCAATATAATTTTCGAATTCTACGCTGCTGTTGATGATTAGATGGTTAAAAGATATTAAAACACAATCTTTATAATTATATTATTTAAACTATTACCTTTTAAACAAGAGTAAGGAAACACCTTTTTATAAATTCAGGTATATTTCATTTGAAAAAAAATTGTATTACAAAAACGCTATATTAGTTAAAACAAAATGATATTTTTTAAATTATAATTTTTTGTCACAGTTTACAAAAAAGTTTTCCAGTTTATAAAAAAAAATCTTCTTTTTAAAATCAATTACTTTGCATTAAAATAATGTATGTTACAAAAAGCTATATTAATACAAAATGGGTTAAAGAATAATTCGCGTCGTCGGATTTTGTCTTATAGGTAGAGAAGTGACTGCATACGTCTTACCCTACAAACCCACTACGAAACAGTTTTCTTTATGTACGGACAACGGACATCCAGTGGCATATCTAGTGTATAGCAATTAGGGCATGTGCCCTGTGCGGCACTTGAAAAGGGAAGCGGAGATCCATTGCAAGATTGACTCAACGGAAGAAGGATCTAACTAGTTCTCTCCCATCGTTACAAGGACGTGAAGACAGCGATCCTCTCTTCTGTACCTATCATTGCTCCCCGGCACGGGTCCCTGAATGCCCCTGCTGAAGCCCAGTAGTCGTGGGCAAACTCTGGCCTGCGACAGGGCCATTCAAAGAACCAAGTTGGGAAGCAAAGATAGGTACAGACGGGAAGATCGCTATCGTCGCGTTTTTGCAATGATGGGAGCGAACAACTTAAAGTCAATAAGACATTAAAAATTTATCCTGAACCACTGTCTTTAGAACCTAAATCTGTGGGATTTTTGTCATTTGCATAATAAACTTCGCGAACACCAGGAACCAATATAACCCTTTGAAGTGAAAGAATTTTCACATCAATATAGAAGACCAACTGGATAGACTGCCCTACAGTATAAAAGTGTAGCCGTTGCCATCGATTCGTTTAACTACCAACAACATGGTGGAAGATCAAATCGCCCAGCTGGCGCCACAGAACTAAGGAAGTTTTCTGACACAGTTGGCTGTGCGACCGAGCACTTTTTCAGCGTTGAGACCATTTAACCTTTTTTTGTTTGTTTGTTTTTTCCTTTTGCGCCTAGCAGTGAAAGCGCTGAAATAAGGTGGTTTCACAGCGCAACCGTGCGTCAAAGGATTAAGAGATCACTCTATTGAAATTTTAAGAAATGCCATACAAACGAAGTGATCGGTGTCGCTCTTACTAATAGAATGAGCGCAGTTTTGTTGTCTGCCGTGGTATTTTCTTTACCAAGGTAAGATACTGCGAACATAGCATACTGTATTTTTACTCCGAACTTTACATGACGTAAGTCGTAAGCTCACCCTGATCTCTGGAGAAGTCCGGGACTATCACTCTCTCTGCCCATTTACTTAAACACGGGTGGCCTGTAAATGTGTCTTTATTGCGTTGCGATATACTCGGCGGGGGATCAAACAATTAATCGGAGTGCGATAGACGATTAGTTCCGGTCGTCGACCACCGTAGAACTAAACACTCCTAAGTGTTCATTGGGGGCTTTCAACTCATTTCCAATCCTTCTTTTCGGATTCACTCGCTATGAGAAGTAAGATCACGACTCTACTTGAGTTTTTCTTTTTTTTTTTTTCTTTTTTTTTTCCCGTACTGTCACAGTACATGTTTATAAGATCGCGATATTTTTATGAGCCAGTGTATACTTTAGAAATGATCTGCGCGTAGGGGAAGTTATTGAAGTGCATGGTACTGCATTTGCATTATTTCTAAATATTTGGGGTTGTAAACAACAAACAAAAAAAGAAGAAGATGGAAAGAAAAGAAATGGTTTATTAAGCTTATTCATTTGTTAAATATTTGAAGTAGCACCTATGCCTAACCGGCAGAGCGGGACCAGATCCTCCATATAGGACGGCGATGATCATAAAAGAGAGGCTTCCATTTTATTGAGCACTACTAGGAGAAAGACCTACTTAGTTCGGGGTCCCCTAATTTCAGATTAGTTCCAAATAAGAGACCCCGGATGAGCACCCGGATGGACCCGGATGAGCACTCCCAGAAATATCATTTGAACAGAGAGGACACTGGAGCCGCGACAGGTTTTTACGTGCACCAGCTCTCTTTAGTGTATACGGTCCCACAGCAATCAGTCCAGGCGAGAGAGGTTGTCACCCTCCCAAACGCTGTCCAACGTCTGCGCCGATTCAGTTTCGGTGTTCTTATGGAAGCCAAGCTTAAACTTAATGGGCCACTGAGGGTGGACCATTGAGGGACGCTTTGCATATTTTCTCTCATAACAGTGGTGTTTAGGTCACTCTGCATTTTAATTCTTAACGTCATCTAATATTTTCTATAAGCCCAAGAAATAATTACAAAGAAAACTCGAATTTCGATTGGCTCATGACAATATTCGAAACAAAGGAATTGGAAGAGCTCAGAAATTTCTAAGGTCGACGTCTCGATTTCACTTCGCGGTATTCACCAATCTTAGTTTTAGTGCTCCTTTTCTGATGAACTGAAATATCTTCCTGTGATTCATTGGATTTCGAAAATAAACTCTTAAAACTTCTCTCTTAAAACTTCTCGTAGAAAACGCTCTTAGGAAAATGCTTTTCTATTATTATATTCATCAAATCGTACTACACTAGATGCAAACCCTTGTGTGATGTTCAACTCTTATTCTTACCGCTAAAGATCCGGCGGCCACACAGAATACACTGCGAGTTCAAATACGCCCGGCTAACCTTAAAAAGGACGAAAATAATCATTTGTTCTTGTAATACTCATTAGATATCGCAATAATCCCCACGTTTCGGTTAGCGATCCCATTAAAATATCAGTGAGCAGAGCTCTAGTGATTTTTGTATTACAGTTACAGTGGAATACAGTTAAAACGAACTATATTTTATATTAACGAATAAAATATTTCTATTAAAATAAAATTATTATATATTACATAGAAAGTTTTAATGAAATTTCACTTTAACGAATTTTCAAACTACGTGTTTTATCTTCGGTCCCTTGAAATTTCGTTATACTGAGATTTTACTGTCATTTTTGCAACTGATGATTCAACCGACTAACGGAGGAAAAAAAAACCTCATCAAATGGAAATCAACATTATTTCCTTTAGTATAAGTAAAGGTATATAATACAGCAAAGGTTGATTTTTTCCACTATAATAAAGTACTGGGGGATCAATTTGAAAGGGTAACCTTTGGGTTTTCTAATTACCCTTAAATCTGACGGATGTGATAAATATTCTAACACTGAAGTATTATTGTTCAAATCTTCTTCAATTGTGAAAGACGATTTCCAACACTGTTGGACTGTTACAATTTTATTTGTGAGGTAAAACAGAAATGAAAACGCACAATGTTACTTGAACCCGTGAAAATTTTATTTTTAAAATACATAATTTAATTCATTTTTAATTAATAAATAAAGTTGTGCCGGCTCATAAATAAAGTTGTGCCGGCACAGCCAGCTATCGGGGGTCTCTAGATCTGTGGCACGCGATGAACGTTTCGATCGTCAGCCATCTTCCTGGTAGTTAAGTCGAGCGATGGCAACGGCTGCCCTTTTTTCAGCATTGGGCAATCCAAACAGCTGTTCACGCATTCTTCCATTTTTCAGCAAATGTCAGTGCTGTTAAAAATAATCGTGACAATTTTTTACGGGAAATGACGTGCTAAAAAGTAAAGGATTCTCGTGGAGCTATGTCACCCGCAACTATTTTCATAGAAATCAAATCTATTCTTCGTGACTGGCAACAGTCAAAACGTCAGGAGTTTGGTGTTCCCAGAGCGGGAACACTGCGCGTTAAAGGGTTAAACAAGGGCCAAACAGTTATACTTCAGTTTTACCACATCCCTCAGTTTTAAGGGTAATAAGAATACCCAACGGGTGCTCTTTTAAACTGATCACCCTGTACTATCAAGGAGAGACTTTTTTTATTGCTTCATAACTGTATTATTATTATCAGAATGATCGAAGAAAAAAAACTTGCTTAAATTTATGGAAGAGATTAATTCGAAAAACAGATTAGGTTGCCCTACAAACACCTTTCTCGGCAAAAAATCCAACAAAAACGATCTCTTTATCCTGAACAATTTACAGGGTAATTGCTTGATAATTTCATCGTTAGCAGTGTATTGAGTTAGGGCAAACCTTCAAGAGAGGTTTCTGCCATGGAGGGTGCCTTGGGCGAAGACCTCATAAGAGTTATAACGAATATTCACACATTATATCTGGAGAAAAACGCCCAAAAAAACTCCAAACCGTTAGATCGACAGTTGCGCGTAGGCCAGAACCCTGGGTCTTCACACTTCAACCATCTGCCATGTTCAATGTCTTATCCACTCGGCCATGGTGGGGCCTCATAGTCAGAAAAAGAAACCTGAAATCGCAAGAGTGATTTGTAACAGTTGAAGGAGGACGTTTCTTCAGGTCAGTGCTGCCAATATAGCCACTTTGTGGCTAGATTTGGACATGATATCTGCTCAAACGCAAGAATTTCTTCAAATAAATCTGCAACTGATGGGTTAAAAAGAAGACAAAATAACTTTTTGCGCGATGAAAATGTTTATTCTCGTGTAAAAAAAATAAAGAAAGAAAGAATTTTGAAATTTTTCATTTTTGCGTACAGTAGCGAACGTACTGTTTTTGTCCGTTAACTCATACAAGTATGTTAACTAAGGTTTCGTCCTCGGAATCACTAAGTCAGATTGATAAGCATAGTTTTTAATGAATTAAATATTCAAGGTTAGAAAAACAAAATATAACTTAGCATTATCGCTTTCAATTCTATTGTCGAAAATCTATCAGTGATGCACACTGGATTTTTATTAACTGATTTATGGTTGAATATGGACCTGTGAACTAAAAATTACTTAAATATAAACACTAAGCATATATATTTAAAATTTGAAATCTGTCGCTTTTAAAACGATGTACCATGCATGCTTGTAATAAAATTTTGAATTTTTGAGGTAAAGTTTACTTTCGCATGTGATTTATTTTATCCTACTCCAAAAAAGATATAGAATTCATCAGAAATGTAAGACTTTTCTTTACGAGAAAATCTTATTCTTAATTGCCTAGATCAGCGGCTGTCTGTACATTAGCGAAAAGTGCCACCAGCATTAACATGGAAAAGTGTATTGGTAACGGTATATGGGTCATTTGAACTTCCTTCATTTCCTGTTAAGAATGAAATGCTGTCCTAGTAGGCTCAGCCAGAAACAGCCATGCAGTTCTGGTTGTGGGTAAATGATCACTAGGGGACGTCCAAATATTGACATTTAGACTCGAGACTATTTTCTAGTTCATTACAAGATTAAAGCTAAGAGCTATTACGCTGCAAAGTCATCTTTTATATGAAAAGAACCTTTTGGTCCCGCAATCCGCTTGTTGTTGTTGTTGTTGTTGTTGTGTGTTAAGGCAAACCTGTACGCGGGGTATCTGCCTAAGATGGGGGGTGACTTGGAAGGAGGACTTTCTAAGGGGTTCTAACGCGTATTCACGTTACATCTGGAGAAAACCTACCTAAACTCCAGACCGTTAGATCGACAGCCGCGCGATGGGACCCGAACCCGGGACCTTCACACCTCGGCCATCTACCATCGCAATCCCGTTTGAGAGAGAATTCTAAAAAACCTTGAAATTGATATTGAGGTACTTATGTTCGTTACATTTTTAAGCAAGAGTTTATTAGCTACTATTTTCCTTTGAGATATGAAAAGAAATGCGAAAATTCGCTACCTCCATTTGGGTACGAATTTTTAAATGATGCCGTGGCACAAACAATATAAGTTCCTAAAATGTCATCTCTGTATCTCCAATAGATTTATCTAGGCGTTATAATGAGTCATTCTGCCTGTCAGGACATCTTCCTTTATATAGAGAGATTAAAACCTTTAGGTCTGGCAACCTAATGGTTCTTTACTTTTATATTTATGAGTTTAAAAAGTTAAAAAGTATGTAAATGCGGACAAATGTCCTACATCTTGAAAATAACTGGATGACGCGCAACAGTTTCGAAGTCCCTAGTGTTTGTCATTCTACGTCAGATTCTAGTGTTTGTGAAAAGAATTGTCGAAGCTGTTAAACCACGAAGTATTAAGAATATGTATTAATTTATGAGACCTACATTTATATGAATGTTTAAATATATACACGCAGATTGCCAGATTTGAGCTACAAACGTCACACACGCAATCTACCTTTGCATACTGAAAATGTAACAACATAATAATGCTTTTTTTTCTGACATTTGTTTTTGGTCTTTGTCAACAAATGAGTAAAAATGGTGTGAAGAGGTGCTTCTATCAGAATTTTACACTTCTCAACAACTCTAAATCTTGAACTGAGGAACCAATCTAAGCTCACTGACTTATACGTTATCCCAGAACTGATACGACATTTCAAACGCCCAAAACTTGATTTTTATCTCAGATAGTAAACAGCGTAGGGAGACGAATCCAGGCCCAGGGATCTCCATACATCCCCTCCCCCTCCCTCCCCGCAAAAAAATATATTGCTCGAAGATAAAATTTTGCTTTATTGTGCACTTTATTTAAGCCAAATGAGTTTGTTATATAAATTAGACTCTCCCCCCAAAAAATTGCATTATTGTACATTTTGTTTAGGAGAAACACACTTTTCTTAAAAATTAGCTCCTCCCAAACAAAATTTCTGTATCCGTCACTGGTTCAGTATCGACTTTTATAGCCCAGAAATATTTTTTATTATATTGACCTCCGCAGATGGGAGATGGGTAACCCATTTTTTTCCCTACAAGTTTACCACCCTATTTATCCTTATATCAGCGTGTGCCTTACAATAGTCAGTATTTATAAACGGTTAAATAAACCGATAAAAATTTTCAAATCAATCAGATATAAAAGTTTACATTCGTTGCTATGTTTTTGGTGGAAAAGAGGGCCAACCAATTATGAGCAGCAAAAGATGCTTTTCCTTGGAGAGCTAGATTGATTCATTTGCGGAGTTTCTTTGAATTTACTGAATTCATGAGTGAAAAATGCTTTTTTGCTGATGAAAAGGTTTCGAAATGAATTATTTCAAGAGGAAGGATGGACTGTACCATTTACTTCTAAATCCTATGGCCCATATTAATTAATATCGTCTCGAGCATCGTTGGCATAATCTAGAGCAGCGGTTCCAAACCGGTGGAATTTTAGTAGCCAAAATAGTAGCATTTTTTTCTAAATTTAGTTCGAAAATTTATTATTAGCATCACAGAACACAAGCTGAAATAATCAAATCGATTTTTCTTTTTACTTGCTCAGGATATTTTTGTGGTCTCTCAAACATTTATGCTCACACTTCTCATACATTATACGCAGATTAAATACAAGTAACAATTATAAATTTTCCACTGGCATTATTGAGTAAAATAAATTGCACTAAATGGAGTAATTAAAAGAAAAATCTCCCTAACATTATTATTATTTTAAAATAATGTTAAGGAGGATATTATTAGTTTTCTTGCACACACGTAACTTTTCCTGAATACAAAAATGTATCACGATGATGAAGTCTCTGCTTAGTACCACAGAATAACTTTCTGATATGCTGACAGAGTAGAGATGGGGAAAGAATGAGCATCCTGTTCTTTTGAACCTGTTCTCAAAAAAGAACGGGAACACCCTGTTCAGTGATCACGGCAAAAACATGTTCTCAGTTCATTAAGGTCTTACGCTTCTAAATTTTATGGCAGGAAAGATCGTTGTAAAAATAAATTTTGGAAAATGCCTTAAAGTTGAAATTTCTCATTAAAAGGCGTGATTAATATTATTTTGCCAAGAAAAATTTAAATTCATGGGGACCAGACCCCTTCCCCCCCTCTCCTGTTCACACCTTAGCTACGTATCTGATGGTGGGGACAGAAGTTCACAATTTTAGCTTTATTAAATTCTAAGTAATTGCAGAATCTTAGCTATTTTGAGAAATAATGATAACGATGATGATTTTCCGCTGGGGGGGGGGGGAGTAAAACTTTTAGCCCAACCTACCATAATTTTAGAGTGGACCCGGACTAAGAATAAGAAACTTTCTTATATGTTCAATACGAAATGCACTCACAGGAAAACAATTCGTCAGTTTTTATTATTCCAGCCAAACTACTCAATTTCAATCAAAGTAAAAAATTTAATAATAAAGAAAATGATAGTCTGAAACAAACAAATCGAAAAAAATATTTTATCAACGTCAAACTATAATTTATAATTTGGCGTTGATAAAATATTTATAATAAATAAGCATTAAAATATCTCCATATAAAACGCGCCTTCGCTCGATACGCTTTTATCCATCTCCTACTGGCTGAAAAAGAACCTGTTCCGAGGGCCCCCTCTCCTATTGGCTGAAAAAGAACAAGTTCTTTGATCACGGCTGGAGAGGTGTTCAGCGATCAGTGAGCTGGAACACCTAGTTCAGCGTTCTTTCACGGAACGGAGAGCTAGGTGTTCTTTCGAGGAACGGAGAGAGCTGGTGTTCTTTTGCGGAACGGAGTAAAAGTTGTTCTTTTGCTGAACTGAGTAAAGGAAGTGTTCTTTGGTAAACGGGGTGAAAGGTGTTCTTTTATTGATCTGTTCTTTTGCTTTAATTCCGTTCTGAGCTGAATACAGGGTCTAAGTTGTAGACTTGGAGTCAGAAGCAAGGCCGTACTTAAAAAGGGGGGGGGGGGTCCTATGGGTTTGGACGCCTCTCCCTCGAAGTTATTACATTATATGTATATGGTGTATTTATACAGGGACGTAGCCAGATTTTTTTAGGGGGGGGGGTGGTGAGGGGGATGAATTGCAGTGATGTATAAATGAACGAAATGTTTTCGAAATAGTTAAAAAAAAATTTAAATCTTGCTACGTAAGTTGAAAATTGGGTGTGGGGGATATATCCTAAAATTTTTGTCTGGGTATGGCCTAGGTCTGAAGCCATTTAAGCTGGATTTTTGGAGCCATGTTATTTTATATGCCAAAGTCGTATTGATTTTCTTAAATCGGAGTCGGAGCAATATACATATTTATACAAGCGTATTATTTTTCATCTGAGCCTGATACTTACAGCCTTTTAAACGGAATGTCTTTAATTTTTAAGCTGGAGCGTGTACTTTTGAAAGCTGAAACTGTACATTTTTTTTTCTTTTTTAAGCTCTAAGAGCGTATCGACTATTTTGTGGGCTCCCCCATTGGAAATGGGCAGGTCCACGCCGTATATTTTTAACCTGAAGCAACACAAGGATTTTTTCTTTCTTTTTTTAACTTGAGATGGATGGTTATTTAATATTTTGAGTCAGAGCTAAAAATGTTTGTCGTTGGAACCAAAGCCATATCTTTTAAGCTGGAGCCCGAGACATATATATTTTTATTTGTAGTTGTAGCCAAAGAAGGATTTTTTTTTTAACCCGAGCCAGATCCATAACCTCTTGGAGCTAGACCTGGAACAATATATATATTTTTAAGAGGCGAAGCGAACGGTGAAAAAGGCTGAATTTTTCAGCAAACGACTTCATCATTATTATTTTGTTAACAACTTTTTAAATTGGGGGAGGGGGCAGACTTCCTGATTCACCCCCTTGGGTACGGTCTTGCATGAGTGCTTAGATAGGGGACAAGGGGTCAGGACCATATCCAGAAAAAAATTTATCCAGAGAAAAATTTCGGAGGGGGACCAAACGACAGAAAAAGGCTGAATTTTTCACAAAGACTTCAACTTTATTATTTTGTTAACAAAACTTTAAATTTCGGGGGAGGGGGACACCAGACCCCCTGGGTACGGCCTTGAAGGGGGTGCTCTCTCTCCGGCGTTCGTTATAGTGAACACTCTTATAGTATTTTGAGTTTTTTATCATTATTATTTTTGTATTAAAATGTATTAAAAAACTAGATTAAAATGTTTGAAAGTCTGAAAAAAACTTCTACAACCCCCTCCCCCCTCCCATCCTCTAAGAGTTACGACTATAGGGTCAAAGCTTTCCCAAATGTATTCCAAAGTGTGGGTGTTGAAGATGGTATCTTCCGGTTTTGAAGGCCTTGCGTTACTTTCGCTTTATTATGAAATTTATGGTGTGGACTGGGAATAAGGCTAGGAAAGGAGGGGGTGGAGGATTTCATCGCAGATTGTCAGCTTCAGCGGTCTCCTGCTCTTGTGCGTCGACTCTTTTACTGCAGTAGTGCTGAAGAAGAAAAAACTAAAACAAAAGGGTATGCAGTCACGTGGCATATTGTATCAGACCGTTCAAGGATTAGTTGAAACAGATCATTCCTTTGCGCTGTTACTTGTACAACTCTTAGTTATGCTTATGTTTGGATAGTTTTTCCTCATGGATAGAAAAAAAATCTTTTGTTTGGACGGATTTTAAAGTTATTGATTCCGCTGCTTCCAAAGCTTTGTGCAATATAGTCTAATCAAAATAAACAGTTATGAATATTATGTCATTTTAGGAGCTGTCAGACTCAAATATTGTTTACTCATGTAAGCAATATTGTATCACGCAGGAAAGTAATTGAAAATTAGTCCTGGCCTAAATAATTCTCTGCAGAATTGAAGTTTTTCCATTTCTTTTTACATACATGCTATGAGTAAGGATAACAAAAGTTAATAAAAAGCGCAGAAAAAAATTTGATTTTAGAAATATGTGCATAATTAACACTATAGTATAAAACGTTAATATAATGAAAATATTTTTACCAAAAATTACTGTTAATATACTTGATTAAAGAAAGCCAGTATGTTGGTTGCAAAGTTTTTTAAACATTTTGCAATTGTACTAAAGCATAATACATGTTAAAAAGGGCGGAAATTTTCATTTTTAAATTGAATAAAATGGTCATAATAAAGCTACGATAAATCAAAGAACCTGTTCTCAAAAGAACAGGAAAAAGAACTGTTCTTTAAAAAAGAACGGGAACAGTGAACAACTGTTCTTTGAAAATAACGCTTTTCCCCATCTCTATGACAGAGTCCTAGGGAAGTGTCTAGGAATCAATCTTATCGCGGATTCGGAAAGGAAAGGAAAAAATAAAGACCATAACTTATCGTTTTCCGATCGTCAAATTAGTTGCCTAGAGTAAAAGAAAAGTTGCCAAATATTTTAAAATTGTATGAATAACCAAAAAAGTATCCCAATACTCAATTTAGTAGCAAAAGTATCCTTTTACATAAAAGGCGTTTACCTTAAAAGGCATTATTTACTTAAAAATTCGAATAGATTTTTATCTCGCCAGTGGATAAATTAAAAATATTTGTTGAACATGAGGCATTTTATTCAGTTAAAAATTTAACTGTCCCACAGTGGCCTAGTCGCTAAACCCATTCCCGTGAGAACACGGAAAGGAAAGCAGTCCCGGCTTGGCTAGTACTTGGGAGGGTGAAAACCTCTATCGGCTGCGCTGCTATGGAGTCGTGTACGCTAATGGACGCTGGTGCACGTAACATTTGTTCGTAGCTCCAATGAGCTCCAATGTCCGCCATATTCAAACGATACCTCTGGGGGTGCCGATTACAGGTGCTAGGTCTCTCATCTGAAATTGGTTCAAATTAGGAGACCACTCATTGGGGGCTACTTCGGTCTGCCCAATAACCGCCTTAATAATGAAATGATCGTCATCTGCGGCCCTCGTAGTGGGCAAGCCTCCAGCAGGCCGTTGGCCTGGTCATTAGGGGAAAAAAAATAATTTAACTATTAACTTGATCTTTTTTTTCTTTGATGACCTACATACTATGGTATATACATGTAGGGTAGGTGCACCAGTAATTGACACTTTGCCCGATAGTTTATTATAATACACCTTTACTTCAGAACTGTTATCAAATGGTGCTATTTAGTTCAAATTTAGACATTTTTCTTCAACTTTATGCAATTTTCTTTTACCTCCAGAGGGTTCTAGATATCAGAAATTGAGTTTTTAAATTGAGTGCTAAAAAAAAGTCTGTTTCTCAGCAACTGGCTTACACCTGAAACTGAGATTAGTTCATTATCAACCTGTTTCTATTTGATGCACATTTCTTTTTAGAAATCAATATAAACTGGATTGTATTAGATAACAGTACATAAACTAAATATGTATATGTGATATACTATATGTGATTTTTTTTATAAATAAATTTATTTATTTATTTAATATGAGAGTGTCAATTATTGGGTTAGAAAAAATGGATTTCACCAGTAATTGACACTTACGTTAGTTATGGTGTTTTAGCCAAGTTCATTATAATTGCATACAATTTCTACTACATGCAGTAAACAGCTATTGAGAAGGTTATCCTTAGATAATTTTTTATACACAGGGTAACCCAAAAAGGTGGTCACACGCTTTAATTCTTTATCTAATAGAACTTTTATCAAATTGTGCCATCTAGTAATAATTTAGGCATTTATATTCTTTTTTTTTCCAACATATTTCTTTTTTATCTCTAGGGGTTCTAGGTATCAAAATTCGAGATTTTAAACTCAGAGCTAAAAATATTGTGATTCTTAGTAGTTAGCTTAATGCTCAAATCAAGATAAGTTCACTAACAACCTGTTTCTATTTAAAGCATATTTCTTTGTAGAAATTATTTCAAATTGAGTTGTATCAGATAATTATCTGAAGTACCCGTCGTTGGCACAGGTTAGTATATGTAATGCAGATTTCCAAAAAGCCTAACTTTTCGTCAGCGTTATAGGAGTACAAAGAACGGAAGTAGCGTATTGGCAAAGTATAGAAAGAAAAATTATAACTCTTGTAGTTACTAAATGATTCTAGGTTAGATAGATAGTAAGTGCTGAATGAAATTCTCAATAGAGAAAATATTTTATATTCAAATTTATAAGTTTCATTTTAGTGAAAAAGCTCTTGATATCAAGAGGTCATCTCTCACCTTTAACTAAATTTTGTTTGATTCACAATAGATGTTTTAATATTATGCCTCCAGGAAACTGCACAAATTTCAAAAAATCTAAAACGGCAAATAGACATTACAAAAAGCGAAGAAATTTTTAAAAATTCAATAACTAACTAATATATTAACTCCGGATGCCTTATGGTGATTTCAATTTTTCTTAAACATGCATTTTTGCAAATTTTTAAAATTTATTCAAACTAAAAATAAAATAAAATAAAATAAAATTAGACATTTATTGTTTTAGTCGTTACTGATCATAATGTTACTAAATTTCATTCTATTTTCTAAAGCTATTTTTGAGGGATAGAACAAACATTTACACGATTTTTACAAAATCTCAAAATCTATTTTTACAAAATCTCAAAATATTTAAAATATTTGAAACAATTTTGGCATCTATAGTTCGCACATTAACTTGCCACATAACATAATTTCAATTTCATTCTATTCGATTACATTTTTTCAGGAATAGAACAAAATTTTCGTAAAATTTCAAAATCTATTCAAAAAATTGAAATAATTTGACACTTATAGTTTAAGCGACCACCTATGGGGATGCTAAATTTTATTTCATTCCCTTCAAAGGTTTATATGTGATAGACAAACAAATATTTACGCATTTTAAATAAATTTTCTCAAAATCTCAAAAACTAAGCCAAATTTTCAATTTTAAAAAATTCGTTGCCTATAGTTTAAGTTGAATGACCACCTAACATGCCACTAATTTTCTTTTCATTCGCTTTAGTCGTTATTACATGATGCGCGAACGAATATTTACGCTGTTTGAAACGATTTACGCAAAATCTCAAAATCTAATCAAAACTTTGAAAAAATTAACGCCTATAATTTAAGTTGAGTGACCACTTATTATATCACCAAACTTTATTTCAGTCACTTTAGCGGATATTACGTGACGTGCGAACAAATATTTACGCAAATTGAAACAATTTTTGCAAAATCTCAAAATTTGATCAATTTTTTTTTTAAACTTGACGTTATAGTTTAAGTAAATGTCACCAAATTTCAATTCATTCGCCTTAGTTATTATTACGTGATGCGCAAACACAAATTTACGCAGTTTGAAGCAATTTTCGCAAAATCTGATCACTTTTTTTTTTTTTTAATTCGACTCCTATAGTTTAAGTTGGGTGACCTTTTATCATGTCACCAAATTTCATTTCATTTTCTCGAGTCATTTTTACGTCATTGCATTAAAAATGAAATAAGCATGTTTTTTTACTCATTTCTTGGGTATCAATTACTGGAGCAGGAGGTGTCACTGGAGCCAAAATTGTCTCTTCTCTTGGTGTCAATTACTGGTAACGCCACCATGACAATACATAAAATTTAGAAAAAATAGAAATTTTCTATATATAATAAATTACGCCTTACATGAATTTTCAAAGTTCATTTAAGTTTTGAAAGCAAAAATGTTGTTTCTAGATAATTTTAGTAATTAGCAATTTCTAGTTAACTCTTATTATTGATCTTGAAGTGTCAATTACTGGTGCCTTTACCCTACTTCTTTTGATACATAAATTGCTTACATCAGTATGTTCGGTATTCGTGCGCTCTAGCGTTAGAGCGGTACGTAATAAATTGTGATATCGAATAAAATAAGCAATTCTTATAATATGTCCGAAACAAAAAAATGGAGCGTGAAACGGCACTAAAGTACCAACCAAGGGTTCCTCTGTTCTGGTTTCGTCTGGAACATGAAAAAAATTCTTTATTCCGATAGAATACCATTTGAAGCCAGTAGGCGAACGATTGAATTGGCACAAGTCCAATCACTTCACTTCGGAATGAAAAGGTAAAAAAAAGAAGAGGGGATAGAATAAAAAATGAGAAGAGATATACCTGAAAGTGCGGTTAGATAATGAGGTTTCGAAACGCGGGATACTCAGCCAGTGATTACGGGTGTACTGTCTATTTAAAGAACGTAACGCAGTGATGAATAGAGCTGAGCCTTGAGCTCGGGAAGTGAAAAAGCGGAATTCTCGATAAACGTGTGCTCAGAAATGAAAAACAGGATCTGCTTCCAAATTTACAAGACGCGATTCGTGCGAATATTATATCATTCAATGATAATCAAGATGTGATTGGAGTTCGATCCGGAAAACTTACTCGTTCGACTACAGTTATAAAGCTGTCGGAGGTGCGTGAATATGTGAATGGAATTCCTCAGCCTTCAAATTAATGTCAAACCTTGCAAATGTGAAGTAAAATTGCTAAAACAATCATTGTGATTTATGTCTGCCTCAAGGCGCGGATTAAAGGGGGGGCGGAGGGGGCGAACGCCCCCCCCCCCGAGAAAAAAAGAAATTAATATAAAAGATCCTATTTTACTTCCATAAAATGGATGTATATGTCAATCTTTAACTAACCGCCCCCCCCCCGAGAAAAAAAGAAATTAATGTAAAAGATCCTATTTTACTTCCATAAAATGGATGTATAGGTCAATCTTTAACTAACCGCCCCCCCCCGACAAAATTGTAATAATCCGCCACGGGTCTGCCTGTCTATGAGTTTTGGAATCTGTCCGTCCTCATAAATGTGAATCGATTGCCACAAAATTTATAAATGCTATTTAAATGAAATATTGCATACTTCGTATTGAAAATAGTGTGTATAATTGTCGTGCTTCTTTTACAGCAGCATATAAAAGGTGTTACGGCCTATAAGCAGTCACTGTTTATAGTGCATTTTCGAAAAATTAAACTTTTTCAAACAAAACAATATTTGTTTATATCATTGGTGTTTATGAATGCATGCTCTTCAACAAGGCTGGACGTAGCATTCATAACTCTTTTATAGATATTCCCAAAATAATTCTCATGGATTAAGCTCTAAAAGCAATAATTCATAAGAAAAAAATCATGATCCTTGCTCCGTTTATTTTAAAGTCTTTGAAAGGAATCGGTACATAATATATACCAGTTGCGATCAGTTGACAACAGAAATGAAAACTAAGCATTGGTTTATTTTCAGATTTTTGTCTTATAATGAAAGGCAAGTCGTTTTACAAAATGTATAACTTCTAAACAATAAGGAAACTGTGGTGATAGCAGAAAAGTAATTCATTATTTTCAATTATTTATGATATAAAGCTCATTTTAGGATTAAATTAGTGGCAGTACCAGAAAAAAAAATCATTAATAATCACCGAATAAAAAATAAAATCACCGAATAAAAAATTAACTCAAGATTCTGGAAACATTGCTGTTCATGAAGATCTAATCCTCATGGTATTTCCGAGTTTTTTAAATAATTAATTGAATGATGCCCAATGGGTTAGAGCCCGTGGCACTTTGCCACAATAACCATTGTTATTTTCCCAAGAGTCCAGCCATAGATTTGGCCCAATAAATTTCTAGGCAGAACGTCATTTTTAAAAAAAGTCAATTATGATATTATAAAAGCAATTAAGAAAATATAAAAAAGATGCTTTCATACTCAAAATTTTAAAACCAAATAAATTACCATTAACAATATTACAGTCTTCTATCCATTCCAGAAAAAGGAGGATAGGTATTCCCTGCAAGTCAGAATTCAAAAACATTCAGTTAAATTCGAATAAAAGAGATTAATTTCGAATTCTATTTTGCACTCTTTCGAGTGCGTTTGGTCTTCTCAATATATCGCAATATCTAAAATTCTGGGAATTTCCAGATTCCTATTTGCTGAATACAAAATTTTCGGTCATCTCACGTTGTCTTCCCAACAAGTCGAAATCCGAGAATTTGCGAAATTCTGTCAATATTGCGACAAGAACAAACGCTAGAGTATGGCTCAATACCCTCAGATGATCCTCAATACTGTACTCAATACTGATCCATGCCCTCGATGCAGTTGCGGCTCGTGGGATACAGCAAATACAGCCGGGCTGTATTTGAAATCATCAGCACATACTTTAAAATAATTTATTCTACTAATTTTCCTAAATTCAGATTAGAATTATGGAATTCCTATGGTAAATTTAAAAAATCTCCAAAAAAACCAAACAAAAAAACCGTATTGTGGCCAGATCGCTCATTCAGAAAAAAAGCACTTTAATCTTCCCGCAATTCAATTGGGAAAATCTTTGTTTCAGCCCAGAGCGCTGATAAGAAAATTGGCAGCACTGTTGCCATGGCAACGGTTACGTAAGCATTTCCTCCGGCATAGGCTATAATGGGGGTACGCAGCTAAGACTCAGCTCATTCAAGATTTTGAAAGGTCGGCAGCACTTGTGAATTCGACTCACTGATTGGCTCGAGAAGTGAGGGAGGGAGTAAGGAGAATATTTGTTAGGCAAACTCTCGACTTTATATTGCTGAATTTATCAAAAAGGTATGCCTGAATAGACGCTTATGAATGGACAATTACCCATCAAAGCAGTATTGTTTTTAAGTAAGCAAGAACTGGCATTTAGAGGACATGGCGAGCGAAAAAATTCTTTAAACATAGGAAATTTTAAAGAGCTTTTAAAATTATTGATATCTGAATTAAAACAACGCCTTTTTATGAGGGCATCACTGACCGATTCGCAAGTTTAAAAGAAAGGAGGACTGATTTGACTTATAAAAAATAAGTACGTTTTCTTTTTCTTTTTTCTGTTCTTCTCAAGTTATCGTTACAAAAGAAAATTCTAAGGAAACTTCGAATCAGACACGGATTAATGCAATTTTGAGGATAAGAGCGGCTGGTTGAAATTTATGTCCATTTTATGGAATAGGATCTCTTACATTTTTTATGTAATTTCTTTTTTTTTCCTCGGTGAAGGCTTAATCCGCCAGCTTTCGAATTCAATAACAAAGATTTTCAATTCCTGTCCGGAGGAGGGGTTCGGGGGAGACTCGTATGCTTCCGGCTGCACTAACAGTTTTGACCACGGGCCGCCACTGCCTCGATGATGGATTAACATTAAAGATCATGAGTAAACTAACTTTCCATTGTTCATTTACGAGTCTGTAGCTTTTAAAACGTCACTGATTCATGTTGTAGGCATGTGCGAGTTCTCGACAAATTTACAATATATATATATATGTGAAATGACACTTCGGATTAATCAAGAATAACGATCACAATCACGAAGTACATTTAATGCGGACGAAGACATTTACAATTACAAACAAACACTTAATAAAAAAAAATCATCGTTCGGGAAAATCAGTCCGTCTTAAAATAAAGTTACGTCTTTCAAAATTACTACATCTAAAGTCCATCACGAAACACAACACACGGCATTCTATTCTTTTCCCTCCATCTCTTGTCGTCGCCCGAGTTGAGTAGTCGCGCGGCTGTTGGCAGCGCAGAGGGTTCTGGGAGCTGCTGCTGACGTCATTCCCGCAACGCGAGAAGCATGGAGATCTGAGAGTATTCACACTCGGGCATCCTGGCTGGGCAGGTCCTCCTGGCAACGTGGATCAGCCCTGTAAGCACAGTCTGCACCTGAAAATAGAAAAACAAAAGGGAGAAAGAAAAGTATCGTCGTAAATCAATTTCGTGCCATTGAAATGCGTCTTTGGCCGTCTTCTAAACTAAACCACTGAAGCGTCTTTTTGAGTCCAGAATCCGATTGAGAATTGATCTAGTCCAATGTCCAGTCGTCAGGGAAATTACCACGGGTTGAGGAAAGTGACTAAGTTGGCCATTTTTTCATGAGATCGGCTGCTGTAGACGTTAAGTTTGGGCCGTCATGCTGACCAATTCTTTTCACATTATATCTTTCGTTTGGTCGCACCTTCACAATATCGTAGGGACCGTGAAATTTGGGTAGTAGTTTAGTACCTGTTCCGAATTGAGTTTTCTGGATTGCCACTCTATCGCCGACTTTATACGTGTTTGCAGATTTCCAACGTCTATTGTACTGTCGTTTATTTTGCTCTTGCATTTTAAGAATGTTGTTTTTTGCTTCGTTTCGTAAGGTGTCTTTCTCTTGTAACGTGGAATGAATGTGTTCATCGTCAAGGAGTTGTAAAATTTTGGTATCTTCCTTAGTTTTCATCTTTATGCCTGTCAATAATTGAAACGGGGAAAATTTTGTTGTTGCGGATCTTGTACTGTTTAAAATGCGTTGGAGGTTCGGAACATGTTTGTACCACTTTAGAGGGTCATCAATTGAGAGTTTTGTCAAAACTGGTATTTTGTCAAAACTGGTAAAAAAGCAGAACAGTCAGTGTAAATTTTAAATTTTGTTCCTAACAGATAGTGGCGAAATTTCTTCAGGGATTCTACTATGGCCAAAACTTCTAATTCGTAGCTAGAATACTTTTCCTGTTGAGGGGAAGTCTTTCTGCTCATATAGTATATGGGGTGAAAAGAGCCATTTTCATCTTGTTGCATAAGGATGGATCCAAATCCTTTCTTAGAAGCATCACAATGGAGTTCTAATTGTGAACCTTGTTGAAAAAGTTTCAACACAGGGTCCGACATTAAAGTATTTTTTAAAGCGATGAAAGCTTGCTGTTGATCTGGGCCAAAATGAAACTCTGTTCCATCGCGTAAAAGATCACTGAGGGGTCTTGCAATTATAGCATAGTTCCGTATGAACTTACGAAAATATCCCGTAAGACCTAAGAAAGATTGGACTTGTTTCATTGTTCTGGGTTGCGGAAAATGCAATACTGCAGTTGTTTTTTCTGATGAAGGTCGAATTGTCTTATTTTCGATTATGTGACCTAAAAAGGTAATTCTTCGTTGCAAAAATGAGCACTTCTTAAAATTAAATTCTAAGCCATATTGTGAGGCAGTTTCAAAAACTTGTTTTAATTTCGTTATTGCATCATCATTATCGACAGCAGGAATTATTATATCGTCCATGTAAAGAATAACAGTGTCATTTTGTAAAAGTTCACGAAATACGATTTGGATGTATTTCTGGAATACTGAAGGCGAGTTACAAATGCCAAATGGTACTTTTTAAAATTCAAATTGACCGTTAAGGGTGACAAAACTAGTATACTTGCGGCTATCTGGATCTATATCAACATGGAAGAATCCATTTTTTAAGTCGAGAGTCGTGAAGACTTTAGCTGCTTGTAATTTATCAAAAATGTCTTCAATTAGGGGTAATGGGAATCTTTCCTTAACTATTTTACTATTAAGCTTTCGAAAATCTACACAAATGCGAGTAGAGCCATCACTCTTTTTACAAAGAACAATTGGAGCAGCAAAGTCTGAACAACTTTCTGTTATGATACCATCGCTGAGCCATTGTTTAATTTGGCAGTCAACTTCTTGTTTTTCATATAGTGCTAGTCTACGTGGTTTTTGTGCTATCGGGGTATTATCAGTAAGAGTAATTCTCAAAGTCAAATTAGTACTTTTAGTTTTCTATGGGACATATGTGTCAATGATTTGGTTAACTTCTTTACGGTGTGACTCTGATGTAATGTGTGCAAGATCAACTAGGGTATTATCATTAGCCATATTGACAAAATTTATCAAGAAATTGTCCGGGATGTCATCTTTAACAATTTTTATACCATTTTTCCTTATGACAAAATTAGCTTGTTTGATACAGTCAGTTCCAATTAATGCGTTGACAAAGAAGATTATCATTAATAACATAAATTTGGGTATTAAATATGGTTTTATCTATTTCAACGGAACCTTGAAAATGCCCAAAAGCTTGAATTTGTACTGTACCAAGACCTGTGAAAGCGGTCTTTGAAAGTGTTAGGCATGGAGAGCCAATCATCTTATAAGAGCTTTCATTAATTAATGTGACTTCGCTTCCTGAGTCTAAAAGAGCATGAAGGGGAACATCGTTTATTTTGACTGATAATTGCATAGAATTGGACACAGTTGGACTATGAAAGTTAACATTATGTGGAACAGTGTCTGAAACTTTTTGTACACTTGTTTTGGAAGTTTTTCGCTTACATGTTGCTGAGTAATGACCGAAGGAATTGCATGAAAAACATTTAGGACCTCGAGATTTATTCATGCAGGCGGAGCTTTTATGCCCTCGCAAACCGCAATTTAAACAGCGAATTTGGGAAGCGACAGGCGATTTATTAACTTCAGACTCAAAACTTTGAGGTTGATATTGGGGTCTAGCTGGCGTTGAAGATGTGAAACGAGCCCTAGCTCTAATGGTTTCGTAAAGGCGGAGCTTTTCTTTAAAATCATGAAGGTTTTTGCTCCCGTACAAAACAATTTTATTATGAGTATCATAATTTATTCCATTAATAATGTAATCATCCGTCATCTATACTCCGCCATCTATACCCGTCATCTCCGTCATCTATAACACCATTCGAAGCTAATCCTTTCATAATCAAAAAATACTGTTGGACACTTTCGTTATCTTTCATTTTACGCTTACGCAATATATCATGCAACTGAGCTGAATTACACTGGATCGAAAATTCAGAAATTAGCAACTGTTTTAATTGTTCCCAGTATGTTAAATTCGGTTCGCTTTTTACTAATAACAATGCATTTCCACCAAGGCATCTTTTTGCGAATATCAATTTTTGAAGCTCACTCAAACTAAACATAGTTGCCACATTCTCAAATTGTTCAATCCAATGCTTCACATTTTCATGAGGTAAAGCATTAAACTTAGAAATATAATTTTCAATATCAGTGAAACTTAAAGAAATACTCATTTTTTCAAACATTTTTAAGCTATTATTTTCATTTGGAACAATGGTTTCTACGGATTTCGGTGAAATGGATGAATTAGGAGTGGTTTTACTTTCATTAGAAATTTCCTTAACACTATTATTTTCGGTATGCACAAAAGTAGTATTATCAGTAGTATCATGCATACGAATGCGTTTGCTTTCAGTCAAAATTTCTTTCACATTATTATTTTCAGTATGCATAGAATCAGTATTATCGTGTATATTATCATGCACCAATGAATTTGTTTCTAGCGAGATTTTTTAATCGAATTCTTCGTCGTTGTGGGACGTTAGTAAAGTTTTCGCATATTCTTCAATATTGCAAAGATAATATACGGTAGTTTAATGTTGCCTTATCGCCATCAAATTCTAGATTCAATATATTACAAATGATAATCAGTTCATTTAAAGAAAATTTTGTTTCAGTTAAAGTCCGTTTTGCTTTAAATTCTTCATCATCCATTTGAAATGAGAAGCCTGAGAACGTACGAAGTCGTTCTCTATTTTTTCTGTCCCCATCATTATCAAAAATATAACGGTGAAGAACTTTTATTTTATTTGTTCTCAAAGTCATTAGTGCATTCTGGATTTCGGGAATATCAACCAACTTCATTGTGTAATAAAATTAAAAACAAAACTCACCGTTTGGTAGTTAAGAACAAAAAAATTGTCACTTGAGAAGTAAGCCACCATAGAATATTCAGTCCAGCTACGTCAGAGATGATACTTCGCGTATTCCACAGTTCATAAAAAGTTTCTTCGTTTTTTGTTTAAAGTTCAATAAAATTACATAACTTCGCAAAATCTAGGGGTTTCATCTTTGATACGGAAGGCGCGAGCCCCCATGTGAAATGACACTTCGGATTAATCAAGAATAACGATCACAATCACGAAGTACATTTAATGCGGACGAAGACATTTACAATTACAAACGAACACTTAAAGCAAAAAAAAATCATCGTTCGGGAAAATCAGTCCGTCTTAAAATAAAGTTACGTCTTTCAAAATTACTACATCTAAAGTCCATCACGAAACACAACACACGGCATTCTATTCTTTTCCCTCCATCCACGGACTAAAAGGGTACAGGACAATCATCCAAGCATTGTGAAAGAACTAAATGAAATTTGCCCAAAAGGTGACGCTGGGAGTCGTACCCATTAATTTTTTGGCGCATGCGTCGTGTGCTAGTAGCTAAAACGTAAACAAATATCAAAGGAAGCACCCCGCGGGAGATGCTTGCGCCGTGTGTCGTCAGAGGGCGCCCATGCCGTTAATCATTAAAAGGGGGTCGCATATTTTCCTTTCAGAGGCTGATGTAGTTTCACCCGTCTGCCGCTTCCCGATGAACGTCCTAAAGCCTCTTAGTCCGTGCCTCCATCCGGGGCCTTCGCAATTAGTAACGGGCCTGCGCGTGTATTTTGATTAGCCATCCAAAGAGGCCTACGGATGCTCGAGTCTTCACGTATACATCAGGCATTTCTTAAGCTTCCCAGTGCTTTCAAACGTTATTTAATGTAGTTTTAAGTAGTAATTGTGTTACTAATTCAAGTACGAACTCATAATTAATTTGTTTGCTATGATACATATTGACATAAAGAAAATAGACGCATATAATTTGAAGGAAAAACAAAGTAGCGCTTACTCTCATGATTCACGATTGCTTATTTTAGTTTCACAAGTGGATATTTAATATACTTTAAAATAACTAAATACACAAATGAGAAAAACATTTTTATAATGAATATTTCATGAACGTAGTCGTATTTCCTACGTTATTTTAAACAATTCAACATTAATCTTTAACCCAATCGTGCATGGATATTTTTGGGACTTTCTTCGATTTTTGTTAACACCAGCAGTAATTGATAAATTTCTGATGTCAACTTTTTGAACAAGGGATGATTTAATTTAAAATCATTATGTTTAAAAATTGAAATGTCAACATCCTACTTGGCCATATTAAAATATTTTGTGGAATTGAGGTTCAATACTCGCGAATAAAGGCTAGGAAAAATAAATAACGGTTTCGAATGATAGCGAAAATGCCGTCCCAAAAAAGGGACGCTAGGCATAAATGGGTTAACAAATGATACATTAAAGCGCATTTCAGTATTTTCGGGATATCCTGTATATTGGAGAAAATTGATAAAATACGCTCTATAGCGTGATCCCTGAATTAATTATTCTTTAATAAAGACATTTCATGTAGTATATATCATTCTTTTGTCGCTTTCTCAATCGAACTTAGGAATTGAGCAAGCATAATGAACGCTTGTACAAAATATTAACTACATTTGAAGTTTCTGTATAAACGGGCAAAAATCAATAATTTATAATTTACTGTATTTCTGCACTGTACCAGATGTAAGTCTTAATCACATAATCAAGGCATATAACTGATAAATAACATTTTCAACTGGCAAAATTAAATTGTCTAATAGTATCACAACGTCATGCTTATTTACAAGAATAAAAACTACTCAAGTAAAACGATTTCTGATTAAAATAATTTATTTATAAATAACACATGAGTAATTATTCACTAAACATGATTTACATACAAATTTTTAGAATTTCAAAATACATTATAAGCGTTCACTTACCTTTACATTCAGAGCAAACTGTTCGAATTTTAGGATAAATTTTCATGAAAGAAAATGGCGCAAGATTCACAAAACGATTACCTACATCTAAAGTTCTTTAGTACGACAAAAGTATAAAAAAATTGTTTTAAAATAATAAAATAATATAACATTTATAATACTTAGAATAATAAAATAGAATACTGTGACTGGGGAAAACAGGCCTCAATGATAAACTCATTTTTAGGGATGGCAACTCATAAGCAGGCCCGTTACTAATTGCGAAGGCCCCGCTCCATCTCTCGTCGTCGCCCGAGTTGAGTAGTCGCGCGGCTGTTGGCAGCGCAGAGGGTTCTGGGAGCTGCTGCTGACGTCATTCCCGCAACGCGAGAAGCATGGAGATCTGAGAGTATTCACATATATATATATACACTGGTGTGCAAAAATTAAGGACGAAGTCGAAAAATTAGCATATCAGCTGAACGAAGAGGCAGAGCGGACAGAAAGACCAATCAGGAGATTAAGTAAGGTGATGTAGGGTAGCACATGCGCAGATATGCAGGTAGACGTAATGGGGGAGTGTCTGAGTAGTATAAAGCATGTTGTCGGTGTAAGATCAGTATTTCTGGCAAAGAGATTGCACGCCGTATAGCAGTTAAAATCACATCGAGTAGCTGCCTCAGCGAGAAATAGCGAATAATCAATCTGTTAGACGACATCTGGATGCTTTTACCCGAGGTCGAAACATTGGGAAGTTGGAGGAAGGCCGCAGTGTGACAAGTGTGGCTGCAGAGTTCGGAATTGCTCACAGCATCGTTTCACGACTTTTGAGACAATTTCAAACTACAGGAAAAGCTATCCAGGGGTTTAGTAGTGGTCGTCCACGAGGAACCACACCCGCAGATGACCGGTATATTGCCTTACAGGCCCGAAGAAACAGGCGGCAGATAGCGGGAGAAATCGCTAGACACACGACACAGGCGACTGGATGACCGATATCGCGTTTTACCGTGGCCAGAAGACTGCACGGTGGTGGTCTGTTTGCACGATGCCCTGTACGGTGTGTACCTCTAACGCCTGCTCATCGGAGAAGGCGTTCTCTGTGGTGCCGGGAACACCGGAATTGGAGAGACAATGAATGGGGACGAGTACTCTTTACAGATGAGAGCAGATTCAGCCTGAGTAGCGATTCTCATCGCATACTCATCTGGAGAGAGCGGGGAAGCCGCAATCATCCCTCGAACATCATTGAAAGAGACAGGTATGGAGGTGGCGGTGTTCTCGTTTGGGGAGGCATCATGCTTGGTAGTCGTACAGACCTTCACATCTTCGACGCAGGTTCAGTCAACTGGACCCGTTATTGTAGCGAGATTCTTCTTCCATATGTGCGTCTTTTTAGAGGCGCTATGGGTACGCAGTTCCTTTTCATGGACAACAATGCACCATGTCATCGCACAGTAGCTGCCGAACAGCTCTTAGAGAATGAGGATATTGAACGTATGGATTGGCCGGCACGATCTCCGGATCTCAATCCCATCGAGCATGTATGGGATGTTCTAGGCAGATGCTTGGCAGCTCGTACCTTACCACCAGTAACGATTCCGGCGCTTCGATTGGCGCTGCAAGACGAATGGGCAGCAATGCCTCAACAACTCATTTACACCCTCATTCTCAGCATGGGCAGACGCTGTGAAACCTGCCTAGCAGTCAGGGGACATCATATCCCCTATTAAAGACCGGATGTTTCTTGCTGGACACCCATCACAGGGATGTTTCGGCCTTCAGTCGCATTGCGCTCCATGCTACTTTTTCAATAAAGCTTCTTTTTATCCCTCTGATTTCTCTTTTAGTATGTGTTGCTTACATTACTCATGTCCTTACGTATTGGGGATCTTACGGTATTAAATGTGTTGATTTGGAAAGCTTTTGTACAAAGTTATATTGAAAAAACCGTCTCGTCCTTAATTTTTGCACACCAGTGTATATATCTGTTGCCAGACACACGAAGGAAAAAAGGTACAGAACTGCCACAGACAATGTACAGACAATGACATTAAAATCCGATCCAATTGTTTTTAAGCGCCGGTAAGTTAATGTTCTAGTTATATGAAATTCATATTTATGTATTTTCATTTTCCGAATTATAAATTTCCTATTGAATGCCAAATATATATTCAAAGAACTCTAAAATTTTCTTCGATTTTGTTTAAATATAAAAGCAATAAACAGACAGAGCAAAAAATGAGCCGGACTAATTACACTATTGGAGCTGGTTCTGCCATTCATGTAAAGTGTACACCGCGCATATAGGCGACCGAAACAACTGGACGACTAAAATCTACTCACTGTTTTTATTCTATTAAATATATAAAACTTTTATAGTGCATTACTAAAAACTTCAAATATCATTTATTTTTTTTTATTTACGACATTATTACATTTAAAAGACCCGCCTGCCATTTCAGTTAAAAGATTTGAATACTAAGCACTCCACCGGAACGCTCTACCAGGACTCGGAGGTTGCCAAGCAAAAGGCTGGACCCTGGCGGATCCGTTTGCCGTTTCAAAAAACCATTCTCGGAAGCATCATCGTCAAAGAATGAGTCTTCTCCGTTACGTCTTCTTAAAGATAAGAAAGAACAGGTTAAACATGGGTTCAATATTAAAATCTGGATTGACTCCACTCGATTTTCCGAACACTTGATCTTTACCAAGCGCTTACATAAAGCTAATTCATCGCAATCGAAGGCAGTGTTCAGATGCTAATGCACTTCAAATAAGTTGCGTCTATACACCATTATGCATGAGAATTATTTTTTGTAGTCCTGTACAGAAACGAAGCCGTGCACGCACTAAAATTTATGCAGTATGTACCACAGTGACCTATAATGTACCTTTCAGTTAAATCGAATGTACCATTTAGAGACTAGCTCACTTTAAATGATTTGCGTCCATAGACCATAATGTATAAGCATTATTTTTTGCAACCCCGTGAATAAACTATCAACTCTACACATAAGAAAATCTATGCAGGTCATGTGACCGTGACCTCTAATATACATATCCAATTTGCGCTGAATTGAATGCCTTGTTTAGTCGTTATACGCTTTCGAGAATTTCCACATATAGGCCATAATGTAAAAGAAATATTTTTTGTAGCACTGTAAAAAAACTGTGTCCTACACATACCATAATCAATACCGGGTGTGCGACGGTGGTCTATAATATATATACGAAATTTGACAATCGAATACACCGTTTAGGAGCTATCGTGTTCACTTACATACACACACACACACGCAAATACATCTCGTAAAAATAGCATAAATGAATTCAGAAGACCTCAAAACTGTAAATACATCAAAATTTTAAAGCTGAATTTTTTCATGATTACAATACCTTCCTTACATGGTGAATGTTCGGAAAGTAAAAATGAAAAGGTAAAAAAAAAAATCTGATGTGTCCAACACATGACTTCCATGCACGTCCATTAGATCAAAAATATTTTCGACGCACTTCCTCTAAACTTATTTGTTTGAAAGAGATAAAATATCAATAATAGTAAGGTTTAGCGATTTCTAGCAAAATATTTCGATATCGCCAAGCTGAGTTCAATTTGAAAGATTTCCTTCTGACACTTTATTTGGCGATATTTCACCAAAAGCCGACAAACCTGAGATAGTCTGCGAGATTTTGGGGATAGCCAAAGTAGTCATTGACCACAGACTTTCAATGAATTGAATGCATCCATACACCTCAATGTATTTAAAGTCATTTGGCTCACCCTGTAAATAAATTCTCAGTCGATTGCTGTCAAAAAAGATATGGAAAACAGTTAGATATTACAATAGTTCTAAATACAAAAGTTAAAAAATCTACGGGTTAAAGTTTTAGAGTTATACAAAATACGAAATAATTTTTGGCGCCAAATTTGGCGATATTTCGGCGAAACTCGTCAATGTCGACGACATTTGGCGAGATTTTAAGCATGGACCAAACAATGACAGATTATCTCCAAATTTGGCGATATTTCGCCAAAACTCGCCAAGAACGATGACAAATGGCGATACTTTGGGCATGGACCAAATGACTGACTATCGCCAAATTTGGCGATATTTCGCCAAAACTCGCCAAGGTCGAGGACAGACGGCGAGATTTTGGGCATGTACCAAACAATGACTGTCTACAGTTGTATTATAATGAAGATGTCCATAGACATTAAAGTACTGAAATTCTTTTCGGTGGTCCTGTAAATAAACTCTCCAGTAGATTGGAACCAAAAATCGAGATGCACAACTAGATGTTACAACATTCTTATATATGAAATTTCATAATAGTTTTTGAGATTTGAGAGTTAAATATGCACACACGTACACCAAAAGTCGCCAAGCTTGGCGACTTTTCGCATAGTTCTTGAGGGAGGCACGTGACCGTGGTCGGACCATTACCTAACTTATGTGGTAGGACGGTATTGTGCTTGAAATGGATGAATGCCCCTAAAATTGCCATTGACCGTAATGTATTGGAAATCTTTTGAGTGTTCCTGTAGCAGAACTATAAATTATAAAGACACTTTTTTTGATGGAGAAATTCATTTTCTAACTCTTTACAGCATAAAATCACTTCTGAGTCGTTTGAAATAGCCCAATACCTCTAAAAAACGCTTTGATGAATTTCGGCCCATAGAGCGTAATGTATTTCGAATCTTTTGGGCGGTTCTGTAGATAAACTATCCCGTCGAATGGAATCGAAAGGGGAGGTGCATAACTAGATGTTACAACAATCCTAAATATAAAGTTTCAACATTCTAAGCCTAATAGTTTTTGAGATATGCGAGTTTAATGAATTTCGGCCCATTGAGCGTAATGTATTTCGAATGTTTTCGGCAGTCCTGTAGATAAACTATCCAGTCGAATGGAACCAAAAGGGGAGGTGCACAACTAGATGTTACAACTATCCAAAATACGGAGTTTCGACATTCTACGCCTAATAGCTTTTGAGTTAGGCGAGTTTAATGAATTTTGGCCCATAGAGCGTAATGTATTTCGAATCTTTTGGGCGGTCCTGTACATAAACTATCCATTCGATTGCCACCAAAAGGGGAGGTGCACAACTAGATCATAGAACAATCCTAAATATCAAATCTCAACATTCTACGACCAATAGTTTTTGAGATATGCGAGTTACATACATACGTACGTACGTACAGACGGCATGGAAAAACTGGCCACAGTAGACTCGCCGCTGGTCAAAATGAGTTGCAGATGCGTTAATATGATCGTGCATGCTAGCCTACGATGAGATGCATCGAAAAAATTTTTAAAATGAAATTTAGAGGTAGTCAAAATCGGTTTTTTTGTCGAAATTTGGCCCCCAAAATTTTTCGGGATCACATTACTTCCTTATACTATGTACAAGGAAGTAAAAAGAGTAACTATCTCTCTGGTTATAAGCTTCGCCATACTAATCGCTCCTTCCTTGAAACTTTTATAGATCAGCCATTGCCTGTATTTTCAAGAAAATCCCCAAGTTTAGCCAATTTTTACAATTAAGCTTAAATGACATGAAAGAAATCGTAGGAAGAAATTCACTTCCAGCTCTTCATTGTCAAATCATTCATTCGACAATCGAATCATTTTTCCCACACTTCTTTCTTCGTGGGGGAAAAAGTGCTTCATCTCTTCCATTACAATAAAACTTTCAGTGCCTCTCATTTTTACTTCCTTGTACGTAGTATAAGGAAGTAATGTGATCCCGAAAAATTTTGGGGGCCAAATTTCGACATAAAAACCGATTTTGACTACCTCTAAATTTAATTTAAAAAATTTTTTCGATGCATCTCATCGTAGGCTAGCATGCACGATCATATTAACGCGTCTGCAACTCATTTTGACCAGTGGCGAGTCTACTGTGGCCAGTTTTTCCATGCCGTCTGTACGTACGTACGTATGTATGTAACTTGCATATCTCAAAAACTATTGGTCGTAGAATGTTGAAATTTGATATTTAGGATTGTTCTATGATCTAGTTGTGCACCTCCTCTTTTGGTGGCAATCGAATGGATAGTTTATGTACAGGACCGCCCAAAAGATTCGAAATACATTACGCTCTATGGGCCGAAATTCATTAAACTCGCTTAACTCAAAAGCTATTAGGCGTAGAATGTCGAAACTTCATATTTTGGATAGTTGTAACATCTAGTTGTGCACCTCCCCTTTTGGTTCCATTCGACTGGATAGTTTATCTACAGGACTGCCCAAAACATTCGAAATACATTACACTCAATGGGCCGAAATTCATTAAACTCGCATATCTCAAAAACTGTTAGGCGTTGAATGTTGAAACTTTATATTTAGGATTGTTGTAATATCTAGTTGTGCACCTCCCCTTTCGGTTCCATTCGACTGAATACTTTATCTACAGGACCGCCCAAAAGATTCGAAATACATTACGCTCAATGGGCCGAAATTCATCAAAGCGTTTTTTAGAGGTATTGGGCTATTTCAAACGACTCAGAAGTGATATATGCTGTAAAGAGTTAGAAAATGAATTTCTCCATTAAAAAAAGTGTCTTTATCATTTATAGTTCTGCTACAGGAACACTCAAAAGATTTCCAATACATTACGGTCAATAGCAATTTTAGGGGCATTCATCCATTTCAAGCACAATACCGTCCTACCACATAAGTTAGGTAATGGTCCGACCACGGTCACGTGCCTCCCTCAAGAACTATGCCAAAAGTCGCCAAGCTTGGCGACTTTTGGTGTACGTGTGTGCATATTTAACTCTCAAATCTCAAAAACTATTATGAAATTTCATATATAAGAATGTTGTAACATCTAGTTGTGCATCTCGATTTTTGGTTCCAATCTACTGGAGAGTTTATTTACAGGACCACCGAAAAGAATTTCAGTACCTTAATGTCTATGGACATCTTCATTATAATTCAACTGTAGACAGTCATTGTTTGGTACATGCCCAAAATCTCGCCGTCTGTCCTCGACCTTGGCGAGTTTTGGCGAAATATCGCCAAATTTGGCGATAGTCAGTCATTTGGTCCATGCCCAAAGTATCGCCATTTGTCATCGTTCTTGGCGAGTTTAGGCAAAATATCGCCAAATTTGGCGATAATCTGTCATTGTTTGGTTTATGCTTAAAATCTCGCCAAATGTCGTCGACATTGACGAGTTTCGCCGAAATATCGCCAAATTTGGCGCCAAAAATTATTTCCTATTTTGTATAACTCTAAATCTTTAACCCGTAGATTTTTTAACTTTGTATTTAGAACTATTGTAATATCTAACTGTTTTCAATATCTTTTTTGACAGCAATCGACTGAGAATTTATTTACATGGTGAGCCAAATGACTTTGAATACATTGAGGTGTATAGATGCATTCAATTCATTGAAAGTCTGTGGTCAATGACTACTTTGGCTATCCCCAAAATCTCGCTGACTATCTCAAGTTTGTCGGCTTTTGGTGAAATTTCGCCAAATAAAGTGTCAGAAGGAAATCTTTCAAATTGAACTCAGCTTGGCGATATCGAAATATTTGGCTAGAAATCGCTAAACCTTACTATTATTGATATTTTATCTCTTTCAAACAAATAAATTTAGAGGAAGTGCGTCGAAAATATTTTTGATCTAATGGACGTGCAAGGAAGTCATGTGTTGGACACATCAGATTTTTTTTTTCTAATTCAGTAAATTATAACTGGCTGTGTTATGCAGAAGAAACTATTGTAAATCCTTATCATATGATGTCATTTTACACTGTATCACTGCGAATACTAAGTAAGTCAAATTTTACCGTCTATTCGAAGCAAATAACAGACAAGATATTTCACCCTGCAAAATGTACGCGAAGTGGTTTAGTCTGATAGAATATTCCTTTTACACATTAGAAACGTCTCGTATCAAAAATAGAGTCACCAGCGAAGGATTTTTTTTTTCTTTTAGGGAAGGGAAAGAGGAATCTTTTAAGATCAGCAACTAAATAGAGAATTTTAAAAGGTATCGCTAAACATGATTTGACAAAGGACCGCTAAAAAACTAAACAATTCCCTGCTGCTCAGAATAACCCCCAGCCCGAATTAGCTTATCTCATCTCTAACCTCTTACATTCCTCTTATTTAAAATTAAAATTTTCTAAAGTCAAGAATAATTTTCGTAAGAACACTGAAACGTGTTAATTAATTTCTTTTCAAGATAAAACACTACAAAATAAAATTACAGCCTAATCGAATGAATGGCACTGCATGGGTGCAGAATATGTCCGACCGCAAGAACGAGGTTCTGAAGTGTTGGGGAAATTTTTGTCCCGAGTAAAAAAAAAAGGGGGGGGGATATATTTTTGCAGAGATGCAGCTGTTATCAAAAGAAGCTAGCGATAGATAGTAGATTAAGCTAGAATGAAAATATCCTTCTGTTTGGGGGAAATTTTGGACAAAACAAATTGTGTTTTGGGGAAATATATGGCCCTAAACATTTTCTCCACCCCTGTGGCATAGAAAGTTTACCCTGACCAAAAATAAAAAAGAATGAAACGTCAATTCTAGAAAATTCAATATTATTTCAGAGGGGGGGATATGCAATAATATAGCTAATATATTAAATCTTTTGTTTACAGGCTGACTGTGGTGATTACTTAGGCATGTCATACGGCAGAAGGAAACGTTCAGCCTCCATATCTGGAGACGCCAAAACACTAACAGTTACAAATGAAGTTACTGTAATGGATGAAGATCACAGAATACCAAGATCATCAGGTAAACATACTTAAGTTTGTTTTTTTAACTAGAGTATTATTGTGTTCACGCAGGGTTTGTTTGTTTGTTTGTGTTTGTTCGGTTTTTTTTTTTTTTTTTTTTTTTTTTTTTTTTTTTTTTGTCGACATATTTTTGTGGACTGATTTGTCTCAACAAGTTTTCGTTCAATTTTTCAATTGGGTCGCCAGATAGCGTAAAGGGGAAGAATAAAATGCTTAAAGTCGCCAAGGTTTACGATTTTCGATTATTTATCGCCAAGTTTGGTGTCAAAAACTGAACCTAGCGTGCCGATATCTTCAATACTTGGCGAGAAACTGGCAAGCGCTACAGTTTATTACAATGGCGAAATACTGTTAGAATATGCCTGATGAACAGGGCAGCGCCGCCCATATGTGTGATGTATGCGGCGCACACAGGCGCCAGGTACTTAGGGGCACCAAGGGGCGACTACAATTAACATAGACAATAAGCTACGATGAATTCTATTATAACCTTCATAACGTAGTCTGATTCTAATGAATTTATAACTTTATAGCTCACTAAAGTCAATCATTATATGAAATTTCCCTCAAAGATTTGTTTATTTTGTTTTTTGGAAAGAGAACTAACGAAAATAACTACATTTTAAATACACAGATATATACCCTCAGGTTCACAATCCATTATAAAAGTTATATCCTCCCTGATATCAGAAATTCCGCCAGTGTCCCCCACCCCTACACCCGCATGGTTCGAGCTAGACCGAAGCGTAACTGTCGCCGCTTGTCCCTGGCAGAAAGCCTCCTAGCAGAAAAGCAAACCGTACAGGACAGGGATGGACTTAAAAGATGTAGTCTCCGCTCAACTCGCGCGTGCGTACTAATCGTTATTCTTGCGCGCGGGGGGTATTCCGCGCGCTGTTCATTTCGTTTCGTGCCTGTCGCTTACACCTAGCTGGTATGGCAACGCGCTTCATATCATAGCTAAGTCGCAATCATAGTTGAAGCGCGCCGGAATTACCTTGAGAATGAAGAACCCGATAGAAATGAGCGTTTTCCCCCTTCATTCACGGGACGCCTCCGAGAAGGAAAAAGTAGCTGAAAATTGCACAAAATATAAAATAACTCAAAATCTATTAATCCGATTAATTTCATTTTTACGACATTAGCTTTTTCTTGTCCTATTTAGTCAGTGTGCCAAATTTGGTCCAAATCCGTCTAACGGTCTGGACGCCTATAGCTAAAGAACAAACTTTCCTCTTTTATATATATAGACTAGCAGCGTGGCCCGGCGTTGCTTGTGCAATGGAAGAGAAATGCGCATTGACCTTAAATATAGATTCTAAAGGGAAGGAATGTGAATCCTTCCGCTTCAATGATAAAAAAAGAAAATTGGACTTCCCGCTGAAACGGAAAAAAATTGAACATGGCATCTGATAGCGTACAGAGGTTACCGGGAATGGGAGTGGTTAGGCTGGAATGTGAATCCTCCAGCTGCAATGATAAAAAAAGACATAGAACTTCTAGCTGCAACAACAAAAAATTGAACACGGCACCTGATAGTATACAGAGGTTACTGGGAATTGGGCATGGCTAGGCTTCTCCCCTTCTAGGTGTCTGTATTCAGTCATTTATCGCTTGTCCCTACGCAACTACTAAAAACAAATAGAGTCCAGTCGTCGGTATGAGATTGTAAAGGTAAGGGATGTGAATCATCCCGCTGCAATGATAAAAAAAGGACCTGGGACTTCCCGCTGCAACGAAAAAAAAGAAAGGAACAGGGGACTTGCCAGCGTACAGAGGTTACACTTTAGTGTTTTTTCTATTTCTGTTGTTAATTATCGAATAAGGAGGAGAGTAGCTAATATTAGCAAATACAATTAACAGAAACATTAAGCTACGATGAATTTTATTATAACCTTCATAACGCAGTCTCATTCTAATGAATTTATAATTTTATAGCTCACTAAAGTCAATCATTACATGAAATTTAACTGAAAAATTTGTTTTATTTTGTTTATTGCGGAGAGAACTAAAGAAAATAACTTCATTTTAAATACACAAATATATACCCTCAGGCTCACAATGCATTATAAAAGTTACATCCTGCCTGATATCAGAAATTCCGCCAGTGTCCCCCACCCCTACAACCGCATGGTTCGAACTAGACCGAAGCTTAACTATCGCCTCCTGTCTCTGGCAGAAAGCCTCCTAGCAGAAAAGCAAACCGTACAGGGACAGGGATGGACTTAAAAGATGTAGTCTCCGCTCAACTCGCGCATGCGTACTAATCGTTATTTTTGCGCGCGGGTGGTATTCCGCGCGCTGTTCATTTCGTTTCGTGACTGAAGCTTACATCTAGTTGCTAAGGCAACGTGTTTCATATCATAGCTAATCGCAATCATAGTTGAAGTGCGTCGGAATGACCTTGAAAATGAAGAACCTAAGAGAAATGAGCGTTTTCTCCCCCCCCCTTCATTCACGGAACGCCTCTGAGAAGGAAAAAGTGGCTGAAAATTGCACAAAATATAAAATAACTCAAAAACTATTAATCCAATTAATTTCAATTTTACGACATTAGCTTTCTCTTGTCCTATTTAGTCAGTGTGCCGAATTTGGTCCAGATCCGTTGAACGGTCTAGACGCCTATAGCGAACAGACAAACAAACTTTCCTCTTTTATATATATAGATAGAATAATGGCTGGTATGCTTGAGCGTTTTATTTCCAAATTAGTTAATATTATTTTTACTAAGAAAGCAAACACAGTGGTTTTCTGACGGAAGAAAGATATGATGATTTGTTTAAAAAAGTGAATAATAGTAAAAACAAAAGTAGTGGGAAATAACCGGAAGATTATCAGACTAAAAAATATGATGTAATGAAAGTAGGCAATGTTGAAAAACTTATCTTTCCAGTAAATAAAGACATCTCCAATGTTAGATTTTACGTGTACTTTGAAGAACTTTTGACCATAATTCATGAGGTACACTTATCAATAGGCCATGGTTATAGAAACAGGATGTTAAAAGAACTTCAAAAAAAGTACAAACACATTACTACCGAAGAAGTCATGATTTATTTAAACTAGTTGTCTGCCAGTGGTCGAAATTCGACCACAAAGCATTATTTTTTTTTTTTTTTTTTTTTTTTTTTTTTGATTGTGAATATAAAGTTCTTCTGTCAAAGAATATGTCTCACCATTCCATATACACTGGAACCCATTAAAGTGACCACCTTGGCTAAGAGACCATCTGTCTATAGTGACCACTTTTGTACAATTTCACTTTACAACCACCACACTTCTGTGAAGACGGTGTTTTTGTAAAAACTCTGTCATATTTTGCTAAATGCAAAGGCAGCTCCCGCGAATGGGTCATAGTGTCATCTCCCTCTACCGACCTTGGATTTCACACATTCAGTTTGCATTTTGAACAATTTAAGCTAACCTAAAACGTCTAGTGGCCTCCTCCGAAAATTTAGCCTGGACCTATCCTCGGCTAAAGGCCCATTATGTGTGGGGTATCTTAAAAAGTGGAATGCTTTAATTGTACTTGCTGAGGCGCACCACTGAACATGTATGAAACCTTGCTGCCTCAATAAATTTGCCCTTTTTACTTCCTTGTACGTAGTATAAGGAAGTAATGTGATCCCGAAAAATTTTGGGGGCCAAATTTCGACAAAAAAAAAACGATTTTGACTACCTCTAAATTGAATTTTAAAAATTTTTTCGATGCATCTCATCGTAGGCTATCATGCACGATCATATTAATGCGTCTGCAACTCATTTTGACCAGCGGCGAGTCTATTGTGGCCAGTTTTTCCATGCCGTCTGTACGTACGTATGTATGTAACTCGCATATCTCAAAAACTATTGGTCGTAGAATGTTGAGATTTGATATTTAGGATTGTTCTATGATGTAGTTGTGCACCTCCCCTTTTGGTGGCAATCGAATGGATAGTTTATGTACAGGACCGCCCAAAAGATTCGAAATACATTACGCTCTATGGGCCGATATTCATTAAACTCGCCTAACTCAAAAGCTATTAGGCGTAGAATGTCCAAACTTCATATTTTGGATATTTGTAACATCTAGTTGTGCACCTTCCCTTTTGGTTCCATTCGACTGGATAGTTTATCTACAGGACTGCCCAAAACATTCGAAATACATTACGCTCAATGGGCCGAAATTCATTAAACTCGCATATCTCAAAAACTATTAGGCGTAGAATGTTGAAACTTTATATTTAGGAACGTTGTAACATCTAGTTGTGCACCTCCCCTTTCGGTTCCATTCGACTGGATAGTTTATCTACAGAACCGCCCAAAAGATTCGAAATACATTACGCTCTATGGGCCGAAATTCATCAAAGCGTTTTTTAGAGGTATTGGGCTATTTCAAACGACTCAGAAGTGATATATGCTGTAAAGAGTTAGAAAATGAATTTCTCCATTAAAAAAAGTGTCTTTATCATTTATAGTTCTGCTACAGGAACACTCAAAAGATTTCCAATACATTACGGTCAATGGCAATTTTAGGGGCATTCATCCATTTCAAGCACAATACCGTCCTACCACATAAGTTAGGTAATGGTCCGACCACGGTCACGTGCCTCCCTCAAGAACTATGCCAAAAGTCGCCAAGCTTGGCGACTTTTGGTGTACGTGTGTGCATATTTAACTCTCAAATCTCAAAAATATTATGAAATTTCATATATAAGAATGTTGTAACATCTAGTTGTGCATCTCGATTTTTGGTTCCAATCTACTGGAGAGTTTATTTACAGGACCACCGAAAAGAATTTCAGTACCTTAATGTCTATGGACATCTTCAATATAATACAACTGTAGACAGTCATTGTTTGGTACATGCCCAAAATCTCGCCGTCTGTCCTCGACCTTGGCGAGTTTTGGCGAAATATCGCCAAATTTGGCGATAGTCAGTCATTTGGTCCATGCCCAAAGTATCGCCATTTGTCATCGTTCTTGGCGAGTTTTGGCGAAATATCGCCAAATTTGGCGATAATCTGTCATTGTTTGGTTTCATGCTTAAAATCTCGCCAAATGTCGTCGACATTGACGAGTTTCGCCGAAATATCGCCAAATTTGGCGCCAAAAATTATTTCGTATTTTGTATAACTCTAAAACTTTAACCCGTAGAATTTTGAACTTTTGTATTTAGAACTATTGTAATATCTAACTGTTTTCAATATCTTTTTTGACAGCAATCGACTGAGAATTTATTTACAGGGTTAGCCAAATGACTTTAAATACATTGAGGTGTATGGATGCATTCAATTCATTGAAAGTCTGTGGTCAATGACTACTTTGGCTATCCCCAAAATCTCGCAGACTATCTCAAGTTTGTCGGCTTTTGGTGAAATATCGCCAAATAAAGTGTCAGAAGGAAATCTTTCAAATTGAACTCAGCTTGGCGATATCGAAATATTTGGCTAGAAATCGCTAAACCTTACTATTATTGATATTTTATCTCTTTCAAACAAATAAGTTTAGAGGAAGTGCGTCGAAAATATTTTTGATCTAATAGACGTGCAAGGAAGTCATGTGTTGGACACATCAGATTTTTTTTTACTTCCTTGTACGTAGTATAAGGAAGTAATGTGATCCCGAAAAATTTTGGGGGCCAAATTTCGACTAAAAAACCGATTTTGACTACCTCTAAATTTAATTTTAAGAATTTTTTCGATGCATCTCATCGTAGGCTAGCATGCACGATCATATAAACGCGTCTGCAACTCATTTTGACCAGCGGCCGGTCTATTGTGGTCAGTTTTTCCATGCCGTCTGTACGTACGTACGTACGTATGTATGTAACTCGCATATCTCAAAAACTATTGGTCGTAGAATGTTGAGATTTGATATTTAGGATTGTTCTATGATCTAGTTGTGCACCTCCCCTTTTGGTTGCAATCGAATGTATAGTTTATGTACAGGACCGCCCAAAAGATTCGAAATACATTACGCTCTATGGGCCGAAATTCATTAAACTCGCCTAACTCAAAAACTATTAGGCGTAGAATTTCGAAACTTCATATTTTGGATAGTTGTAACATCTAGTTGTGCACTTCCCCTTTTGGTTCCATTCGACTGGATAGTTTATCTATAGGACCGCCCAAAACATTCGAAATACATTACGCTCAATGGGCCGAAATTCATTAAACTCGCATATCTCAAAAACTATTAGGCGTAGAATGTTGAAACTTTATATTTAGGATTGTTGTAACATCTAGTTGTTCACTTCCCCTTTCGGTTCCATTCGACTGGATAGTTTATCTACAGAACCGCCTAAAAGATTCGAAATACATTACGCTCTATGGGCCGAAATTCATCAAAGCGTTTTTTAGAGGTATTGGGCTATTTCAAACGACTCAGAAGTGATATATGCTGAAAAGAGTTAGAAAATGAATTTCTCCATTAAAAAAGGTGTCTTTATCATTTACAGTTCTGCTACAGGAACACTCAAAAGATTTCCAATACATTACGGTCAATGGCAATTTTAGGGGCATTCATCCATTTCAAGCACAATACCGTCTTACCACATAAGTTAGGTAATGGTCCGACCACGGTCACGTGCCTCCCTCAAGAACTGTGCCAAAAGTCGCCAAGCTTGGCGACTTTTAGTGACGTGTGTGTATATTTAACTCTCAAACCTCAAAAACTATTATGAAATTTTATATATAAGATTGTTGTAACATCTAGTTGTGCATCTCGATTTTTGGTTCCAATCTACTGGAGAGTTTATTTACAGGACCACCGAAAAGAATTTCAGTACTTTAATGTCTATGGACATCTTCAATATAATACAATTGCAGACAGTGATTGTTTGGTACATGCCCAAAATCTCGCCGACTGTCCTGGACTTTGGCGAGTTTTGCCGAAATGTCGCCAAATTTGGCGATAGTCAGTCATTTCGTCCATGCCCAAAGTATCGCCATTTGTCATCGTTCTTGGCGAGTTTTGGCGAAATATCGCCAAATTTGGCGATAATCTGTCATTGTTGGTCCATGCTTAATATCTCGCCAAATGTCGTCGACATTGACGAGTTTCGCCGAAATATCGCCAAATTTGGCGCCAAAAATTATTTCGTATTTTGTATAACTCTAAAACTTTAACCCGTAGAATTTTGAACTTTTGTATTTAGAACTATATTATAATATCTAACTGTTTTCAATATCTTTTTTGACAGCAATCCACTAAGAATTTATTTATAGGGTGAGCCAAATGAATTTAAATACATTAAGGTGTATGGATGCATTCAATTCATTGAAAGTCTGGTCAATGACTACTGTGGCTATCCCCAAAATCTCGCAAACTATCTCAAGTTTGTCGGCTTTTGGTGAAATATCGCCAAATAAAGTGTCAGAAGGAAATCTTTCAAATTGAACTCAGCTTGGCGATATCGAAATATTTGGCTAGAAATCGCTAAACCTTACTATTATTGATATTTTATCTCTTTCAAACAAATAAGTTTAGAGGAAGTGCGTAGAAAACATTTTTATTTAATAGACGTGCAAGGAAGTCATGTGTTGGACACATCAGATTTTCTTCTTAAAGCTATCTTGGAAAGTCAAAATCACCATGAAATATCGTGTCTTTGGACGACATCCAAACATACTATAAAATTTCAGCACTACTACATAAAATCAAATCTTATTTATTTACTTTTTAGTACATTTTCGGGCAGGTTTTCGTCAATATTCTGCAATTGCGCGTCGCTACAAGTGAACTAGCTGAAACATAGCTCTATCTAGTGAATGTATTTAAAAATATTTCGATCGGTCGTCTCTCTTGCTTGGCCATCTATCTCCAGATCCTAGTTCAATCCCTTAAGGAATTTATTTATTTATTTATTCAGTTTTGAGAAAATTTATTGCTCACTGAATCTTCACAATGATTCTCAATTTTTTGTCCCTGATTCTGACATAGCATATTGAAGATTGACAAGAAAAATTCTTTGCTAATTTTTTTTTCACAGTACGACGAAGAATCGAACGGAAAAAATAAAAGCAGCTAATAAATTAATGTTTAACATCAAATAAAATTCAGCTCATATAATGTATATGAAATTTTATCAAAATACAGGATAAGAAATAAAAAAAAAGATATTTTGAAAGAGAAAATTCTGAAATATAATTAAAGTAACAAGTTCATTGTTTCGAATAAATTATTTTCTTCAGATAAAAAGACGATTTCAATTAAAAAGTTTCCCTTAGTAAAATTTTCGTATATTCGAGAAAAATTAAAAATGTTATTAATGCAGATAATTGCTTTTTAATTCTAAGTTCAAATTCTTTATGCATCGTATGTACCGGTGATTCCGCATCATTATCGACTATCTGAGGCATTAGCTTAATTGACGCTAGCTTAAAAGGAATTCATAATTTATGTAATTACCTCATAATGATACCTATTCAGATCATGTAGAAATCCATTACTATCCTTCATATTAAAAGCTTGGTAACTTACTGCATTTCATTGGATACAGCACAATGATTTCGGAACGACAGTTTTAAATTTCCATAAGTTATTTGTGTTTTAAACGCATTTACTCATTAATCACATATATAATTTTTGGAGAAATACACATATATAATTTTTTGAAACTGTTTGACTATGTTTAAAAAAATCTTTATAAATTTGTCTTTACAGAACTATTTCACATCATCAGTTTATTTTAAAGATACATGGATTTAAATCTGATCGTATATGTCAGCATCATAATATTTTTTCAGTTATAATTTTAAAATCTTTGTTTCATCCTTAAAAGCAAATCTGAAATCAATTTTAAGAGATATACGAGTATAAAAGTATATTATGTTTTCTAAAGTAAATCATAATATACATAATTTTACATGGAGAGAAAAAAAATTCGGAGACCGGGGATAGTTGGCTACAGGGGTCAGTAGGCGAAGTTTCATAATTTGCCTGTTTGAAGACAGATTACAGAAACCAACGACGAAACACAGTAACGAAACCAATTACAGAATAACTTACTGTTGTCTTTCTCTAAACGCTAATGCAGTTATGTAGCGTTATCTACGCACATTGGATATATAAAAAGTTTTTTTTTCTTTTTTTACTTAAGCAAGCAATTTTTTGCTGCTTCGTTCTTTTCCTGATTTCTAGTATTCATCTTAATAGCTAAGATCGAACGTGCATACATTTTCATTGAATATAATTATTTCTACCTCTTCCATGCTTGATTTGTGCCAACTGTTCACTTTAAGACGGTTGTGTCTCTTTCTTGGTGAAGAAACATGTCACAAGGCAGGGGTGGCGAACCAATGGCACGTGTGCCATTGATGGCACGCGACACAATATATTGGGCACGCCACCGATCAAAACGGTTTGCATTTAAACTAATAATAATACATATTTTAATATGAATTACACATATCCCCGTATTTTTTGCTAGCATTTAGTTTTATTATTTTCCCAATAATCACTAAGTCAAAATTATTTGACGGCACATCTAAGGCCTCATTAAACATTTCTTAAGAAAAAATGGCACGTTGATCCATAAAGGTTCGCTATCCCTGTATAGTGCAAGTTTGCCTACAATACTAAAACTGATGAAATATTAATGTTGAGATTTATGTACTAAAATGATCAATATACTTTAAAGTCCATCTTACTAAAATTTCTAAACCATATTTCAATTAAAACGCCAGCACATCTTATTATTATATCTATTTACATGAATACCTGTCCTCAATGACTTTTAACTGAATCGAATCCTCAATGTCATTAATCTGTTTATTATTTTTAGAAATTCAATAACCTTTGAAATGCTAAGGCATTGTCAGATGTTGATGAAATTGTTTCACAATTTTTCAACTTGAACCTTATATTACAAGTAAGAGATTTACGGATTTCTTTAGCTGTACATTGACCTAATAATAATACCGTATTGGCCAGAATATAATGCGTATCTTTTACTGATCATTTCCCGTTAAAAGCCTGACTCGCACTAAATTCGAGGCCTAAATATAGAATTTTTCTAATTATCTTATAATAAAATATAATAATTACAATAATGATGATAATAATGTGGCATTATTCATGATTTTTTCCTTTTCTATGCGTATTTGTCATTTAACTATATTTTTTTATGAAGCTAATTCAATTAGCCAAAATCTAATCCTTAAACAAGTTCAAAATATTATCATTCCAAAATATTACATCATAAAAAATTGAAGTAAAAATTTTAAATATTAATAAAGAAGTAGCATTTTGAAAAAAAAAATGTATATGTTACGTTAAAAGCTTTAAGATTCATTTAGTAATAACCAAAATTTATTTTTAAAGAGTGAATAATAATAATGAAAAATTTGGGGTAACGAGTTCTTTTATAGGTACACTTTTTTTTTCCTTTTTTTTAAATGGTTATGATGTAAAATTTGGCCTTGATGTAATAATAATTTTGGCCATATATTGCGTAAAGAAGTTGAATGTGCTAATTAATATCTAGCACATGTATGTCGCATGTTGCAAATGATGACCCTCGAAATAGAAATTCTTTTCACATAAATAAAATTTTACAATTTTAGAAAATACATAAATTGTTCTGGTTCTAAAATAAATTGAAAAAAAGCCCCTCTGTTATTCCCAAGAAAGACACTTTTATGATGATTTCTGTAAATGTATGATCCTAAAAGTTTCCAAACTTACGAAATTCACAATTATTTGAGATTTCGTTCATCAATATTCATATTCTCGATAAACATGCCAAAAAAGTTTTGTATATCGTCCAAGATGTTTTGAAAACAAACAGTTGGTAAACAAGCCAATGCACTTTATTCAGCAGGGTTTCATCGGGGTCATTATTATCATTAAATTGTACTGTTGCGCTTTAAGTGAACAACTATTTTTTCCCCGAAAAACGCAACTTTATTTAAAATTTAAAACTGTTCTTAAGATTTCCATTATTCATACTTATAAAATTTTATTTAAGACCCACACAATTATTGATCAGTCAATGCTATGGCCTGCTTTCGCACATACTTTTCAAAAGTGATAAAGACAATTCGATGGAATACTGATGGTCGCAACTAATGAATCTTTGCCTTTGAGTCTTTGTTACAATAGGAGTGAAAAGGTTCAATAATTAAACAAAATAAGAAATGTAAAAAAGCAGACACTTCACATTCTTCCTTGAAAACGTTAGCTTTCCATATAAGCAATGAACACAAGCTTTTAATGCTTTTTAAGCCTTAATATAGAAAACCGGTTTGCATCATATGAGTGTAGTTATAAAAAAAGGTTTATTGCAGTAAAAACTGGTAATCAGTGGACAGACTGATTTACTTCTTATAGAGAAAATTAATTAATTCCATTGAATCTTCCTTCAAAACAACACTGCATTTACGTAAAAAAACAAACAATAATAGTAGACATTTTTTTGTAATAAAACTGATATCAAACTGCATACCATGCTCGATGATTTTATTCTTTTCATCATCTTTTCATTTTTAAATAAAATTTTAGCTGAGACATACATTTTTTTTTCTCATCACATGAAAGTATCCAAGTTTCATGCAGCATTCATAAGCCTAACAATATAATTTATCAGTATTAAGAGGAGAAAAAGGATTTTTTTCTGACCTCATTATTCTGTTGTAAAAAGAGAGAAAACTAATAATGTATGGTGAATAATAAAATTTTTATGATATAAAATTTTTCATTTATATATTGCTATACACAATTAGGTAAAACTAATGTGTATAATCAAAATAGATTTTTGTACATTGTTAATAATATTTTAAATGTTTTGAAGGCCATAGTTTGAAAACTGAACATTTAATACTAATATTGATAGTTAAATGATCAAATATAAGCTGCTTCAGTTAACACTTATACTTCAAAATAACAAATATTTTAACTAAATGATAGTTTAATTAAGATATTTAAAATGGTGAAATATGTAATACGTGCCAGGCGGAAAAGTATACTTGAAAGACCTTCCTAGTAAGTAATTAAAATAGAGTGCCTTTACCTTAATAATGATATTGGAGGTAAAAAAAAAAATGAATTATAACTCCTGATTTCGTAATTTCATATACTAGAAAAAAAAGTAAAATTGAATTTTTTCTTGAATTTTTTTTTTTTATCACAAAGTATATATTCGACCTTAGTTAATACAGAATTGTTTAACTTATCTCTCTTACAGGTATATAATTGATGTAAAAGACATTTTGTAAGAGAAAGTGTAATAAAAAAATTCGTTCCCAGGAAATGCTCTCTAATTTAATAATGGTTTCGCAAATAGCGAAATGTCATTTGCATTACATTGAAAGCCGTTTCATGTAAAATTAAATTACTGAATACGGTAAAATTGAAGAAAAAAGAAGCTGTTATTGAAGAAGTTCGGTATTATCGATTACTTTTTTCAATTTTCACAAATTTGCTTAATTCGATTATCTTTTTTTCAAACATTTCTAATTTAAAGTCACACATACGCATTTAAATTTGAACTTTTTTAACGATATCAATGTATTACTGCTATCAAAAAATATTAGGGCTGATTAATTTAAAATACATTAAAAATAATCTTGTTTGTGGCAGCTCATATTACATCTTATAAAGAGACACTCTAAATTTTTCAAATTTTGTGTGCTAGAAGTTTATTGATATATTATGGATGCTCTACTTGAGAATCAATTACTGTCACTCGATTTTTTAACAGTTTTAAAAACAAACCAATGATGTTAAACACTCAAAAAAATTAATAATGCCTTTTCACCCAATGCACTATCGACTAATACTAACAGTAAAGCAGTATGTCTCATGCAACTTGCAAAAGAAATTCATAAATATAGAAAATGCCTTAAAAATTGGACCAAATAGTTGTTTGCTAAGAGAAATATTGCGAATATTTCAGCATTTTTCTAGAGGGCTTCGTAACTCTTATAGGTTCATTGTTTGTGGAAGTTCATATTACATCTTATAAAGAGACACTCTAAATTTTTCAAGTCTCTATCGCTATTGAATTCTTTAAAAACTGTTCAAAAGTTACATGATTTAAAAAGAAAGAAAGAAAACAGCAAAGAGTTTACAATCGACGAATAAATGCATTTTTTGAGAGTGAAAATTTTAGTTTTAAATCCTTCGTAAAATGGGCACATAATTTCTTCAATTGGATAGAACAATTTAGGCATTATGAAACGGAATCAAAACATGTCCAAGTAATTCAATCCCTATTTGTGCCTCTGTTTGTGAAGGGGTAATAAATGCGTCCATACACTCGTAGCTTAATTTCATCCAAGAACGGTCATTATGCATTTCCATCCCGTACAGAACTCAAGACTATATCTTATGTCAATATGTCCAGGCAGAATCACAGATTTAGGAATACCTAGATCGCGCATCCAATATTCCTAATCGTGTACTTTTTGATGCCCAAAACGCACTCCATTTCTGCCACTATCATGGCTGCCGTCGGTGTAAAATAGATTAGTTTAGAATGTATTAGTCATGATGTATTAGTTTAGAAAAATAAATACGTTCGAGGGAAAACGGTATAAAATAATTGAAAATACCATTATAGTTAAAGTTACTACCATTCTGCGCTTGCGCGTTCCATTAGTATGGCTACCGTTTGGAGGCAACAAGTTTTCTCCCGTTATGTTCAATCTGGAGATTCCTATAACTATGGGTAGAATACGCACAACGGTAATTGAGAGCTGGTTCAAGCGTTGCGTCCCAGAAACGTACACATGTTGTATGGTGCTTACGATAACATAAAGTGCACAGGGTGTCCCATAATGATTGGGACAAACTTTAAGGGAAGGTAAGGCACATAATAAATAATCAAAATCTCATAGAATTGTAAGGTTAAAAACTTCATTTTCCCTCAACTGTTAATAATCACTCTGAAAAAAATGTTGAAGTGTTTGTCTAATTTCTTAACCAAGTTTAATGGACAATGGGATTGTTTCCAAACATTTCATCAATGTAATGAAATGGATTTTTTTACACTATTAATTTTAATCGCGCATTTTCTGCGAAAGAAACATTAATTTTTGAGGAACCTTGTAGTTATTATCATGTTTTCAAAGCAATTTACCCTTTAATATATACACTGTTCACTGTTGAAGCAAATGCATCTTTGAAGAACCATGGTCGGAAAGTTCACTATTATATCAGCACTGGTTCTAAAGGGATAACTACAAACTACTTGAAGACGACGTTTCCAACCCCGTATTACTGTGTGATTCTGAATCCTAAGAACGCACTGTATCAGCCTTTAGTCTCAGTTTGTCTCAATTATTATGAGACACTACGGTACATTTGAGTATTTGTTTCACAAACAGCTTCAAAGCATTCTGTTTGGGAAAATATTGTATCGAGTGCTTCAGCCATGTCCATTCGTTGCTATCTTGCAAAAGCATTTTTTTTTGTAATTATCGCTCACCCTGTGTTTCTTTGAAACGTCTTCAGAATAATCTATAGCATATCTAAATTGTAGGACAGACCGTGGAGTATGTTTCCTGTACATTTGATGGTCCATCGTTAAAATGTTGTAGAAAGACAAAACTAGAATAGAAAATAAAGCTGAATATGCAAAAGTAAAAAATTCTGAACCAGAACGCGTTTGCACAATAATAAAGCGTGTAGTCTCAACCATAGAAACCGTATGTGCTGCCTGGGTAGTAGAAAGGCCTTTGAGTTTGGTGTTTGTGGCCGCTAATGCTTTAACATGAAGTGCTTGGTTTAAAAAGATTATTAAACATGTTATTAAGAACGCTAATTATTAATTAAATTTATTTTGTTAGATACTCCTACACAAGACATCTCAAAACCTTTTCTTCCTTCTTATCCTACAAAATATTAAGTTGACAAGTGAAAGTATTTGACCAAATTCTTAAATATTTGAGAATACTTTTCCAACATTCTCATCATATAAAATGCAAATGATGTTAGAATGTTTAAAATTTTCATCTAAACCCAAAACCAGCATGAAGAGAGTCTAAAGTAAATCAGAAAAGGTTTGGAAATGCTTTTTGTATATCTTGAATAATATATGGGTAACATATGAAAGTACACTTCTTACAAAATATAATAAGCAAGAATTATTGTTCAAAATAGTACTTTTAGTGAAGTGCTTTACTTTGAAAAATCGTAAATATTCCCTGTATTTGGATATTTATTAATGCACATTTCGTTTTAAAAATAGCATGTATACTATGTAAGTATGATCTTCCATCATGCAAACATTTTATATACTTTTGAAATATTTTTGAAAAATTGAAAGTGTTTTTCCACAAATAAAATGAAAATAAAGAAAGTTTAAAAAAAGAGACGAATAAATCATGAATATACGTTTTTCGAAGATACTTCAACCTAGTATTTTTATGCAAGTATATATCTTTATAGATTATTATAATGTTTTATGTGCGAGAGTGTATTTGAGTATTTATATAAATATTTAGAAGTGATCATCCACATTTCTTAGGAAAACGTATTTTACAATATCTACAATAATAGAAAACTATTTTTGAATGATTTGGCGTTTATTTTATGTTTATCATCTAAATATGTACCTTGCAATCTAGAGTCAGTTCTGTTCAGCTAAAGTAAAAAACTATTTCAATTAAGCGCATAAAAAACGAAATCTAGTAAGCTAAGTAATTTGATGGATACCAGATCTATCCATAAAGTAAATTGGCTTTATTTTGAAAGTAGTTATCGTGCATAAATTTTTTGCTGGAACGGATAGATGCTCCAATCAATATTGCAGCATTTGGTATTGTGATCGCGCAATGAACATAAGTCTTGAGTTTTATGCCTTTTAATTGTAGTTAGGAAAAAACGGTATCGTGATCTAAGTATCGGAAATAGCACATGTCCTGTCATTATAGTATAATGGTAGAATATAATATAGCAATGCAATGGTAGTCATAATTTCAGAGTGTAAACCTAGGATAAAAAGAGAAAAAGGTGCGAGGAGGGGTAGTAATTGAAGTCAGTTCAATAATTTCTTGCTACCTTATGAATTATGAGAAATATCTCAATTTGTCTTTCAGTTTATCTTTGAACGAGATAGTAGATTTTAATGATTAAGGTATTGACCTGAGTAATACGTAACTCGAGTCCTCGGAAATATATCTGATGAGTCTAATGGAAATTCAGCTCCTGAAAATAAAGGTGGTTTCATCCAAGCTTAAATAGAAGATAACAACGAGCAATGAGCTCCAGCAGAAGCACTTCTTCGAAGTAGTTAACAATTTCGAAGTCAAGATTTAGCGACTGAAGAAGAAAACAAGACCACTAGTGAAACTGAAACAAAGTCAAAAGTTAAAGGAAAATTAAGATCCAAGATACATTGCGTAGTTGGTCACGGAATGACATACGATACGTGTTTCACATGCCTGGTTCCTTTGTCTATAGAGATAAAACATGTACCGAATTATTTAAAATCTTAATTCACTCTTAGAAGACTCCATCTTTATACACTAATTTATCCCTAATTTTTCAACGAATAATTTCAGTACAACTTGGAAACGTAATATTTCCGTGAATTCTTCTTAACGAAATCTGAAGAAGGGGGAAACAAATTCTTGAATCTGAAGAAGTTTCTTAATTGTCAGGAGAAAAAAAAGAACAGATATTCATCAAATAACGGAGATATTCCGGCACCACTTCTGCCAGAAAAATTTTCGTGAATTGAAGAAATGATTTTTGAGAGTTCATTAATGCAGTTAGAGGGATGTTATTCAGTGTCCAAAAAATTTTGTGTATGTCCTCCGAACGCATTCCTCGCATAAGTAAACACTCCGCTATATTCCTACTTTTGAAGCAATAGAGATAAATTACTAGCTCCAGGGAAAATCTTTAAAAAGAAAACTATCCATCCATAATGGGCGAAGAAACTCGAAATCGTTTGGATTTTACATTACATTTTTACAACTAATGAAGACGCTCAACATCGATAAGTTTCGTAACTAGCATTACATCAATATTTCATTTCATAAAAAAGGGAGTGCCGTTACACATCTTTTTACAGGGATATTCATTTTTTCTATTACTTCTTTAACTGCGAACAAAAATTTTTATTTTCAGTTTATCTTACTCTCATAAAATACGGTTTTATTTTATAGTAATTTTTTTCTTTTTAAAAATTTTCCCTCGAATAAAATTATTTTCGTTGCTACAAAAGAAGGAATATACTGCTAATAAGCAATAAAAACTAACGGAAGCCCTTTTGAAAAGATGAAAAATAAAATAAATTAGGCGTTCATTCGTTAGATGTCTTCCATAAGATAAATTAGAAATGAACAGTTTATTTCATGAACTATGCCTTAATGTTTTAACTGTTTAAATTATAAAAAAAATTGTAAAACTATCTCTCACATGTAAAGGTTTTTCTAACAGCTTGATTTGATAATAAAAAGAGTCTAAAACGTTACGTAAGGATGATGTCAGTTACTTCCGAAATGCAAGAACAATGTTTTCTCAGCTAAATTGAAAATGGAAGCTTTAAATTATATTATATTGCCTTCTTCATATATCCCCTTATTTATTACATTGGCTTATTTATTATAGCTCACATTCATTTATTTAATACGTTTATTATGTGAAACGCAACATCAACGTATATTATTAAAAAGTATGCAGATAATCCATATGAAAAGGATTTTTTTTATATACTTTATTCGAACTATTAATTTAATAATCTGCTGCCGACCCTAGGGAAAATTTACTGTGTAAAACATTCTAGGAAAGTGTTAATCATACAGGAAAGCTTTAAAATTCGGATAAATATTTATTTTACTCTCGAGAAGATGGTAATTCTTCATTAATACTAATTAGCTTTTTATTATGTTCGATGAAATAATACCTGCTCTTAGAGAATTTTGAAAATAAAAGAACACAAGTAACTTGTAAAGATTTCTTTTTTCTCTGACATTCTGATCACGGACTAGTATTAAGGACAGTCATCACGCATGTGGTTAAAGCTGCCAAAGCAGTTCCGATTTTTCCGACATAAGAGGACTATAGTTTTGCTAATGGTCTAAAGCATATGCGCATCTGCGGCTTTATTTTACTATTTGATAATTACTTTTTGACTCTTTAGAATTTAAAACGCCAATCAGATTGTGTGGTGGGTGATGCGCCGTTCTACGGTTTCGGGTTCTACACCCGGCGGTTGCGGTACAATCCCCGACTGGATTCACTGTTATTGTGTTTATCCCTTCATAGGGGGCGATGTTGGCCCACCTACCAGGTGCCCCCATAATAGAGAGACCAGCAATTTCAGCCTTAGTAGTGGTCAATGCCTCCAAGGCAGAGGCGGGCCATTGAAAAAAATAATTTAAATTCAGAACGCCGAATGAGGGACGTTTTTTAAAATTGTAATTTTTTAGATTTTAAATGGATAAAACTTTTCAAATATTTTTTTACATATGGGCAGAAATTTCTACTAATATGACTTAAATTAAATTTTGAATACTACGTAAGTATATTTGAAAAATGTCTGCTTTTTAATATTTATCTAGATTGAGTCATGTTTCAAGTACTCTTGAAACCTGAGAATAATTCGAACTGAGTTACCGAGAATAATTTTAACTGAGTTCCCCTTTTTATTACTTCATTTTATGGTTATAGATCGGTCATTAATCGTGATATTTCCGAAAGTGAAACTGTACTCCCCCGGAGGAGGGCGTATTCAGAGTCATAAACGAAGCTCTTTGTTTCCTGAATCATAATACATGATTACCCCAGGGGGTGCATATTTCTAACCTCGATATCAGACCTGGTATCAGATAGAATGAGACACCGAGCCTAAATAATGGACTCAAGTCTGCTTCCATAAATATGAAATACCTGAATGTGAAAAATGATTACTTTTATGAGTTCTCCTGAAGAATGGTCTTTCCTGAAGATTTCTAAATAATAAATAAATTAGGAAAAAAATTCTTGGATGAATTTCACTTCAGGTTTTAGAAAAGTCAAACACAGGAGATGGTAAAGCATAAAAAAATCAACTCCGCTTAATGGAATAGCCAATTTACCGTGAAATTTTATTCCAATAAGCGGGTTATTCCATTTTCGGGATCATATTGATTATTTATTACAGTTTGGTACACTGAAAATTTGTCACAATTAGTGGGATATTCCTTTAACCGATATTCCATTAAGTGGGTTTTACTGTATTTAGAATAAAAAAAAGAGAACCGCTGATTCTAGCATACAAAAGAACCCCCATCATCAAATTCGCTGGCTAAATTCAGAAACAACGGATGTTAAGGTACGAGATTGCCCCAGAAATACTTGTTTAGTGAAAATTTTCGAAAAATGTTTTCATTTGCCTGTTTTCTAGGTCCCATTATTAGAATTACACAACCGTTTTATTTTGTTCCTACGATAAGTAGATGCTAAGTTACACAAGAAATAATGTCCCGGAAATGTAGCATTTTATACAGTATTAAAACCTTTAAATGCACTTTCTGAAAAAGTTTCTTTTTCGTAAATTTTCTGCATTCTAAAATTTAAAAAAAAATCAGTTGATTACTAAGGAATCTCTAGGAAACAAGGATTCCATCACTTTCTTTAGTATGATGCCATAACTTTTCTTAGTATAACTACTAAGTAAAGCCATGTATGCCAATTGATTTACATGGCTGTATTTAGCAGTAATACTAAGAAAAGTTATGGCATCTTTGTTTCCAAGATATTTATTAGTAATCCACTGAATTTTTATTAGAGTGTGCACGATAGATTTCAAACCTTAATGTGTTTAAGATATTGATTTGAAATTTTGTCAGAATATTTCGGTCATTACTAGCTGCGTTATGAAGCAAAATGTATTATTGCTGTGTTTATTTATTGATTTTATGACAGTTTTTTAATTTAAAAATGGTTAAAAATATTCAGAGGTTTTATATTAAAAATTAAATATTTTCTTAACTCTTAGATCTTCAGCAAATCTTTCGGTTTATAAAATAGATAAATATGCTAGTTATGTACTGTATAAAAATATAAAAATAACATTTATTAGGCTTGGTTACTGGAGGTGTGGCGTAAATGGAATTTTTTACCAAAACTTTACTTAAATTTGCCAATATTTAAAATTTTACATTGGATATAATTAAAACTACATTTAAGTATTTAGTTTTATAACCCATTTCTATTAAAAACACGCATTTTTCATTAAAATTTTATCCTTGTGTAAAAAGTGTGCGAAGGTAGTCTCATACCTTAAAACATGTACCGGTTATATAGTGAGAAGGTGTTTTGGATTTTAAGTATCTTAACCCTCTCGTCACCGAATTATGAGAAATCAGAGAAAAATATCTGTCTATCATTTAATGCATCTGAAATACAATTATAAATCATGCAAAAATATTTTTTTCTAATGTCGATTAATATTTTTCTAATATTAATTTCTGCATATTCGAAGCATTTTGTTATGCTAAAATTAATTTAAAAGGATGCACATATTAGGTAAAGGTTGAGGAATAAGAAAAAACTATACTTACCTTAAAAAGAAAAAAAAAACGATAAAAAAGCAGTGTAAATATTTTCTTAATTTTTCTCCTGAAACAATGAAGCGAAAACTAAAAAATGATCTAAATTGACTAGTACTGCAATCTAGGTACGATTTATGTATCTAGTTAAGTGCCTCATATACTTTCTACATGAATTAATGATATTGATATCACTGAAAGAAAAAAATACTAAATTCAATTGTTTTCTCTCTAAATATTGCTATTTGAAGTAGGAGCCTCATATGAGGTTCAGGGTGACGAGAGGGTTAGAATTTTATTGTTGACGGCTTGCTGGTACGAAAAATAACATAATTTTCTTAAGTCGAAAAAAACGAATTAAAAAGAAGTAAGAAAATTAAAATAGAAAAAGTAACTGATTCACAAAAGATAGTGCTCGTAATATATAACTTCATCAAGTGTACATTTCAGTGCTTCACCTCTCCTCTTCAGAGTACAATCGTCTTGTTCATGGAAATTCCGCATTTGGAAAACGGCCAGTACAGAATAACTCCAATTATCCAAACACCAATTATCCGAACTCCGACTATCCGAATCGCTTTCAGAATTTCAGAAAAAAAAAGACAGAAATGGAAAGGGACGATGAGGATGACGTGTGTCACTTGAGAAATTCAGAAACATTCTTCTGAAAATTCCTGGTTGTTAAGAAGTTAGTGCTGAAGATACTACAGTAGATGGTGAGTAATTCGTCAGATCCTGGGTTTCAAATTCTAAATGGTAATGAACTTATTGTAGGTGCATGAGGAGAAAGTGTCGAGGAAGAAGATTTCAAAGCAGACACGGGAGCATCTGCTTATGAAGTCTTTGCCGGCCTTGAAATTGCATTAAAGTGGATGAAGCGTCAGTCTGAGTGTGATCACATGCAACTTCTCACTGTCAAGCGGATGCGCGACTTGACTGCCCGAAAACAGATGAAGGCAGTCAGACAGCTTACTTTGACCGACATGGTCAGCAAGCAATGACTTTCATTTACAGTACGGTAAATACATACTGTACTAATGCACCGCGCTTGTAAATACGCTTAACGCTTAAAAGTATTGCCTTTTAGTTTGATTAATTAAAAACTCTTTCTCTTTAAAAGTAGTTTTTCTTCCATTTTCAACATTTCTTCCATTTTCAATAACTTCCATTTTCATACATGCATACAGTAATTAATTAAAACACATACTAGACCCTTTTTTCAGAAAAAATCCAATTATCCGAATTTTTGATTAGCCGAATGCGGTCTGATCCCAATTGATTCGGATAATTGGAGTTCTACTGTACTTATAAAAGAGGACAATTTATCTTCCGTTTCATCTGATCCCAAGATCATTTTGACAGCTATCGTCTTTGACATTAGCATTCGATTTTCCGAATTTTAACTTTTTTGAAAAAGTATGATTTAGCAAAGAAAAACTAAAATGATTATGGTAGCTACTGTAAAAACTTTGAATGTAGCGTTAGGAAATTCTGTTAAATTAGACGTTCTGGTATCAAAGTGTATTATTAGCGGTTTGTTAAGTTCAGTGTACTGCGCTGATCTATGCTTTACCGATCACGAATTATAGATGCCCGAACACTGCTAGTCGAGTGATATCACTGAAAATTTAAATTGTAAACAAAAATACGTTTAGCGTTTCTAATTAAGACATGAAAATATGCTTATCAAATATATGCGCGTATGATAAATGTGAAGTGCAGTGTGATTTGAAAGACTGGAAATTTAAAACTTATTAAACATATCTTTAGTACGCAATTACTGTCAAAAAGTATTGTGCAAAAAATTTCTTTAAACATATGATATTTTTACATTCCATTTATCTTTTTATTTTTGTTCGCTCAATCCATTAATGATAATTATTTTCTGTTTCTCCAAATAAAAATTATCCATATTTAGAACATTTCTTTTGTTTTTAATTACAGGCATCAAACGAGATACGTACTTATATAATTGTTAAGCGAAGAAAAACATTCAACATAGTCATACTGATGACAAATAATAAATCACGAGAAAAGATGAAATGGCTTGATAATTGATATGATTTTAAATGTATTAATATCACATTATTTCCTAGAAATCTTGTAGTAATGCTTGCATAAGTTAATGCAGAATTCTGTCATTTCTAATTACTTATATTATAAGTCATAGTAATTGGTTTTATCAATTACATAAAATACAAAACAAATGGAGTCGCACTTTAAAATTAATCTTTTTCCAGTTATGTTAAGAAAATAGTTTTTTTATAGAGAGTTTTATTCTAAGCAAAGTTAACGGAATAATTGGTATTGCTTTAAAATCAATTTTTATTATATATTTACCTCTGAAATTGTTGACATTATTCATTTTAATATTTAAATTTGTGAGAACTGAATAACAAGATTTTGAAAATTATACCTGAAGCACGACATGGCGTATTCTGTAATACTGTTATCTAAATTAAAATATAATGTTTTTAGTACAATAAATTTTATATGACTAAATTTGAAATAATTTTTTCTTTGAAAGATAAAAGAAACAAGAGCAGATTTCTAATTATTTCTTGTGTAAATTTATATGTTCGGCGAACATTGAAGCGGAAACATAGGATAGTCACTCTGCAAAATATAAGTTTATAGAGCTTATGGTGTTTTGATCTTAACTAAATTTGCAAATTAATGTTACATGGATATATATAACAAACAAAACTGTCTGTTACATGTGATTTTTTTCATTCCATTTTGCAGAACAGTCTCGCTTTCCTTTGAGATGTTTAGTAAATTTGTTTGATAAAGAAATTGTTTCACTAATGTTTTACTAATAAGAAATATTAAACATATGTTTTCATTTCGAAGAGGTCGCGCATGCATATGATGGAAATTGGACGCTGTTGTTGAATTTTATAGAGTATCGAGTAAGAAAATATCAGGACTACAGAACAATTTTTTTTCAAGGGCGGGCAGTTGCCCATCAGGGATTCACACCTAGAAAGGCCCGAAGTGGCCCTTTTATTATAGGGGCACTCAATAGGCGGTTCGTAACCGGAAGGCAATTCCGACGTACCACTTAAGGCAGTGTACATGGGGTGTATGTGCACGTTAAATCCGTGGTTCCGAAAGTCCTCTCTGATTGCTAGCAGTTTTCGAGGGGTGCCAATATTCAGAAGTTCCCCACCTTCTGACGAGAATTCAGATTGTGGGGGGAAACTGTGGGGTGGACGAGCGGCACATTCAGTGATGCGATCTGTCCTTTCCAGTCAAACAACCCCCTCACCCCTACGAAGGAACATAGAAGTTAACATCGACCCAAAGCCAGGAATCGCACCCGTACACTAGCTACGACAGCATGGTTCGTTAACCGCTACATCACTTAAGCAGGGGTGGTGTACGAAACATGCATTTTCCTTTTTACTTCTTTTTACCATTTCAAAGTAATATGCCACGCGAGCAAGTTGAAATGTGTTCACTATAAGAATTCCGTTATAATGAATATTTTGTTAGAAAAAAAAAACTAATTTAAATGACGTTTTAAAGATAGGCTTTCAAAATTATTTTGTGTTAAAATAAGTAAAAATGTATAGCTTTAGTTATTTTAGTTGAAAAGAAAAAATTGTACATCAGACACTTTGATTCATATCACTTTGCAAACCATACAACAGAACTTCCTTTTCAATGTTAAAAAATTGATATAAAAACTGGTATTTCGGTTTCGGTTTCCACTTAGAACTTACATTTGTTCGAATATTGAAATCTCTAAAGAAATCAAAACTACAGTAAAGGATGAAAAAAAGAAAAAAATTACTTTTATCTACCTCTTACATCTATAAATAATTCACATTGAGAGATAAAGTACTGCTCTTAAAGTTCCGTTTTATGATGTACAAAAGTATTTGTCCTCTGAAAATGTCTTTTATTGGAGCGTCTTTAATGTTTCGCTTTCCTAAGTGATCTATAAATAATACAGCTCTCGATGAAGAATGACTATATATATTTTTTTCTTTCTTATGAATTAAAATATTTATAAGTCATGATAAACTTGGCCATTCAGGTACCTATTAATACTCATGATTTGTAATATATGTCATGTTCTATGAAAAAGATGTAAGTTTGTGTTCTTTATTGTGTATTTTTGGAAGTTTTGCAGTTTTAAATGTATATTTCTTGTTTTGTTCATTTGCAACACGTGGATAGTTAGTTTTATTTAAATAAATTTTTGTCTCATTTAAGTACATTTCCACATCATCAACCAAATTATAAATAGGGCCTTAAGAATAATGCTCTGGTTATCAATTGGTTCATGCCGTATGAATATTGTTCGCATTCCTGTGCTTCAGTGAATGTGCGTATTATTTTTGAGCTATACTCTATACTTTTTATATTTTATTGCTTTAATTATCATTACACTATTTCCTCATCTTTTTAGTTTGGCATTTAATAAATTTATATTGGTTTCTACCCCTCGCTACAATTATTCCACAATTGGTATGAAACAATTTCTAATAAACAAGGTTTTCCTTTGTCAATTTTCATATAAATATATTTAGAATAGAAATAAAATACTTTAAATAAATATTTTTTTTAAGTCGTTTATTTTCTAACACATGACTTAACCAATTATTTTCCCATACTCACTTACAGGGCAAAGAAGTCAAAAATTAGAAATTCAAAATGTCTGTTTTCTGTATTAACATTTTTTGATTGGATTTTGAATTTTGGTAATAAATTGAATTTCAATATTTTGTACTTTTGGAGGGCATAATTCATCTTTTGTCAGGTCTAGATGAAGAAGAGAGGGCTATGTCACCCAAATTTCTCATCGACTTAAATGTAAAAATCCTCCGTCAACAGCGTGCAGTTTTCAGCGCAATGCACGTACATATTTTCTTGAATAAAATATATGAAATTATTTTTCAAAGTTAAAGCTTACGAACAGTATTTATTGCTTATATATTCTAACAATAGTTTTTTTAAACGATCTTTAATGTAAGGATTTTTTCAAAAGGGAAATATTTTTTATCAAGCTTTAGCGTATTTAACCCTTCGAGGCACAACCCTTTCCCAATGCTGAAAAAAGGGCAGCCGTTGCCATCTCTCGACTTAACTACCAGCAAGATGGCGGACGATCGAAACGTTCATCGCGTGCCACAGATCTAGAGACCCTTTTTTGACGCAGCTGGCTGTGCCGCACAGCCAGCTGTCGGGGGTTCCCTATTTTCAGCATTGGGCAATCTATCCACCTGTTCTCGCATTCTTCCATTTTTCAGCAGATGCCAGTGCTGTTTAAAATAATCGTGACAATTTTTTTACGGGAAATGACGTGCTAAAAAGTAAAGGATTCTCGTGGAGCTATGTCACCCGCAACTATTTTTATAGAAATCAAATCTATTCTTCGTGACTGGCAACAGTCAAAACGTCAGAGTTTGGTGTTTCCAAAGCGGGAACACTGTGCGTTATCTGGCGTATGTTAACTGGCGTACTTATGAAAATGCAACAGTGACGATGCCCTTGTTGTGGTTGGCATTGCTTATGCACATGGGATACTGAGTGAGTAACCCGCTGGATCACACAAAGAAGCCTTTAAACTCGCTCTTGCATGTGCTGTTACCTGAACTTAAAAACTTTTTCCTCTTTGCAAAACGCACAGAGAATTGAAAGAAAAGAGACCATTGAATTATCAACCGAAAGTAGCCTAATTGATTAATTAATACAATCAAACAATTAAATGATTATTAATTAAGGAAGTAAATCAATGGTCCTCAAGATTTATATAAACCCCATTCACATCCTATTAACCGGACTTAAAAAAGTAAAACAATGCAAATGCTTGTTAAAACAATTGCAAAGAAGAAGAAAAAAATAACCATTCATTTGCAGATACACAATTTTTATTTCGGTATCAAACGTCATACATATCATTTCGACTTTTCTCCAATTATGGCCCGAAGGACACAGTTATAGGAAAAAAATATCTTAGCACGAATCAGAAATATGAGCTTCACATATTAAAAGAAAAGAACATATCTGAAAAAAAAAAAGACAGCACTTTTTTGAAGCAGAAAAGTTTTTGGACAGATTGATTCACCCATGATTCACGTGTGTTGACATATTTCTTTATTAAAGGGGTACATTTGACATATGTCTCGAAATTTTAGATGTGTTGAAGATAAGATTTCAGATTGGTTTTCTTTATGTTTTTAACAATGCTGTCCATAATTTTATCTATTATTTTTCAGTGCAAAACCTATGAAAATTTAATACATTTTTTCTAATAAAAGATATTTTTAATAAAAATGGCAGTTAGAAATGGATGTAATAGATAAATCTGTATTCAATGTCCATTGAATAGAATTAAAAAAACACTCAAAATACTGGTGTTAAACGATAAAGTAATTAAAAAACTTTGTAAGAAACACACATAAGAAGTAAAAGGAAAGAGGATACGCGTTTCGTTCAAAAATTGTTTTGAACTTCTTCAGTCCAAGCCCTTCGACGTAAAGAACACAGGGAACTGAAAAGAGAAAAACAAGCAAGATGTTGCCACAAGGGGCAAAGAAAAGTCGAACAAAACCACGGAGAGGGGAGAAAAAAAAATTAAAAAAGGGGGATAAAAAGGAAAGGAAAGAAGCACAAAAAATACAGAAATAAAAAAGGAATAAAGAAAAATAATAAAAAAGGGAACACACAAGTACAAACACACACACAAAAAAGAGAAAACAGAACAAACAAACAAAAAACAAATAGCACACGTTTTTTTTTTGTTTTTTTTTAAATAAAAACCACGAACAGGACAGCACAATAAATATATATATAAATATTTTTTTTTAATAAAAACGAAAAAGAAAGACAGTAACACACGTACATACACATTAAAGAAACAGGGGAAAAAAAGGGGGGGTAGACGAAGAAAGTGAAAAGAACCTTTTTTTGGAAGGTTTTTCCATTACCCAGCACTTAGATCGTCTTGTGAACGATGGTTCTTCCGTTCCTTTCGTTCATTCTGCTTGGAAGTTGCTGTTGTAAGGTTCTTTTCACTTTCTTCGTCTACCCCCCCTTTTTTCCCCCTGTTTCTTTAATGTGTATGTACGTGTGTTACTGTCTTTCTTTTTCGTTTTTATTTAAAAAAAAATTATTTATAATATATATATTTATTGTGCTGTCCTGTTCGTGGTTTTTATTAAAAAAAAAAAACGTGTGCTATTTGTTTTTTGTTTGTTTGTTCTGTTTTCTCTTTTTTGTGTGTGTGTTTGTACTTGTGTGTTCCCTTTTTTATTATTTTTCTTTATTCCTTTTTTATTTCTGTATTTTTTGTGCTTCTTTCCTTTCCTTTTTATCCCCCTTTTTTAATTTTGTTTTCTCCCCTCTCCGTGGTTTTGTTCGACTTTTCTTTGCCCCTTGTGGCAACATCTTGCTTGTTTTTCTCTTTTCAGTTCCCTGTGTTCTTTACGTCGAAGGGCTTGGACTGAAGAAGTTCAAAACAATTTTTGAACGAAACGCGTATCCTCTTTCCTTTTACTTCTTATGTGTGTTTTTTACAAAGTTTTTTAATTACTTCATTGAATAGAATATTAAAACATTTATAATATTTCTAAAAATTAGAGTGTTATGGTGTTGACTATCTTCGCTAAATGAATAACATTAATCTTATGAAGCACCTCAGTTATGTAGGAATTACCGATATTTAGGCTATAAATATTCTTAAGTAGAAAATCTGTTTACGCAAAAATTATCTGAAGATATAAACAACTGAATTCTTGTACTCTGTAATTAAAAAAAAAATCATAATAATTGCTGTGATTTTTGCTGTTTTTCCTAAAGTACACGAACAGCAAAGGCGAAAGTAAAGCCTTTTTTTCTTCAGTTCGTATTTGCTGCAAAACATCGTATATGCAATAAGTACATTTTCAATGACTTTTGCTGCATTTGGCGTGCAGTTGATACTATGCGATACTGATACGCCAATAGCCATGTTATGTTGAAAATATCTGTCCTCGACTGATTGCTGAAAGGAAGCAGCAATGCTAGGGATTCGTGCTTGGAAAGGTGGCTACCAGACAACACCATGCATGGTTGGAAGACTTTCGTTTGCTTTCTTGGTAACTTTAACGTTATGTAAAGAATGAAATCGGAATTGCAAAACTTGAAATTGCATTCAAGTTTTGCAATTCCGAAAGGTGACGGACGATTTTTGTACGTGCGGTTTCCATATGCCTCCAATTTCGTTCTGCTTCCGTAGAAAATATTTGACTAGTGTGACTTTCGTAGAGGTTTTCGTTAAATCCATCTTTCTTACATTTTTTTTACATACTTCATCCAAGATTAGCTAATAAAGCGGCCGGTCGAATCGCAGATTTGACAGAGCCAAATATGCAGCTACGCAAACAGCTGGCAACGGCTACGCTTTTTCATCGCTGGGGCCATCTTTTATAATAAAATCTAAGAGTAAGCAAAGTTTGTAGCTCGCTAGCTATGTAGGTTCGCAACCCCCGATCTTCTTGTGTGTCTGAGAATCGCATAGCGCCATGACGGAGGGTCCCAGACCTATCAAATTTTGTATATGGATCCAAGACAGATCCTCATACAAATCCAAGCAATTTTTTTCAAATTTTTCTTTTTTTTTTTTTTTTTTTTTTTTGCGCCATTTTTCCCCTTTCTTATACGTAATAATGCCGATAAGTACACATGCAATAAAATTGTATTTGTAGCATCAAATAGAGGAGGTTTTATTTTAAAAACAGTTTGTTCTGACTATGCGACATACCTTGCAGATTTAAAAAAAAATTAAAGAAATATCTCTTTTCACGAAAGCTTTTGTAAAATAATTTTTAAAGTGTTGCATCTTTGATTCTCTTCGCCATAACATTTTGATATTTTGACAAATAATGAAATTTTCATTTCGCCCTCTTTTAAAAGAAAAACTTATCGCATTAATTAACTATCGCATAATTTCTAATTTTTTCTAATAAGAAAAAATTAGAAAACAGGAGATTTTTTACAAATTTTGCAGTAAGGTAGGATTTTGAATTCAATAGCTGCTGCTTAAAGATTTCGCTAGCATCCTTGAAATTAAGTTTGCCGTTTTATCGTCTTGGCAACAAAAACATTAAATAATTGTTTGTTGAAGAAAATAAATAAAACTACTTTCAAAGATGACTCTGAAATGAGAGAGTTTTGGTAAGTGAGTTTGTAAGTGATCTACGTCATTTTGATGTAACGAGTTGAAACAGAGTATCGATCAAAATGTACGCCACGAATTAATTGCGCATATTCTTATGTTTCCGTTAAAATGAGGGATAGCCATTGATTATAATTTAAGGTTACGCATCATTTACGAATTTTTACTATCGCATCATGAAACCTCTTAGTAAAAATATTTTTTTTAATTTTGTAAAATAATAAAATGCATATTTAGACCTTCATTTCAAGTCAAACGATAAAGAAATATTAATTGGGAGACTTTTTTTCAAAATTTAAAGTGAAATATTTTGTATTTCATTAGCTCATTCATATAGTTTTTGATGCCATTACAAAAACCTTTTGCTTGCGTTTGCTCTGAAGTATTGAATAATTCTGCAGTAAAAAAATGCGTGGACTAAAAGTTATGGACAACTATCATGTAGAAGGCAAAAATTCTTTGTATCTGCTATTGATAAAAGCAAAGTATGCATGTGAAGCTTCGGGTAAATTAAAATGTCTGTTGCTTAGACATACAAAGTAAAAACTGCGAATTAGCTGCAGTAGCATTAGGAATGGGAATTTTTTAAACTCTTGTAAAACGATGTATGTTTGTTTCATAGTATGCATTTCTATTTTACTAAGAACTCTAAAAATTTGCTTAATTTTCATTTCATTGTTGAATTCGGCTGCTTAAATTGCAGTAAATGATGGTAAGACAGAATTTTTCACATAAAACTTTATCATTATGATACAGCGACGAATTTTCGGGGCAACCCTATGTTCTGGGATATAAAATAGCTCAAAATTCGTATTTTAGGCGTCAAATAGTTAAATTTTGCTTTTTTCTACATCAAAATCGGTTAACTAGAACGTGAGATATGGAGTTTTATGCTCCCTTGGTTTCTATAGCATTTTCTAGAAATCTCGAGAAATATCGGTCGTAGGTTTTCGCTAACCTCACTTCTGGGAACTTATTTTTGGCACCAAATCTGAACTCCACGCTTGGTGACATTTCGGACATTTGGTGCCTTCCAATGGAGCCTTTGTTTCACTGCATTAGCGTTACACCATAGCTTAATGATTCAGCCGTATTCTTATGACGTAATCAAAACTCGCGCTTTAAGGGGAAATTTCTAATAGCTTTTGCCTCACCTATAAATAGAAGCGAGGGCCCCGATCCAGCCAGTCTTGCTTTTGCTTGTGCCAAGAGCAGATGTTCGTGAAAGCTTAAGGCTTTGTATTGGCGCTTAGAAGAGCTATGTTTAGCTTGTTTTAGAAGCTTTGTTTTTGAGTGCTGTGTGTAAATTCTTAATGGTTGAGTCTTGAGGGACTGTGTACGATTTCCCTCGTAAGTTTCCTCTGAATTTATGCCTGTGGAAGTGTTTTATTTTGCGTGAGAAATACAGCATTTGTGAAAGCTTCTGTTCTAAGCGGACTGTAATAAGAACATTACTGGGTGATTGTGCTTGTGAATTTTGTACAGCTGATTGTTCGACGAAGTTCTAGAAACAATAAAGTTTGTGTTCCATCCTGACAAGTGGACTCTTTACTAGAACTTTCTACACCTACTGGACTTTAGAACGACGAACCCAGAAACTGGCAGAGTATTCTGCCAGTTTCTACAACAATATTATTTCTACAACAATATTGTTTCAAATATTGAAATTTGGAAGGAGGAAGGGAGACCGGATCTCCCCCCCCACCCCTGTTAAATATGTCCCTGGTAATGGATTCTATTAATATGGTAACAATCATGATAAATATGAAATTAGATTTTTATTTTAAATTCTAATCGTAAGTTAATTTGATATCATTTTGATGTCACGAACTTCAAATTGCATCAAAAAATGTGAAGGTAACGCGTTTTAGGGAAAAATTACATCACTAGTGCTTACTTTTACGACAACCATGAAAGCCAAAAAGTTCATAAAACAATGAATGTTTCAGGTAGATACCACTATTTCTATGATATCAATAATATTTTTAGACTTTTTTGTATAGTAAAGATTTACCAAGGATTTCTGCAGAATGACTGAGATGATACGTTCACGCTTTAGGAAGTAGGAGACAAAATGAAATAGTTGTCTACACCATGTGATGTTTTTTTAGAACTTAAACCAGAAAGACAAAATTTTCATCCATCAGAAACATTTTGAAAGTGAATACATTTGTTTGCAAAACACGTTTTACGTTCTTTTTCATTTCAAATAAAACTGGCATAGTTTTTGTGTTACCATTTTGCAGTTACGTTATGTACTGTCTCAGCAAGAATCTGTAAGGCAAAGTTAATGTTACAAGTCAAAGAATTTCTCGTATTTTAAAATTTCGTATATGTGGAATTAATTTCACTTCACTTACATATTAATTGCATTTCATGAGTAAGAAAAACATTTTATTCCTTCCTTTCCGAAGAACGGATACGCAGCAAATTTAACCATACTTTTTCCCCCCTACAAGCAGTGAAAGCGCAGAAATCGGGTTGTTTCACGGTTATCAAACTAGTTTCTCTCAAAAGATGATTCTATGAAACGAATAAAAATAAAATGATTTAGTAAAGTTTTCCCACGCTAATTTTCAAATTTTATTGGAACATAATACAAACACTATAACAATCTTCAAAATGGTAACCGATAATTTAAATTACACAATACACATATACAGGCTTAGACTCGCCGTTTGTAAGCCGTTTACCAGGCGGCTAGCATCAGTCCGGTCCTTTTTTATATATAAAAATTCAAAATTCAATCTTTAGAAAACAACGCGCACACTTATTTTATTTACTAGCTCGCTCATTTATTCAAGCAGCGGGTGCGCTTATAATCTTTACTTCTCCCATGGGGGAAAAGCACATCCGCCACAGAAGTGGCGATGTTGCTGGAATAAATAAACTTTTGCCAGTTTTTTTTAAAATAAATATATATATATATATATATATAACTTAAATTAATGAGAGTCTTCATATTTTAGTCTTGATAACGCATCGGTATTACTATGCTGATTGTCTTTTCTGATAAAACAGCAAATAAGGAACTCTAGGGGGATTATGACTTAACACATCATCTTCAGACACAACAGTTATTGTACTGTCATCACAACGAAAACACGTCTGGCTACCATCATTGTAAACATCAGATATGTAATGACCTTTAACTGCTTCTTCACCATCATGATACAGAACAGCAAATATATTATACAGACGAATCTTATGAATTTTCTTCACATCAGATGAGAACAAATCTCTATTTAATTCAAACTCAACAGGATAATCTATTTTTCTCATTAATTTCTTACATCCGCCCTTTTTATTGTAAACAAATCTTTTTAAGTGAAGAATTAGGATAGGGGGAAATGTTTGGAATGCTATGTGATTATAAGCTTCAACCTCTTGCTTGGTCTTGGCACATATATAACCTTGAATTGGTTCTTTCACTGTCATCTCCTTCAATGCTTCTAACACAGATTTCACCTTTTCAGACTGAATATGTAACTGAAGAGTGAAAAAAGGCTGAATTGAAGCTGAAGTTTTGTTTCCACTGGTAGTCAGAAATGATTTAATCTGTCCACCAAACAAATCAGAAATGGGAGTTTTATGTTCAGCAACTTTCCTAGTAACCATTCCTTTATGTTTTGAGCCAATAACTTGCCATTTATCTTCATCTTCAGACGCATCATAATCTTCTTTAGTGTCGGGGTTGACACGTATATTATTTTTATTCTGATAATTCTTTATTACTTGCACCATTTCTTCATGCATACCATTTAAAATGAAACTTAAGAATTCTTCAGCATCTTCTTGCTGGCCCTTCAGATAGTCAGATTTGAGATTTCTCAGCATATCATAAATAAAATCGGGCTGCAAAGGTTGCCCAGGAGACAGTTCTTCCTTAGGGGACTGATATTGTTCAAATTCATGAGCTACTTTCGTCATGCAATCAATAACTGGGAAAGCTGATTTCCCTCCTTCATGTCCTTGTAATAACGGAAGATCATTTAACAGTGTATAAAATGAATGACAAGCAAGTAAAGCTTGAAGTGTAGCATTTATGTAACACCAATTTTTACGATTAATCAGTCCACGAGGTAGTATTGGAACCTTTTTACGTGTGTAGTTCAAATTATGCAAGTGTTTGCCCAAAACCAGAGCCATCTTATCTTCCTCTATGGATAAACTATCTAGCTCTTGTAATTTTACTGGAACTTTTACAAATTTACTTCCATTAATTACTGATGGCTTATTGGCTGGAAGCTTCATTTTGCCTGGCTGTCCTCGACTTACAATATTAGTCCATGAACGGGGAGCTGAGGGAGTAACAGCTACAGGTTCCGATTTTACTGGTATTGAAACCGTTTCAGTTTCGTTTCCTTTGGAATATTCCTCCTGGTGTTCAACGCTATTTTGCTTAAACTGAAGATTCGAATCTTTATTTACAGCAGAGTTCGCTTCATTTGCGACAGTTTTAAAAGGTTCTGGTTTGTTGAGACTTTCGGAAACTCTGCTGACTGATTTAACAATGGGTTTACAGTATTCAGCAGCAGCAACTTGATTCTGGAAGCTAGAGGGGACGAAACAAGATACTTTTGTATTTAATTTGGACGATGCAGCTGGCAAATAAGCTGGAGTAGGCTGCGCTACACTAAACTGGACATCACCACTAATTTTTTCCTTCATTAATCGAAATGTCGTATTACAAATTAACATATCGCATTTCAGTTTCCTAGATATGCCGCATATAACCGGTACTCTTCCATGTAACCCATCATTTATTTTTACATTCACTATTCTTAACGGAACTGTTTCTTCTTCTCCAAACGCTGAGTAAAGCTTTACAGTACCTTCACTCTTTTCTTCATGTTTCTGTATTAAATCATTTCGTTTGACTGATATTTGTGCCCCAGTACCTACGATACCATTAAATGTTTTCCCTTCGCATTCAACTTCCAAAATCATAAGATTATCGCAATTACTTTTGAGTTTAAATTTATCTGATGTTCTCAAATCAACCCGTGCGGTGAGCATGCTCAATTTTTCTTCAGTGTTACCTTCTTTATTCGCGTCACTAGTCTGCATTTGAACTAAATTACTCGCATTCTGATCTTCTGTTATGGAAATTAAGTGAATCGCTTTGATTTTTAAATCCCGGACATTGCGATCGCAAATTTTCAAACGATCCGCATTCAAAACATCGATTCGGTTTACTTTGTTCAAGCAAATTTTCTTTTCTTCTATCTTGGAAATCATTTCCTTTCGAGTCGTTGTATTTCGGCGACTTTCCAAATTTCCGTATTTTGACTGGTACGGGTTAGTTGCCCAATTATCGTTTTCTGTTTTCGCAAGAGGACGTTCCTTGGCGAATTTTGGCTTCATTAATCTTCTTACATCGTCATATTCATATAGTTTTTCGGCCAACGTTATTGGGGATACAATCTCCGTCTTTTCATCCATGAAATGTTCTTTCACTTCAAATGGTACCTTTCTTTTAATCTGATCAGTGATCATCAGACTTTTTAAATCTTCAAGTGATTTAATTTTTAACCCGTCAATCCACCCATCAAAATAGGCTTTCATTTTAAAATAAAATTACATCCATGTTTCTTCTGTGGACTTTTGATGTTTCATAAATAACTGTTTGAATTTCTCGGCGCTTAATTTAAATCTTTTTAACAGCATCTTCTTAATTTCATCGTAATTTTGCGCTACCTCTTCTGTTTCCCTAGCAATCAAACTGGAAACAGGAGTTGGCAACACCCCAATTAAATGAGCAACCCAATTTTCTTTATCGACGCCAAGCATCTTTAACTGTCTCTCAAACAACGTAAGAAATAAACAGATATCGCTTTCCTTCGGATCAAACCTAGGCAATAATTTTTCTAAATTAGTTTTAACACCACTTCCTTCCCGTACTTGGCTTCCCAACATCGCATTTTCTGCCATTTTTTCAATTTTCAATTTTTCTAATTCAAAAACTTTCTCTCTTTCTTTTTCATCTCTCTCTTTCTGATCCTGTCTTTCTCTTTCTTCTCTTTCTTTCTGATCCTGTCTTTCTCTCTCCTCTCTCTCTTTCTGATCCTGCCTTTCTCTTTCTTCTCTCTGTCTTTCTTTTTCTTCATTTCTATCAGCAATAATTCTAGCCAATATTTCTTTACAAAATTCTTCATCATAGTTTTTATCGTTCGTAATCAGATCACGTAACTTCGCCACAGTAAATGTCGTATCAACCGTTAAACCCAGTTCTTCAGCAAGAACTATTAAATCTTGTTCCTTTCCCTTACCAAAAAATGCCATTTCACTTTTTAAATGCTAGTTTTCAGCTACGGTTACAAGTATATGTTTATATACGAATCAGGAGGATTCTTCAAGTAAATATGCCGGGACGGCCAACTATATATTAACACCAACAGGGAAACTTCCTTCAAAACCTGCCAAACTGGCCTACTAAACTTCAAAATAATGCAGATCAACTGCTACAGCTACGTACAAATACAGTTGCATGAAATTGATGAAGAAATACAGCTCTCACCTGAGCATTCTGTAGTATCGCATCCAGTCCAATCCAATAATACCGACTACGCCAGTAAAGTTTTCCCACGCTAATTTTCAAATTTTATTGGAACATAATACAAACACTATAACCATCTTCAAAATGGTAACCGATAATTTAAATTACACAATACACATATACAGGCTTAGACTCTAGCCATTTACCAGGCGGCTAGCATCAGTCCGGTCGTTTTTTATATATAAAAATTCAAAATTCAATCTTTAGAAAACAACGCGCACACTTATTTTATTTACTAGCCCGTGTTCTTTTAACGGCTCGCTCATTTACTCAAGCAGCGGTTGCGTTTATAATCTTTACTGATTTGCATTTGCTTTCCGTTATATATAAACATAGGCGTTATTTTAATAAAACCCTCTCCCCCCCCCCCCACACACATTAACTATACACTAACATTCGGTTGTGTGAAGCTGATTTGGGATCGTTGCTTCCTAGCTCTGGGGTAAAAAATGACAGGTCAGCTTTAAACTTGCTCTAAAGTTGAAGTATATGGAACTGTAAAAGGTATGTTCACGGCTGTTAAAAATAAGAGATCCAGAAAGGTAATTGAACACATTGTCCTCTTGCACGGCAATGCAAAACCTCACTTGATACGAACAATACAGAGTTTGCTTAGTTCTTGCAGCTAGATGTTGCAGCATACAACTTACAATCCCGATCTGTTGCCATGCGACTTTTACGTGTTCTCAGAGCACGAAGAGAGCTCTGAGAAAATTTTCCAACGATAACCAGATTCAGACAACTACTCTGAGGTGGTTCCTGGAGAAATGAGAAGTTCATTTTAATCCTAAAAGTATAGAACAATGAGTGCAACTCTTTGCACTGGGATATTATATACAGTATAGCGTTCTGTCTGTGTGTCATATTGTATATTAACAAAGTTTTCGATAGTGTATTTCTTAAAGTTACATTGTTCTATTGTAATATACTTTCAGAACACCCCATAGTACCCGATTTTTGTAACTGTGATATAATATGATTACAAAAAGATTTGATTACTAAAAACTTTTAATTAAATTTAAAAAAGCTGCATAAACACAGTCCTTGTTTAAGGACAAACAATTCATCATTAATAACTTGTAAAGCTGACTGAACGCAGTATTAAAGCAGTTTCATTTAAATTCTTCGGATAATAAAATTGTACGTGTGGAGCATTAAATAGAAATTAATTTTATGCTCTGGAACCAATGATAAGTAATAAAGCAACTAAAACCAGATATTTACCGAGAATCTTTTGATAGGATTCTAAGTGATCTAATTATATTTTTACTGCTAGATATAAAGAGAGTCTGTAAGGCGAAACCTTATTTGAATTTCAAATAGACTCATAAAAGGATTTTGAAGCGTAAACCTTGAGTGAAACGAAACACGCCTATTTTGATAATTATAATAATGTATCTCTCTGATTGTAGTACAAGAGGGATCAACTATTTGTCTAAGAAAAGGAATTTGTATCGCTTAAAATTTCAATCATTGGAAACTCAAGGGACTACCCTACAAATAAGAAAGGAGTTTGCAATTTTATTCCGCTTCGGATATTAATGCTGAAGCATTTCACATTTTACAGGAATTCCTTAGATAACAGTGACAAGAATTTTTTGTAGTTAAAATAAAACTCTGTGTACATTGGTTTTATTTTTCCAATGTAATGTATAAGATTTGAAGAACTAAAATATGCTTATAAAGCACATGGAGTAGGCGTGATAAAAAGTAATGAAAATATTAGTAAATGCTTAAGGAGAATGAAGGTACACATTAAAAATTTTTTGACTTAACAAATGAAATGTTTTATTGCTATAGAAGAACTAATATATTTTGAAGGTTTTTGCATAAACATTTTTTTTTTTGTCAAAGACATCTGTACTATTTTTAGAAAGAAAAATACTTGAATGAAAGTGCATACAGAAATGTGTTAAATTATTTTGATAAAGTGGCCTTAAATTTTTAATAATATAATTGTGTAACACCTGGCTGCTTTTACGTGTTCTAAAAGCTCAAAGAACATTTCAGTCGAAAACAATTTTCCAACAATGACCAGGTTCAGACAGCTGTTCTGATGTGGCTCAATGATTAAGAAGAAGCAATTTGCTTTATTTTAAATTTCACAAATTGTAAAACTGAAATTCAACATTTTCCTTTATCACATAACATGAAAAGTATTTTTTTGAGATGAGTACAACATGTTAAAGCAATACGAGCAATACAATTCCAGATTTGTTAAAACATTCATCTTATTACTTTCATCTTATTTTTTTTACGAAACTCTAGTAACTCTTCTGTGCAGACACAGAAAATAAAGTCGGAGAGAGGAAGAGAAAATCTTTAAAAAATCTCTAGAGATAATATTTCTTCCTTAACTATGAGAAATTTAATAAAGTGTGAAATATCTGTAGTAGAAACGAAACTATTATTTCCAAACATCACTGCCAAATTGGAATGCATGATCAGTATTAGACTATAATCTCCAGAAGTTATGATTTATCTCGAAATGGACACAGCAATGGAAATTTTAACACACCATTTGATTAAATATTTAAGAAAAACCATTTTTGGAGTATTTTATACATACAAGTAGACAAAACAGGAGTAAAGTATTTGGCAATGGTATTTGTTACTGCCAAAGGATCATGTTTCAAAATAAATGTATAAGAGACAGGTCTGGTAATAATGCAAATGTATAAGAATGGTGTGAAAGAAGTGAATTTAGAAACATTGTTTGCCGCAGCACAAGGAATATGCACTCTGACGTTGCTGGAATTGAAAAAGGCTGTAGGATGACTATAGTAGCTATATAGCCTAACATATCTTGTATGATCCTAATAGAAATAAAGTAAGAAAGCAAATCCAATGTATTTCCTGTTGTTGTCTAAGGCACCAAAAGAGTGTCGTGGAATAGTGTGTAGGAATTGATGGAAATCCAATACTTTGAGGCGAAATAACGAACGATGAAATCTTCCTTTCTTTGTGTTGACACTGTTTCACTTGTAGAAGTGGAGATCTGCCTTTTCATCCACGGTCGGAAAATGATTGGAACCGAGTCCCATATCATTCGGAGTGTAATGGTTGTTATGGTTGGTAACGTTACAATGGTTGGTACGTAGTGTAATGGTTGGCCCATTACACTAACATGAATGTCATACTTCCAAAATTATAACTTCGGGGGGAAAAGGTAAATTTCATTCAGGATTTCATAACTTATGTGGGCCAATAAAAAGAGGACCAAACGTGCTTTATTATCTCATCATTGGCGTCCATAGGGCACGTTGACCATCAGATCAAAGCAAATGCCCATGCACCCAAGGCCTTTGATGGAAACGGTGTAGTTCTCATATAGATTACTGTGAAAATGAGTTAACCTTTTAGAAACATAATCTATATCAATATATTTATTCAGAATTTGCGTGAGTGTAAGTTTCCCTAAAAGTACATTTGAATTTTTACTTCTTCATCAATTTAATAATGCTTGGACTTAGCAGCTCTAATACATAGCCTATCATGAAAAAGTATTTATTAGAGCGAAATTTCAGTTTGATGATTCTTCATTCTTCAGCTATAACAAATGACTGAAACTTTCACTGTATCTGATATTATGTATTGTTTTATAAATACAACTAAAAAACTCTAAAGTTTTAAGCAGCAGAACAATACAAGTTTCAGTCCAATTTAAGCAACACAGACCTGTCTTACTTGCTTCTGTTGAAATACTGTGACTTTTATCATTTAATCTTTTGCATATATTATGTTTATTACTCTCTTTCAGTTGATCGTGCGAATTTGTTTCGTGCTAAAACGATTCCAATTTTTATTTTTGGATAACAGCAACAACAGAAAGACGAATTTTAAAATACATTTTTTACGATAAATGATGGTAAACGTAAAATTAGCTCATATTTAATATGAAATTTGTTTGCAGTGTTCCGAAAATATACTATTAATTTTCTGCCATCTCAATTTAAACTCCAGAATTAGAAAATAGTTCAAAGTTTTTCTTTGACACTGAGTATCATATTGTACCTTTAAAAACTTTCTTTCTAAACACTTTCCGATCAAAAAAAGAGTTTTTTAGTTCTACTTTGTTCCATTTGATTACTTTAGTTTTCAACCAGCAGATAGTTTTTTTAAAATGTCTCATTCGATGTCATTGCACAAAAAAAATCCATTAAGGTAAATGAAAAGTAAAAAGTTTGCGTTTTGGAGAAATTCTTTGGTATTTACCACATTAATGTGCCATTTTGTTTTGAAAAATGGCCAAAAGAATTATTGGACAAAAAAGAGTAGACAAAAAAAAAATGTCATCCATATTTTTCACTTGAATTCGTATCTAATTTTGCTTAAGAAAAGAGCATAGCTAATTTAAAAGAAAACACTTGTGGACAGAAATGTTTTCCTTAGGATGTATTTCCTTTATTTAAGGGGAAGTTAATGACCAAATTGAAAGTACGTAGCAATAAAATATTTCTGTGATAATATACTTCATAAAAGATCTGCATACTTAGATGACTGTATGTATGCTTAAATAAACATGCAACTGTCATGAAGGCTTTTCTTTCATGATTTTTTACTTGTCTGGTTAAACTTATTCAATCTTACGTGTTCCACATTTCAGTCAATAGATTTCGCATTTATTTTCACTAGGGAACAGAAATACAATATGATAGTTTGACTATCAACGCAATCTGCTCGTGCTTACTTTCCTTTCTCTGTGGAAAATTTGCACTATCCTCGCTTGGAATAAATAACAAATGTCCAATAAACTATATGATACGTATGATACATAGATCTGGGAGCATCCACCTTACAGTCATGATCTGACGCCTTGCGACTTTTACGTTTTCAAAGAGCTCAAAGAAGATTTCAGAGGAAGACAATCTTCCAACTATGGCAAGATTCAGTCAACTGCTTTGAGGGGTCACCAAGGCCAATGAGTGATTTGTTTTAATCGTAAGGGCACCGAATAATGAGTGCAACACTTCGACAATATCAGAAAGAGCAACTGGGATATTCTATAGATTATAGTGTGTTGTTTGTCTGTCATGTTGTATCGTAACATACTTTACGATAGTATATTTCTTATACGCCCATTGTTCTAGTGTAATATACTTTCAGAACACCCCTAGTACACGATTTTTGAAATTCTTTCATGAATAATATAAACGCCGAAACAATTTGATAACCAAAAGCTTTTAATTAAATAAAAAAAGCTGCATAAACACAGTCTTTGTTTAAGGACCAATAATTCATCATTAATAACTTGCAAAGCTGGTTGAAAGCAGTATTAAAACAGTTTCATTAAAATTCTTCGGATAATAAAATTGCACTTGTTAAGCATTAAATAGAGATCAATTTCAAGCTCTTGAACCAATGATAAGGAATAAGTCAACTAAAACTGAATTAGATATTTACCGAGAATCTTTTGATAGAATTCTGAGTGATTTAATTATATTTTAGCGTTAGATATAAAGAGAGACAGTAAGGCAAAACCTTATTTGAATTTCAAATAGACTCATAAAAGGATTTTGATGCATAAACCTTGAGTGAAACGAAACACTTCTATTGTGATAATTATAATAAGGTATCTCTCTGAATGTAGCTTTATAGGGATCAACTATTTGTCTCAGAAAAGGAATTTGTATTGCTTAAAATTTCGAGCTGTGGATACTCAAGGGACTACCCTTCGAATAGGAAAGGAATTTGCAATTTTATTCGGCTTCGGATATTAATGCTGTAGCTTTTCACATTTTACAGGAATTTTCCTTGGTAACAGTGACATGAATTTTTTGCAGTTAGAATAAAATTCTGGGTACCTTTTTCTTCTTGTTTTTTTTTAATTTATAAGATTTGAGGATCTAAAATATATTTACAAAGTACATGAGTAGGTATAATAAAAAGTAAGTGAAATATTAGTGAATGCTCAAAGAGTATAAAGGTACAAACTGAAAAATTTGACTTACTAAATCAAATATTCTATTGTTATAGAAGAACTAATATATGTAGATGGTTCTTGCATAAACTGTTTCGTATCAAAGACATCTGTTTCAACATTTTAAGAAAAAAAAAACTTGGATGACAGGGTTTACTAAAACTTATAAATCATTTTGATTAAATGGCCTTTAATTTTTAATAATAAAAATACCTGAAGAAGAGAGACACATAAAATCTTCTTTAAAGGCAATATTTCTTCCTTATATGTAAGAAATTGAATGACTGTGAAGTATTTACAGTAAAAATCAAACTATTATTTCATATCATCTCTCTCAAACCGATTTGATCAATAATTGGACTATATGAATATTGGACTATAATCTCCAGAAGTTATAATTTATCTCTAAATGAGCACAGCAATGGAAATTTTATCGGTTTATTTGATTAAAAATTAAAAAAAAATATTTTATGCATACAAGTGGACAAAAGAAGATTAAAGTATCTTGCAATGTGTTTTTTTTTTACTACCAAAAGATGATGTTTCAAAATAACTGTATAAGTGACAGGTCTGGTTATAATGCAAAAGGATCAGAATGATGGTAACACAGGGAATTTAGAAACATTAACCACTGCAGTACAAGGAACATGCACTGTATAGCATTGCAAGAATTGAAAATTGGCGTAGGATTACTATTGTACATATGATCCTAATAGAAAGAAAGGGGAGAAAATCCACTGTATTTTCCGTTGTTCTCTAAGGCACCAAAAGCGTTTTGTGGAATAGTTTGTAGGGATTAATGGAAATCCAATCTTTGGAGGCTAACTCAGACCAATCAATGAAACCTTCCTCCAGACGTGCCAACTTTCCAAAATCAAAATGCCTGAGATCTCTATATTTTTAACGGCAAAAAGGAATTTTTAATAGAATCATTTTCGGCATAAAATGGGAATATAATCAATACTTATTTTATTATCTTCGATGCCATTTGCGTCTTCCATGTAAACTTAAGTAATAGGATAATGGTAATTTGTATAATGTAAATAAATTTAACTTCAAACGTTTGCAAAATAAATATCGGGAAATACATCAATCAAAATACATAGGACATAAACTACTGATATCTAAAAATTCTAGGATAACTTACAACACTAAAATTTGAAATAATATCTAACTTAATGTTAAAAGATATTATTTATCGAATACAGCTTTGAAAATTGTAGCATACCTGCACATAAATAATGGGCATACATGTAAATTCATTTATGTAGTTTTTTAGAGCCACTTCAGATGCAATATTTCAAATCAAATGCCTTAAGAAGGTTGAACCTCTTACAACAATATGAAAGAAACGTGAACTGATTTTACAAAACTGATAAAAACTGGAGAACATTTGCAGTTTTTAATAAACTCTTTAAAAATCCTGAGAAAATGAAGAAATATACTGAGGACCAAAACTAATTAAAAAGCCCGAGACCCAGGCCAAAATCCTAAGATTTGGCAAGTCTGTTTTACTGTTTGTGCTGACATTGGTTCACTTGTGGAAGTGCCGATCTGCCTTTTCATCCCCGATCGGAACAGGATTGGAACCGAGTCCCATAGTGTTTGGTCCATTACGCTGACAAAGTATAAATGTTCCAAAGTATTTCATTCAGGCATTCAAACGTAAGTGGGCCAATATAAAATGGACTAAACGTGCCTGATTATCTAATCACTGGTGTCCATAGGGCACCTTGTCCATCAAGTCAAAGCAAATGCCTATGCACCTAAGGCCCATGATGGAGATGGTGTAGTTATTATGTATATTAACGTGAAATTGAGTTTACCTTTTAGAAACATAATCTATATCACTAAATTTATTCAGTATTTGCGTGATTGTAAGCCTCACATGTAAGAACATTTGAATTTTTGCTTCTTAATCAATGAGTGCTTGGATTTAGCAGCTCTAATACATAACCTATTATACGAAAGTATTTATCAGAGCGAAATTTCAGTTCGATGATTGTTCATTCTTCAGCTACAACAAATGACTGAAATATGCACTGAATTTGATATTAACTTTTGTTTTCAAAATGCAATTCTAAAAATCCAAAGTTTAAACAGCAGAAAAATACAAGTTTCAGTCCAATTTTAAGTTACACACGCCTGCCTTAGTTGCTTCTGTTGACATACTGTGACTTTTATCATTTCATCTTTTGCATACCTTCTTAATGTTTATTACTTCCTTGCGAATTTTTCTTCTTGCTAATTTAATTTCAATTTTTACTTTAGTGTAACAACAACAAAAAAACACTAATTTTTAACATATTTTTACGATAAATGATGATAAACATAAAATTAGTTCATATTTAAAATGAAATTGGTTTCCAATGTTCAGAAATGTACTATTACTTTAGAAAATTATTAGAAGTATTATTAGAACTATTATTAGAAAATATACTATTACGTATCAGCTTAAACTACAGAATTAGAAAATAGTTCAAAGTTTTTCTGACACTAAGTTTCATATTGTATCTTTAAAAACTTTCCCTCTTAAACACTTTCCGATTAAAAAAAGAGTTTTTTAGTTCTTTTTCGTTCCATTTGATTATTTTAATTTTCAACCAGCGGATAGTTTTGTAAAAATGTCTCATTCTATGTCATTGCGTAATAAAAGTTAAAAACTTTAAAAGAAACATGCAAATCCATATTTAATTAGCTCAAAACAGATAAATCAATTCCCGACTTATCAAACAAGTACACTGGAATAATTACTTTACCTCAACTGCACTGCTCTCAAATATTCTACTGCGCTGCGAAGTTTAATTTATAACTTATCACGAAATAATGCTGAATCTAGATAATTCGGACAGATTTGGATAGCTTAAATGATTGATATAGGAAGCGAGAAACGTTTTAATAGCATCGCTAACAAGCTATGCTCAGCAAATGATTTGGTTGCGAGCATTGTTTTCAGAGATGTGGGAGTAAGGTCTCTTTTGCCCAGTTTAAACGTACTTAAGTAAGTTTCGACAGAATGACAAGCAAGATGAAATCGATATGGTACTTTATAAAACAATACTTTGAAAATGAGAAAGAACAATTATAAGTAAAGTTTAAGGGAAATTTTATGTATAATGCACTAATATTAGAAATGATGTACTGTTTAAAATATCTGTAAATAACCGAAAAATAGACTGGCATGAAGATTTTAATTTTTGCATATATATTAATTTATGCAATAGGGAAACTATCTAAAATCCAGCAATTCCTTTTGGCTCTATAGCGTACTTTCATGTCCAATCTCAATAGAAAGAACAACGAAAAGAAAATGTCAGCATGACAGGTATTTTTTTTTTAATTTTGGTTTCTGAAGTTTCTTATATAACACATGCCGACTTATATAACACATGCCTGATATACAAGGTGATTCTAAAAATGTGTCAAAACTTCTAGGAGGGATATTTTACACCAACCAATAAGATGTTTGAGAATCCCATAGGAATGTGGATTCGAAAGCGTTGTTTTCACGTACCTGTTCATAAACATTTTATAAGAAATGATCAAATTTCTTAACCGGTTTCAGAAACTAAGGGATTTTCTCTGAGAATTTCTTCAATGTAGTGAAATAGAGTCTGTAAACTATCATCTTTAGTCACGTACTTTCAGACAAAGATGCATTAATTGCTGGTAAACCATGGTCGGATAGTTTACAGTTACTTTAAAACCTTTTCAGAAGTAATTATTAACAGTTACATAAAGACGACGTTTAGAATCCTATATTGCTATGTGTTTTTCAAACTGTCATGATGGATTTGTCCAAACATTCCTAGAAATTTGTTCCTGCACTATATCATTCTGTATAATCTCAGTCATTTCCGATGCACAATGAAATGTTTATTTCAAATACTCTGCGAAAACAGTCTGGTTTATGAACTATCATTTCTCGACTCAGAATAAACGGTTGTCTGCTACATGCTGAATTCCTGTAATCAGTGTTTCCTTTGTGAAAATTGTTTCAAGTAAATGCAGAAATAGAACAGATGCTAAAAAATGGAAAATTTCTGCTTTAAAGGTAGATTAAGAAAATAACTGCTAATAACTTTCCTTACAAAAAAAATTTCTGAGTTTTTGACAGAAAAAACCTTTACAATTAGAAAATTGCTTCTCCTTGAAATTCACGGTGAAATCCTTTGTCACATTCAAATTTTTTATAACAATGTAAGTTCAAGTGTATCAAAAATACAAGAATTATATCGAATTTAGAATCTGGTTTATTTACAAAAATAAAAATAAAAATCTCATACAGTGCTAAATTTAACAGTTAATTGCGCGCATATACATACCACTCTTTAGGATACTTTGTGAGATTTTTTAGAATGTTTCCTTATTATCGTACACTTCTGTGTTATTGTTATTTTTTAATAACAGCATGTATTACAATTTTCAGAAAGTTATAGATGCTTATTTTAACTAATAGTGAATGTTCCGTCTTTGCAATGTACATCCTTGGCCATCGAGCGCCGTTCTTGGCGCACTTTGTAATCACGCCATTTTGGCAACCCTTCTACTTGCAATGTTTTTCCTCGCAACTTTCTCTCTTGTACGCTACGCTACGCAGTAACACGCATCAAATAAACGCATTTCGCATTTTACAGTCCATTTGTCTCTTTGCAAACGCAACCTCCGCACATTTTGGTCCTTAGCGACCCGGAGGTAAACCGGATCCTATGGAATAAGTAATCTTATACGCTTTGATTGAGTTTAATGTAATAAATTCAGATCGCTAAGATGACTGATATTACAGCGCTAAACCGAAAGCGCGGCGGCATCAAAAGCCAGCTGACGAAATTAAATAATGTCCTCACAGAAGGGCAAGAAAACATGGACATTCCTGAACTTCAGGCTCAATTGGATATTTTGCTTACTATACAGCAGAAATTCGAAGTGCTTAAGGACGAATACTACATGATCGCAAAGGAAGACGAATTCCAAAAAGTCGAGACCTCTCTTTTCGAAGTGGATGATGACAATCAAAAATTAGAGGTAAGCCTCAAAACCTCTATTAACAAATTAAAAACTATAAATACTGACTCTGTGCAAAACAAAGGTGTTGAAGAATCTATTATGAGTGATCAACCAAAAAGGGCTTTTGTAAAGCTTCCGAAAATCCCACTTCCGTTTTTCAGCGGAAAATTTGAGGAATGGAACTTGTTCAAAACACAGTTTAATAGCTTAATTACTGAAAATCCTGAACTTTCTGAAAATGAAAAATTGCATTATTTACGCGGATCGCTTAAGGGAGATGCTAAAATCATAGAAACTGTTGACGATAACTTTTCTTCTCTCTTTAAAGCTTTAGAACAACGCTATGAAAACAAAAGAATAATTGTTAACTGTCATATCAAAAACATTTTAAATCTCTATCCCTTAAAGCATGAATCAGGAAAAGATCTACGCAACATATTAGATACCATTTTGAAAAATCTTAGATCATTAAAAATCTTAGATTTCGCTAGAGATAAATTATCTAATGCCTTGTTATTAAATATTGTACTTGATAAATTAGATTGAGACACTCGCAAGCAATTTGAATTAACATTGAAAGACAACGATGTACCTGAATTTGATGATTTCCTCGAATTCTTAGAAAGGAGGTGCCAAATCTTAAATAATATTCAAACAAATATTCCTTCTAAAGTTAATGCCAATAGATCGAAATCTCTTTTTGTTAAGGCAGACAAATCTCCTAAATTGTGTATCGCCTGTAAATTACAAACACATGCTCTGTATCATTGTAATGTATTTAAAGGAATGAAATTATCCGAAAGGTTAGATTTAGTTAAAAAAAATCGTCTTTGCAAAAATTGCTTAAGTGCATTCCACCAATTATCCAGATGTAACTCTGAAGTTCCTGTTGTGTTTGTGAAAAGAAATTAGATCATCACACATTGCTTCATAAATATTCCACACCGCCGATACCCATGGCGAGTAGTCATAACATCCGAGAGAGTGAACCCAGACTCCCGACGCATACACAACCTCAAGAACGAAATCAACAAGCTAACAGTTCAGAATCTGTTGATTTGCAGGCGCCAGAAAATCCTCGCCTTTCGTTTTTCTGTAATGGAGATAAGAACATTTTAATAAACACAGCTATAATACATGTCAGAGACGCATGGGGGGGATTCATACCATTAAGAGGCGTTCTTGACTCTGCCAGCGAGTCTAGCTTTCTCTCCTCTACTGCGGCAGATTTATTGGGTTTGAGAAAGGAGAAAATAAACATCCCAATTACTGGTTTGAATGATACATCGGTAAACATAAAGAAAAAAGTTTCGGCTCTCTTATCGAATGAAAATAGGGATTCGCAATGGGAAGTAGATTTATTAATTGTTCCTAACATAACAAGTTTCACACCTTCTACAAAATTAAATATTTCGAACTTAAAAATTCCAAGTGAAGTTAAACTAGCTGATCCATCATTTTTTATTCCTCAAAAAATAGATATCCTTATTGGCGCGGAATTGTTCTTTTCTCTATTGAATGAAGATAAAATAAAGCTAGCAGACAACTTATTCTTACAATCAAGTTGTTTTGGTTATCTTGTTTCAGGTGTTATTTCAGACAACCTTACTTATAATTCTCCTAAACAATGTTTTTTAACTAAAAACCTAGACATCCTTAATAAAACTCTCAAACGTTTTTGGGAAATTGAAGAAGTAGAAACAAACGAAACTTGCAACGATGAGTTAAAGTATTGTAACGAACATTTCACAAAAACGCATCATAGGAAACCGAATGGTAGATACGTTGTGGAAATGCCATTCAAACCAGATTCTCCCGAAGAAATGTTAGGACATTCTAAGGCAATCGCATCAAAAAGACTAGATCAGTTATGGATGCGTTTAGAACGTGATCCCACTATGCAAACACTTTATTCAGATTTTCTTAGCGAATATGAATTATTACAACATATGGAGGAGTTGAAAGATTCAGACATCGAAGACGGGTACTACCTACCGCATCATGGAGTGTTACGCCCATCAAGTAAAACTACTAAACTTCGTGTAGTTTTCAACGCCAGTGCTAAAACGTCTAGTGGAAATTCTTTAAACGATCTACTGAGCAAGGGAGGAGTGCTTCAGGAAGATCTCTTCTCGATTCTAATTAGATTTAGAAAACACGCTTATGCATTCACTGCAGATATAAAACAAATGTTCAGGATGTTACATGTTAATCCTTGGCAAACTAAACTGCAAAAAATTCTTTGGAAGACCAGTAAAACCGCACCAACTAAAGTTTTTGAGCTACAAACGGTTACATATGGAACCGCATCCGCTCCATACTTAGCAACAAAGGTTCTACAACAACTTGCTCTAGATGAGGAAAAAGACTTTCCTTTAGCTTCAAAGGCAGTACTACAAGATTTATATATGGATGATTGCCTCTCAGGTGCTTCAGAACTTTACGAGTTTGAAAAACTCAAATCAGAATTAACGCAGCTGCTCCAACGAGGAGACATGACTTTGCACAAGTGGTGTTCCATTAGGGCTTCATCAGCAGAACTTAAGGAATTCACGCTTGACCGAAATTCGGAGGAAATAATGGTCAAAACTCTAGGAATGTTTTGGAACAGCTTAAGTGATTCCCTTACGTATAAGGTTAGCACCAGCACAGATTGCAACTACACCAAACGAGACGTGCTTTCACAAATTGCTCGCATATATGACCCCCTTGGACTCTTGGGCCCGGTCATTGCCAAGGCAAAAATATTCATGCAGCAATTGTGGTTACTCAAATTGGACTGGAACGAAACACTACCACCAGATGTGTCCAAACAATGAAAAAACTTCATAAAAACTCTACCAGATATAGAATCTATTCATGTTCCCAGATGTTTTTTGCAAGCTAGCACAAAGCTCGTAGTGTTATACGGATTTGCAGATGCATCTTCAAAGGCGTATGGTGCAGTGATTTACATAAAAACTGTATCCAATTCCGATGAAATAGCAAGCCAACTTTTGTGCAGTAAATCGCGAGTGGCCCCAACCAAATCCATGACGATTCCTAGACTTGAGCTTTGCTCCTGTCTGCTTCTCTCAAAACTCACACAGAAAGTCATTGCTTCATTAAGACTGCACACAGACTCTGTCATATTATACTCAGACTCAACTATAGCCCTCGCATGGATAAACTCTCCATCAAACTTACTCAAGACATGTGTAAGTAACCGAGTGTCTCAAATTCAGCAACTCTCGAAGAGTTTCAGTGGCAGCACATTCCATCAGAGCATAATCCTGCTGACTTACTTTCCAGAGGACTTGATGTTAAAGCCCTTGCAGCCAGTCAATTGTGGTTTAAAGGACCAGACATTTCAAAATTAAATTTATCTGCCTTTCAGACTGTACCAAATTCTAGTGTCTCAGCCAACAAACTTTTCGCCGATGAACTCAAGCCTATTTCCAAAATGACTTTAACTTCAATTAATGACTCTAAGTTTTTAAATGATTTGCTCAATATCACTAATGATTTTCACAAACTAATCAGAATTCTAGCATTTATTTTTAGGTTCTTCCAAAATAGTAAATTTCCTGAAAAGGAAAAGGGATTCCTCAAACAGGAGGAATACAAAAACGCAGAAAATGTGCTTTTAAAAATTGTTCAGGTAAGGTACTTTTCCCCCGAGATATCTGCTTTAGAAAGGGGATTGCCAGTTCCTTCAAGTAAGTTGAAATTTCTTAATCCATTCATAGATCCATCCGACGGATTATTAAGAGTAGGTGGCAGACTTGCGCATTCTAATTTAAAATTTAATCAAAAACATCCCATCATTCTGCCGGCCGGAAATAAATTAGTTAAGCTTATATTTCAATACTACCATAAACGAGATTTTCATGTAGGCCCTCTAGCCCTTCTAAATACTGTTCGTTTAAAATATTGGCCCATTGGTGGAAGAAGTGTAGCACGCAAGGTAGTTCACGAATGTGTAGAATGCTTCAAAAACAAGCCAGTTGTCGCAAACCAGATAATGGGTGACCTTCCAGCCGAAAGACTCACACCTAGTTCGGCACTTTTAAACACAGATATCGACTTATGTGGACCTTTCGAGGTAAAGTATAAGGGACAGAGGAAAGGTACTCTTCAAAAAGTGTATGTCGCTTTATTTATATGTATGGCAACCAAGGCTGTACACATAGAGTTTGTCTCGGACTTAACTTCCGAAGCTCTAATCGCTACATTGAAAAGATTTTTTGCCCGCCGCGGAAAAAGCTCCATTATTTTTAGCGATAATGCGACTAATTTTACTGGTGCTTCCACAGAGATTAAACGCCTATACAAACTAATGTTAGGAGAAGACGTTTCGAATATGCTTTCCTCCGAAGGTATCAGTTGGAAATTTTTGCCCCCTAGGGCTCCCAACTTTGGCGGTCTTTGGGAAGCGGGCGTTAAGGCTTTCAAATATCATTTTAAGAGAGTGGTAGGCTCCGCAAGACTAACGCTCGAAGAGTTTTTAACAATAACCACTCAAATTGAGGAGATCCTTAATTCACGACCCCTATCTCCTCTACCCACTGATACAGACGAATTTTCAGTTTTAACTCCAGGCCATTTCCTTATAGGAAAACCTATAAATTCTATCCCTGAGCCTAACTTCATTGACAAACGAGACAATCTTCTTACCAGATGGCAAAGGACTCAAAAATTAGTTCAAACTGTTTGGAAACACTGGCAAAACAGTTATTTGAGCCATTTACAGCAGCGCTCAAAGTGGTTTCTTAAAAAACAAAATTTAAGTCCTGGTATGTTAGTTTTAGTAAAGGACATTCAGCTTCCAACTTACCAGTGGCCTTTGGGTCGAATCATTAAGGTAATTTCAGGCCCAGACGGCAATGTCAGAGTAGCTGATATACGCACAGTCAAGGCAAACGTTAGGAGACCAATATCTAAAATTTGCATTTTGCCTATTGCAGACAATTTTTAGTAAAATTGAAGAGTTAATTTGTATTTGTTGTATTCATTATCCTAATTAATATTGTGTTTTTTTCTTATCTTATATGTTAACGAGTGATGTAACCTTACTTATTTTTTCCTTTGAAACATGTTTCAACGCCGGGCGGGATGTTCCGTCTTTGCAATGTACATCCTTGGCCATCGAGCGCCGTTCTTGGCGCACTTTGTAATCACGCCATTTTGGCAACCCTTCTACTTGCAATGTTTTTCCTCGCAACTTTCTCTCTTGTACGCTACGCTACGCAGTAACACTCATCAAATAAACGCATTTCGCATTTTACAGTCCATTTGTCTCTTTACAAACGCAACCTCCGCACAGTGAACGACCATAGAACCCCTAATCCAGCCCTAAATCCACTGCTAATATTCTCTAAGAGCATTTAATGGTGCATTATCATTAAACAAATATAAAATGTGTAACATTTTATAATTATTTAATGGATCTTACATTTTAACAAGTAACCATTCACGCATTTTTATCAGCATATTACTTATTTATGAAATACTTTTGCGTATGAACTCACTCTGATATTTTATTAAGTAGTGGAAGTTTACTGTAATGAGACTTATTGAGTATAAAATCGAATGGCACTGCAATTTCACAAAATCGCATTAAAAATATAATAATTCTGAGCTTCACTTTTCTGAGCCTTTTTATCGAAGATATTTTAAAATATTCACTCGCACAAAGCAAAAGACAGGTCTATGCAGAGAATGATGGATCGCTTTCATTCAAAGACGTTTTGTGAATGCCGGTATTCCACCAAAATATTTCTGAAACTTCTACTGTTCCTGGGATTCCAGTGCCGTTTTATTCATATTTTTTGCAGAAATATAATTTCACTTACGGCGAAGAAAATGGCTAAGAGGGAGAAAACGCAACGGACAATATTATGCAAATTTGGAATTCACAAGAGTGTTTCTCAGGCAATGTTTTCAATACAAACGAACAAAATATAGAGTCACGTAGAGATGGTGGCCATCGAAAATAATTATAAATGATCTGAAAATATTGAACAAATGAAAGATATCTTAAAAATATACCCAAAAATTGTCTCCGAAATTAATATTTGTCTGACCGAGAAACGAACCTTATAGTGAGTACTCTTAAGTACTCTGTTTCACAGAGATTAAAGATGGTTTTTATGATGGCTTTAAATTGTCTAAGGATATTTTATTATTACATCTACATATATATATATATATATATATATATATATACAGTGTGTGTCAGAGCTTCCCCCCCCGGTTTTGGAAGGCTTATAAGCTTATAAAAATATATGTATATTACCAATGCAGACCAAAGTTGACTTTATTGGAGAAAGAAATGTTACAAATTTTATTTCACGAAAGTCCAATATTCCTTTCGTGACAGCGATTAATGCAATTTTTGGTGGGTAGGCGTGGGGGGAGGGCAGTTAATTTGTCGATGGGGGAGGTTAGCAAACTTGAAATGTTTCTTTCTCCATTAAACTTTGTTGCTGTATTGGTAATGTAATTTTTTTATAAGCCTTCGAAACCCGGGAGGGAATTGTGATACACCGTCGACATGTTAAGTATGGGAGGGAAAAATTTGACTTAAGATTTTATGTCTACCGCATCAAGAAACAAAGACGGCTTATAGAGGAGGGGGGGAGATACTGACCACCCAATTGAGAAAAAAGAAATTAATGTAAAAGATCGTATTTTACTTCCACAAATTGGATGTATATATCAATCTTCTAACTAACCGCCCCCACCGACAAACTAACAGCCATCCCCCTACTCCCACCTCCGACAAATTTGCATTAATCCGTCGCTGTCACGAAAGGTTCACATATTGGTCATTTGTTAAATAAAACTTGTAACATTTCTTTCTCCAATAAAATCTGTTGCTGTATTGGTAATACATATATTTTGTATAAGCCTTCCACACCCTGTATATATATATATATATATATATATATATATATATACTTACAAAATACGGTAACATTTTGTTATACTTATCTTGTTTATATCGAAAATCAGAAGAATTTTTGCTGTAAATTCTCCCGCTTACAATCGAAAATTGATCTCTGAAAATTTTAAATTGCACATAACATTTATACGATATTGATATTCAAATTTTAATATTCAACTAATCTGTCATTGAGGCTCATTGAGCGAGCATATCGCGAGTGAAATTCAAAAACTATGACACCCTTGCTTTGTTGAATTTACAGACACTTACAGAAACTTAATTTAAATTTAGATACTATGAATATCTATTTGACTGAAACTGTCATAATTAAAAATTCATTAATCTATTTTGCCCATTTTTTCCTGATTGCAAAAGCTACTATTGCAGGATCTATGCTCGCCAGTTTAAAAATACTAAATTGATTCGTATAGGCATTCGTCAGTGAGATTCATCAAATAGGACACATGCTCACATGAATGTGGATGTATGCATGAGTAAAATAAAAACTGAATAATAAAAATATAGCTACCAACTTTTAAAATGTAGAATATTTAAAAAGATGAGAAATGATTTTAGTCTAAGCATTTAATTACTTCAAAAAGTAAATTCCAAAGCTGCATTGTCTATCTTTTTCCCTTTCTGTAAATACGACTGCGATTTCTATTTTCTAAAATTACATACAGCAGTATTAAAATCAATGTATAAATGCTTGTAATTGATAAGTACTTCAGCTATCCATGCAATAACTGTATTGATATAAACTTAAATGCTTTTTTACTTACATGATTAACTTACAGAATTCTCTTTCAGCATCAGCATATAGTTTTATCTATGTTTTTACACCTTATTTGAAAGTTTTCCTTTATAAATAAATGGGAATAAACTGCCACAGTTAAGTAAATTTTTATGTATACGAGGAAAAAAAAAATGGTTTTGACCTCTCGGTTACACTATTATCAATCGATATCTTCAAATTTATATAGTGAAAAGTCAAACTTTTACAATTGTATAACTGATTTTTCTCACTCAAAATTTAACTACTACCTACCACGAAAGCCATTACACCGTTGCTTCATATTGGCGAACTGCTTGCATTTTTACAGATTCTTTATTTATTTCTTGCTAAACTTGTACATTTTTAAGAATCATTATACAGTTGTTATACAGATACATTATTTCAGTAATTTTTTAGCGGAAAACACATTGATATCCAAGAAAAGTTCACTTTGAAAGCATTAGATTTTTAAGAGAAATATTTTTTTTTAAATGTGCATTTTGAATGCACGCCAAAAAACTATCCATTCATGTAACTACGTTCGATACTAATGAGGTTATAAATCAAGTTTTAAATCACTGACTTGGCGTATGAATAATATTTTTCTTCTTTTTTTACAATATATTAACATTTGATGTCACTTAAAATTATCCAACCAAAAATATCTTGCATAAATTCAAAATACTCGATAATAATTTGCCTTAACACAATGCGAACTCGAAATAATCGATCTGACCCTCACTTTTATGAATTCTGGCTTCTCCCCATATAATCTAGTCAATTACTTGATGTAAAAAATACTAGTTATCTATACTGTGAAGACTGAAGTAGACTATTCTACGAGTATTCTTATATTTTAAATATTATTTTTTTTTGTTTCATAAGGAAATACTGATTTTTTTTTTTTAAGCTCAACAAAATTTTGCTGATTCAAGAAAGATTTAGTGTTGTTGTTTTAACCAAATAAATCAGCTAAACGAACAAAATATTCTTCTAAATTAAACAAAGTTTTGCTGCATCAACATTTTTGGGTTAAAATAGTCCTAACAAAATTTTGTTGAACTTAATAAAACATTTTCTGCGTGAACTTAAGTATTTCATGTAAAAAAAGAGAAACACTTTAATACTACATGACATTTTATAGAGTAAAAGGAGGTATTTGTAAGAGAACATTATGTAGCCCAGTGCATAAACATTGAGTTACATTCGCGTGTTTTTAATTTGTGAAGGAAAGAGAAAACAGTTTGTCATTGGTATTTAAGCACAACTGAGAGGAATGCCCGAAAGACCCATAAATATCCATAAAATTTCTTAACCAAATCTTAAGAAAAAATTAGTTTATAATTTTCGTAACAATTATAAGACAGCTGATGTATGGTTAGAGTAGATAAGAACTTTTTCATCTTTTTTAAGGAATATTGTTTGTAAGGAGCTCTGGTAGGTTTTTAATAAAAAGCGCAACACATTGGTGCATATTAAAAGGGAACTTGTAACGACCATCAAACGGCAGTTCGGCAGAACAAGAAGAAGGAATAGTGACAATTGTCACTTTGCCTTTATCGATAATTAAATATAACTAGGGGCCAAGGCCCCCAGATTCGCTACGCTCGCTTTTCGTATGAGGCATTCGGCCCCTAATCAGGCTTATTCGTAAAAAAGACATAATTTCAACAGACAAAACCCCAAGATTGGATCAGATAGAATGTTACTGAGCTACGCATTGCTTGGTTCTTGCACGTTCATTGGTACATAAAAATTTAAACTTCACACTACAGTAGACCCCCTCCTCCTCATAACACGGAAGATATTTTGTTATGGGAATCCGTGTTGTACGGGTCCTGAGCTATACTACACCTGGAGTGCGGACTCCGCTTATAATCGCTGGAAAAATTATTTGCACTCTTCAGAAACACAATGATTTTCAATGTTGCCATTCAAAAGTTATATTAATTAGGAGCTAAAGCATAATAAAATCAGAACATCTGTTTCAGCTGTATTTTTAATAATGTAAAACCTATTGGACACCCTTCGAATTTGCCACCCATTGCGATTTTTCATTATTTGGCGACTTGCGTACATGTAAAGTTAATAAAAGCTACGGAACAGATAGGACAGCTTGCCACCCATGGCGACTTTTCATTATTTGGCGATTTACAAATGCTCACAACCTATAATTACTGTTCATGTAAGGTTACCGGAAAACCGTTATCCATATTTTCGTTTACATAATCGTTTGCAGATTGGCGTACTTAGCACCACGAATTATACCATCTCGTCGCGCTAGCAAATATCCAAAGTGTACTGTAACTGCTATAATGGCATAGTTAACGCCGCCAAATATTTCTACTGGTAGCAAATAATCCAGCTGGACGAGAACCGGCTTCAAAATAATCTGCATTTTAATTATTTTTCATTTTCAAGATATTAGTTATTCTGTTTTGGAAAAACGAATAATCGCTCATTCTAAACTCCTGTTGTCTAAGCGAACTTACTATTTGAAAATTGTCAACTTTGTGTAACACATTTTGAGTTACTTATTTCATATAGTTTTTATTTTGGCGTAAGATGGGCGTAATTCTAACTCATGTTTGTAAATTTCACGCGATTCTAGATACTTGGAAACGCTTTGTTGCAAATGAATGAATGATTTTATGCCAAATCTGGCAAACATTCGGTTTATTTTTTCAGTTTTTTATTAATATCTTCTAAAATAATTCGATTTTCGAAATTTAAATCAGCTTAGCAGGTTCCTCGGAATTTTTCGAATCTGTGGGCACCTTAGTCGAAACTCAAATCCTCACGGTTTAGGAGGATATACGCTGACAAGCTTTTGACAGCGGTGGCGACAGCGGCCTTTACTTTTTTTTAGAATAGAGAGATTTTGCATTTTACGTAAATCGCTAATTAAATATAATTTTACATTTTACTGATCACGCTAAGAAGCTCTGGGCTATGTTTTACAGTGACTAATTTGTGCTGATATATTATGCTACATGTTTTAAACTTAGAGGAGAGAATAATATGGGGTAGGCATGAGGGGGGAAACGTGAAACCACAACTGTAACCGGTTTTTCCTCCGTCCCCTATATTCTTCCATGGGGAGAAAAATGAAGTAACCCTACGAGTAGTCACGGAGGGCGTGGCTCGGAGTTAAGGCAAGGCCAGTCTCGAAAGTAAGGCAAGGCCAGTCTCGCGGGTCGCTTGGCCAATTATCACTTGTAAGCAATAAATTTTTCGCACTCAGAAGAAAGAGGGAGATACTCCGGACAATAGGTAATTGGGGACCGTGGATAATATTGCGGTTTTTACGCTTGTGGTTTTCACCCCATCTACTGTTCGGTAGAGGACACCCCCATGTGTCGCCGCCAGTCGCAGCTTCCTAACCATGTCAAATTTCCCCGTTCAAATGCATTGTAGCCGCGACGGTCGCTGGGTCTCGGCAGAGGCCTTTAAGGAGCCGTTTGGAGCTCATACGATTTATGGAGCCACGCCTCCTCCCCCCCCCCCCAAGGCTACTGTTACTTCATTTTCTCTCCCAAGAAGAACTAGCGGGTGCCTACTCCATATTATTCGTTCCTCCAAGGTTTTAGATATACTCATGAGAAAAAAAATTCTCATGTGACCACCACATGCCCAGGTAGGTAGCACACGCAGGTTGTCAGAACGTGATCACCACGTCTTACACTGTGCAAAACGCGTTCTGGTTCAAAATGTGTACTTCGGCTAATTCAGCTTCGCGTTTTACTCTAGTACTCTGAATGATTCTGTAGATAAATTACCCAGTAGACTGGAATCAAAAACAAGCTGCACAGTTAAATGGTTCAATAGTTCTAAATACAAAATTTCAACATTCTACGGTTAAAAGTTTTAGAGTTATGCGAAGTACGAAACTAGTTTTGACGCCAAATTTAGCGATATTTTGGCAAAACTCACCAAGGTCAATGACAAATGGCGAGATTTTGGGCATGGACCCAACAACGACTGACTACAGACGTAATATAAGGAAGATGTCCATAGACATTAATATATTGAAGTTCTTTTGGGTGTTCCTGTAAATAAACTCTCCAGTAGATTCAAACCAAAAATCGTGATGCACAACTAAATGTTACAACAATCGTATATATGAAATTTCAACATTCGACGACTAACAGTTTTTGAGATATGAGAGTTAAATACATACACACGTACATTAAAAGTCGTCAAGCTTCGCGACTTCTGGCGTAATTTTTGAGGAAGACACGTGATCTTGGTTAGACCATTAACTAACTATACGGTAGGACGGTATTGTGCTTGAAATGGACAAATGTCTCCAAAACTTCCATTGACCGCAATGTGTTGAAATTCTTTTGGTTGTGTCCGTAGCAGAACTATAAATCATAAAGACACTATTTTCGATGGAGAGATTAATTGTGTAGCCCTTAACAGGGGCGTAGCCAGGGGGGGGATATCGGGATATATCCCCCCCCCCGAAATTTTGGATTAGTGATGAAATTCCATCTATTTATACACATATAAGTTCATATCCCCCCCGAAAATTTTTCCAGGCGCATATCCCCCCCCCGAAAAATTTTCCTGGCTACGCGCCTGGCCCTTAACAACATATATCACTTCTGAATCGTTTGAAATAGCATAATACCTCTAAAATACGCCTTCATTAAATCTAGCCATAGAGCTTAATGTATTTAAAAACTTTTGGTCTGCCCTGTGCATAAACTATCCATTCGATTAGGACCAGCAGGGGAGGTGCAGAACTAGATTTTACAGAAATCCTAAATATTAAGTTTCAACCCTCTACGACCAATAGTTTTGAGTTATGCAAGTTCCATACGTACAGATGTCAGGAAGAAACTGGTGAAAATGCACGCGCTGTCCGTCAAAATGGGTTGTGCATGCATTTATATGAACGTGCATGCATGCGTACGATGAGATGTTACGCAACAATTCTTAAAAGTAAATTTAGAGGTAGTCAAAATTCATTTTTAGCCGAAATCTGTGTACCGAAATTTTTACGATCACATTACATCCTTATACTTTGTACAAGGAATTAAAAATTACACTTATTATATTTGTATACGGTGACAGATAATCAGGTGCCCGCATTTAGAAAAAAAAAGGAAAAGCATTTGCATTCGATCCCCGTATAAAAAAATTCTTAATTAATAAAATGTGCCCTGTACACCAATGTAGTGACATTTCAGCCTTTCATCATAAAACATCTCAGAGATATCAATGAACTAAAATGATCGAGGAACATTCATGAATTTGAGAGTATAAACGTTTATTGGAAGAGGGAAAAAATATTTCCTTCGGTAATTTCTATAGGATCCCTAAAATGCGATCATTTTTTCCTTTCGAGAGATATTGAAAAGTGGATTAAGTGAGCATGTATTTCTTCATATCTTTCACAGTTGTTAGGATATAATTCTCAAATTTTGTCCATCGCCTCATTAGTGTATGGGGCACATTTCACTAATTGGAATTTTTGAAGTGAAAACTTCATTAGGCACTTTTGGGATTGAGAAAAAGCATTGAATTGGCGTGACCGTCACACTGAGATACATGTGGAGAAAAGGTGCATTGTGACGTCTTTGAATTTTATTGCTGCCGTCATACGTAAGAAATCAAACTTATTTTTAAACTCCGCCCTTTTTCTACCATCTCCTCCGAAACCGCGGGGATTTGAGCTTCGACGAAGGTGTCCACGGATTCGAAAAATTCCGGGAAAACATGATAAGCTGACTCAAATTTTGAAAATCGTGTTATTTTAGAGGATATTAATAAAAGATGGAAAAAAATAAACATAATGTTTGCCAGGTTTGGCGGTTTTCGCCAGCATAAAATTATTCATGAATTTGCAACAAAGCAATTCTAAGTACGTAGAATCGCGTAACATTGAGAAGCATGAAGTAGAATAACACTGATTTTATGCCAAAATAAAAATTATATGAAATAAACTAGCTGAAGTACCTGTTCTTCTCACGGGAAGAATAGATTTTTTATAGTATTGCAATAAATAGATATAGCAAAATGGATGTCACGTATTTATTATCCGTGATCAACAATTCATGCACCCAATTTCATGGCGATCGTTTGGACGGTGTAAAAGGTGATGCGGTACAGCGTCATCTCCTGGCAAGTTATAGCAAAACGAATGCGACAAAATTATTCTTCGCGTTCAAATATCTATGTACACGAATTTCCATGGCGATCAGTTAAACGGTCCTGAAGTTGACGTTTTTAAGTGACATCTAGGAGCACGTTTTAGCAAAATGGATAACACCAAAATATTCTCCGTGTCCAAATATATATGTGTACCAGTTTTCATAGCGACCAGTTGAATAGTCTTTATATGCTACCACGCCATCTAGTGGCGAGTTAAAGTAAGATGTTGATACGCTGCAGCGCCATCTAGTGTCGAGTTAAAATAATGATGAGCTATAGCACAAATAACTGAAGAGTTATAGCAAAATGGATAACGCGAAAGTATTCTCCGTGTTCAAGTATCTATGAATATCATTTTTCATAGAGATCAATTGTACGGTCAAGAAGTTGGTGAGCTAAAGCGCTATTTAATGCTAAGTTAAAGTAATAATGCACTGCAGTGCCATCTAGGTGAGTAACAGCTAAATGAATAGTTAAAATATATTGTCCGTGTTCAAATGTGTAAGTATAATTTTTTTTCTGGCGATAGGCCGAATAGTATAGAAATTGTTGCGCTGCAGCTCCGTCGAGCGGCAAAATATAGCAAAATGAATAGTGTAAAAATATTCTCCATGTTCATATATCCATGAGTACCAATTTTCATCAAATTCAGTTGAACGGTATTTTCACAACAATCGCTTGAACGGAACAGAATTCGACGTTCTTCTTCGCCATCTAGCGGTTAAATAGATAGTGTAAAAGTATTCTCCGTATTCAAATATCCATGTGCACCAATTTTCAACAAAATCGGTTGAATGGTATTTCCACAGCAAGCGATTGAACGGAATAGTATTCGATCTTCTGCAGCGCCATCTAGCGGCGAGTCATGGCAAAATGGATTACGTAAAAATATTCTACGTCTTCAAATATCCATACGTACCAATTTTCTTCAAAATAGGTTAAACGGTATTTTCATAGCAAACGGTTGAATAGAATTCGGTGTTCTGCAGTTTTTCAACGTCATACACAAACACAAACATTCATTTATATCTATACTAGCTGAGTGCCCGTTCTTCGCACGGTAGTAAACGAAAATTTTCCTAACACGTGCAATTCCAATTAATTCCAGTGATGTGAAATCTAAAATAAAAACAAAACTATTTGACTCTTGATGTAAAGTTTGTGTCATGAGTACTAACATTGCAATATAATATAACTACATCATTGCAATGTAATATAATGACTCAAAAAACTATGTCAGTGTCATTCGCGATCAGAAAAGTGAAAAGCTTAGCGGTTTGCAGAGAACGCCTGACTTTCAAAATGTGTCGTTTATACATCATACTGTTTTTTTGGTTAAAGTTGTATCACTATATGGAACTACATGACTCTTACACTACATGAAATGGACAACCGTTTATTTTAAAAGAGCTGCGCACCCGCTCTTCATACGAGAGGAAGCGAATATTTTACTAAAATCACATCTGCATGTGGAAAACAGAATTTTATTTTTAAAAAAGTTCAAGTAATCTCCTCTGTTGAAATTAGTGCGGGATATATCAACGCAAATTAGAATTATTTATCGCTCATTTTGTTGTAAAACAATCCTTGAAAAAGGATAAACAGAACACTCTTTTAATTTCATGAAATATTTATTTACGTGGTATATTGTGATTTATTCATATTATCCTTACAAATCTACTAATAATACCTATTACGTATATTAATACTATCTATCTTCGCTTCTCCTTCTTCAAGGCTCGATTAAAAGAAACAGCTGAGATTATTTGGTACCAATGGGATCTTTTTATTCTACGGTGATTCTTTGCAATTTATGCATTAGCATAACGAATTATCATTTCACATAATGGTTACCATTAAGGAAGCTCTCTATATATATTTAATTTATGCATAGTTTTGTAAGATTTGCGTATTTAGCACCGCAAAACATTTCATGTCAACATGGTGGAAAATATCCAAGCGGTGCCGTTTTAAATATCCATACATCCAATATTGCGATATCTTATAAATCCTCCATGGTTCTGTCTCCTGAAAAAAAATCAAACTGTCTAATCTCGAGGAGCTATTTAGAATCGCTTTAATTGTGACAGAACACAGTTGCTGAATTTGCAAATTTCACGCAATTTTTAATTTATGACGTCACTGTTAGCTGACGTAAAAGAAACCCCGGTTGGTTGAGGGAGTTAATTTAGATTTTTCGCATAGTAGTTTTCAAACGGTATCTTATTAAAACTTAAAAGACTTTTTTTTTGCTTTATAAAGTACCCCTATAGAGGAACGTAATCCAACGTTAAAATAAAACTATACTCGCAACATGCATATGTTAGAAAACCTATAAACATTTTTAAATAAGCAATTGATTAAAATGCCAATAATAATAATAATGATCGCTATTTAGAATTCCTATAACTGTGACAGGACTTTAGAGTTGCAGAGTTTACAAATTTCACGCATTTTTTAAAATTTATGACGTCACTGTTTAACTGCCGCAAAAGATACCCCGGTTGATTGAGGGAGTTAATTTGATGTTTCGCTCAGTTGCTTTAAACGGTATCATATTAAAATTTACAACGACGTTGAAAACTTTTTTGCTTTATATAGGAATAGAGCACTATGGAGGAACTTATTCCAACGTTAAAATAAAACTATACTGGCAACATGCATATGTTAGGAAACATATATGCCTGCGACATAATTAAATGCAAAAAATAAAAAAAGTAAATAGAAAATTTTTAATATATCCCGCTTTAAAACAAACTTTGTAGCTTTTAAAATGAAGAACATTTTCAGGTGTGTTAAAATATTTCAATTTTTAAATAAGCAACAGATTAAAATACTACTGATAATAATAATAATCATGAATTTCTCAGTTTATTTCTAAAGTAAGTTTTGGTCAAAATATCGCCGCCTTGTGTTAAAAAAAAGAGCAGGGATAAATGCGTTAAAATTGTGGCGTAATTTTTACGTATCTTAAAGCATTTGACGTCATTGATCCTCACTTGTAAATTGAACTTCCGATATCCCTTTTAAAAACTCCATTGGTTGAAAAAAAAACCTTTTTTCTAATCCTTTTTGTGGCAACGCAACAAAATTATCTCGTGCCATGATCAATTAATATAATGGCGAAAGCTCTCCGAGTTGATGCTATTAAATTCTAAACATTAGGTTTCATTAAAATTCGTAAAAAATCCCCTAATTTACATAATTTTTTTCGTTTTTATTTTAAAAGAGGAAAAAAGAATGTTTCACGTTCTGTCAAATTATTAAAAAGTTACGACGAATAGAATTCAAGATGCGGCAGTTTTAAAATTATTTTACGAAAAAAAATCGTCAAATCAGATACTTAGTATAAAAATTTCTAAAAAGCAGTAAATTATGTTACATATTCAGAACAAACTGTTTTTAAAAGAAAATTTTCTCCTCTGTCCGATGATACAAATGCCATTTTGCTGCAAGCGTAATTTCCGCCGTTATTACGAACTAGATGAGAAAAAATGCCAAAAATCGCATAAAACATAAAATAAAAAAAATTCTAGGTCGAATTTTGAAAAAAACCACTTCGAGGTAGACAACTTAATATTTAGAACTTCCTGAGTACCAAGTTTGGTGTTTCTATGTGTAGCCGTTTGTCCGCAACGTCGCCGATACACGGACCCACCCGTACACAGGCACCTTCTTTTATAATAAGTAGAGAAGAGATAGATAGGCGTGCACTTTTTACTAGTAGGCGTTGGACCCTACTAAGACCGGAATTACCGGTCACACTATTATGGAGGCAACGGGTATGACATTGTAGCCTATGTTCCGGACCCGGACCCGACTTATAATCGAACCCGGACCCAAGGATTGGTACAATGGCTTTTAAGCCATTACACAAATCAGGCGGCACTCTCGATATCAAAATACTAAAGGACAGATAAAGTACAAAAATGACTTTAAAAATAAATATCTACGCTATGTCCGAATTTTATTTAAAAATCATAAATTAAATTTCAAAGCCATAATATACTTCCACGAAATTTGCGGAAATTTTTGATGTCCACAACAGTTTGAATTATTTTAGTGATGCATATCAAAATTTTAATTGTAAATGAATAATGAATATTTACATTTAATATGTAAATGAAACCGTCCATGTTTGCCTAGATATTTAGCAATTAGATAAATTATGCATATTTTTAGGAATCGGGAGAGCAGTAGGCGGTGCAGTCGGAAGGTAGCTTCCCCCTTCCACGACATTTAAATATTTAATGTAAATTTTAAGTAGAACAAGATTTAACTGATTTCTAAATTGAAATATTTTATTTGTAATATATATCAAGTAAAACTCGAATTATATTTAGTGTCTTAAGAAAAGCGTTTCCCCAGTACAAATACAGTAGTTATTTATGCACTTTGTATGCTTAAACAAATTCATATATGTTTTCTTAGCAATTGAAATTTCATTGGAATTTCTCCAGTTATTATTATTATTATCATTATCATTATTATTATTATTATTATTACTTTATTTTATTTTATTTAACCAGGCTGAGTTTATAAAGGAAATCCAATTCAGTATGTCGAGATGAAATTTTTAAGACATTAAATATAATTTAAGACTCACTTGAAATATATTATAAATGAAGTATTTCAATTTATAATAAGTTAAATCGTGTTCAATTTAAAAGTTAGATTAAACATTTAAAAAGTGCTGACGTGGAAGAAGGGGGTCTACTTTCCGAGTGAACGGCCTGGAGCCTAGCCCGATCCTTAAAAATATGCATAATATATTTCATAGCAAAATTCCTTTAACGGAAACGTAGGCGGTTTTATTTGCACATTATAATTTTCATATATGATACACTGAAAAATTCAAACTTTTGTTTTAAGAAAAAAAAAAGTTTCTTTGCAATCAATTTCCGTGGAAATATATTATGACTATGAGAACCTGTAATTTATATTTTTAAAATTTCTAACACAAATATTTAAAATTACTTTTCGAAAAGGATTTTATTAATGAGCTAAATAAACCGTTGTGTATCGATCCTGAAATAAAATTTTAATAAAAGATAAGAAAATCTAAACATTCTCAGATTTTAAATACGCACTAAAGTGCTATGAATTTCATAATTTATGCACCGTCCCTAGTTTTCTTCCTTATTCCATTAAGTTGGAAAGTGTATCATTATTCATGAGTGGACCGTATTTTTCTTCCTTGTTTCATAAAACATATCTTTGGAATCGAAATCTCTCTTAAAATCGTCTACGAAAACTCTCTCTCTCTCTCTATTTTACAACCTTCACCAAGTATATTACAACAATATTCACCGTTTTAAATGTTGCTGGAAATGTGCATCACAATCCATGAGTGTGGATCCGTGTTTGTATTTCTTGGGTTGATTCCTACTTTAACGACCCGACTCTCGCCAAGGTGGCGATCATTAAACGTATGCAGTTACCTACCATGACGATTTTTTGTATTTATGTGGCCAGGGCCGTACCCAGGGAGGTGGTCCTATGGGTCCGGACCCCCCCCCCCCTAAATTATCACAATATCTTTATATTTATATGTGCGTGAGAATATATTTATGCATAATATGATGATATTCAATAAGTCAGACCCCCCCCCGGAATGGCGGACCCCTCCGAAATTATTTCCTGGGTACGGCCCTGTATGTGGCAATCGTAATTTAGAATTAAAGTGACGATGTGGAACAACATGTGAGTACATTCCGTTATATTTTTATTTATTTTGAGTTGCCAATTAATGTAGTTTTAATAATTAAGTGTCTTCAAATACCTTACCTGGTGTGTTTATCGCTACTTTGTTCACTTTAGTTTTCAACTAGTTCATTTGGGAGCGTTGAAGCATGTGCATAACTCTAGAGACCCATGACTGCAAAGCTCGCCAAAGTGCGGCGATTTTTTTAGGTTGGCGAGAGTGGGGGCGTTAAAATAGGAACCAACTCTTTTTTGTTCCCTAAAACACATATTTGAACTGTTTTACAATATTCTCCAGGCGTTTTCTAATTATACTCGAAATATATTTTAATAAATTGTCGCGTTTTGGCACCAAATTTCGCGATCCATTATCAAAAATTGCAAAACTTGTGCGACTTTCAACATTTTATTAAAGCCCCCCCCCCCTGACACAAATGCGTAGACAAAATTGTCGCACTGAGCGAAATAGCACCCTAGCCGCAGTAAATAATTTTATCTATAGTTGCACTGGATTAAAATAAGATCAAATTGAATATGAGTTTTTAATTTACCATAAATTTCATAATGATGTTTTGTTATAAATCATAAAACCAGTAAATACAATTTGCTTTGTTGCAGATTCCACATACAATCTATTAAAATAGTCCTGGCAATATAGTCGGGAAGTTTTCAACCCAAGAGACAAAGTATATCAGTGATGGTAACCCGAGAGAAATTTTCCTTTAAGAGGGGAAAATCACTGAAAATACGGCTCTGAGGGAAGAAGGGAAATTATTTGAAAAATTCAATGTTTTGAAGAGAATTTTGGAATCGTGGTTTCCCCACCCCCTTATTTATTTATTTATTTATTTTCCGTGATATTAGCTTCGGCTAAAATTACAATGTAGATTTGGATAATTTACTTTCGGACATGTCTGCTTGGCTTCCTGTAACCTGTTCTAAATTCTCGTTGAATAAACTCTACAACACAATGGAAGTTTTTACTAGAACAGAGAAAGGAAAGGGTTGGACGAAAACCAGGGAATGACTGGGGATGAAACTCGTAACCTTACGCTTCCACGATTAGCGAAGAGAACAGGCCTTTAACCTTTCAGTCAAAGGCTCCGCCTACGCATAGTTTTAAATAAAAACCATCAAATTCGAAATTTTTTTCACCTGAAGAGTGTTGCACTATTCCATTTCAACCTGAAACAATTGTTACCTGTTTTGGCTCATGGTACTGTTCATTTAAAACTTTCTCTTTCTTTCTGTACAGCCTGTTGTTGTGTACTCGAAACTTTAACGTTACTTGTTAAAGAATTCTATCGTTATTTTTTAGTAATACAATTTAAAGTTAAACATTGGCGCAACACCCTACTTGCGGGCCAAGGCCTGAGCTGCTCAAACACGTTTTCGCGACTATGTGCTCTGGGTTGCGGAAGTATATGCTTCGGTCAGGTGGTCAGCCTGGCGCGAAGCCCCCAGTGCTTAATTCCCGAGCAAGTGTGGTCCTCATTTTATCGACTCACTCAAGGGGTGAAAGTCTGAGTGAACCTTGCCCAACCTGGGAAACAAATTCCGGACCCGTTGCACGGCCCCGTGGCAATTTCCGTGGCACGGCAGCGCAATGCGCTAACCGTTGCACCACCGGGCTTATTAATACAATTTAAGTGTACTAGCTGCTAAGGCGGCCAGCTTCGCCGCGCCATACCTTACTGTTATTTATACTCAGTGCAGTGTTTACCAAATTATTGTATTCATTTCAACGAAAATCATGTTTCTCAGTTTTAACAGTACTGGTTGCTAGAAATTTTGGGGTGTCACGATAAACGCCGATCGTGGCCATGGTGGCAATGCAAGGTACTAATATTGCAAAATGCATGAAAAGATGTACTGTAATATCACTTATCTTCGCGAAGCTTTAATTTTCGCCAGTCGGTGGTAATCGCAAAAATTAAATCCTCACGACGTACTTTTTTTTTATTTTTCATTTCAGATTAAAAAAAAATCAGAAATTTTTTACTTACCAAAATTTAATGATTTATTGTAGATACTTTAGTGTATTATAAAAGTAGATTAAATATCTGTCACTTGAAAGTGTTTCCTTTTCCGTGATCTAATTTTCAGAAATATGATGTTGAAAAGTAAGGGAGAGGGATAACCAACTTGTTAATAATACTTAATGATAGAGGGCAGTAGTATAGATTTTTAAAATGAGGGGAAAAAATATGCTGAATTTTTGATTTTGAAAGGAAATTTGAAAGGAAAATTTTTGATTGAAAAATCACGAGACGAGGTTACCATCAAAGCGTATAATCCATTCCAAGTCTGTATTGAGGTGGACGGGCGATATTGCGCGGACAAGCTTTTATTTAAAAATAAAGTAAAGTAATCTTTACAAATAATCGGGAACATTTTGTGTGCATGTGTGAGAACTAAAATAATGGGGACGAGATGTCCATAATATATCTTATTCTCTAATATATAAGCACGTAACAAACTTCTTTCCACACTAATTTGGATATTTTTGTCAATGGCTTACTACTATATTCTACTAAATACATGAGCTATTCTTAAAATTAAAAAAAAAAATGAGAGTTTATTAAAGCTGATCAGCCCTTATTAAATTGCAAAGGCGTTACCATAGTAGAGAATGTTTAATTAAATTCAACACTGAAGAGGATTTCATTTTAAAAAAAGGAAATTTAAAATTTATAAATAATTTCTGCAAGTTTCCATTAAAAAAGTGCATTCTTACCGTAGTTAATTTATGTTTGACAGAAGTACAATAAATTAAAAATGTAAAAACATGATCGACTGTGCCCTGTCTTACTTTTCCACTGTGACGGCAGCTCAGCTGCGCAGGCGTTACCAGAGGATGGATTACAGGTTATAGTCTGCCCTCAAACGAATTTGTCGGTAGGGGCGGGGCGAACATTCAGGCTTTTCATTACAAAATTGCTTATTTCTTCGACAATTTATGTTTAGAGTTATTATTTTTATTACTATTTTCGAAGATGAAAACAGTGAGCTGTCAATTAAAATGCGTGTGTTATATTTGAGTAGCGAGGGCGTTGCTGCAGGTGGGCTCATCATTCAACAATAATTACCTCCAAATTTTAAGGGTACGATCAAACTGTAAAAATTAGGGGATCTGGACAGCCGCATTGTCTACGCAAAAAACTCTAACGCTGGCCGAATATCAAACTTTTGTATCCCTGTCTCCAAATATATACATATACCGGGTGATTCAAAATAGATGTTAAGGCGATTATTTTTTAAACCGTAAGTGACTTAACCGTAAGTGAACCGAAACATACTTCCAGTTAGAAAAGTTTTCCAAATTAAGAGTAGCTTTCAGATATGGCATGTTTTCTGGGGGTTGTATACGTATTAAAATACGAAATTTAATTTTTATACGGTCCCTCCTTTCCTACCCTTTATATTAAGAAGAACGTTGCTCTTTGCCTAAGAAAATTAATAGAACATATCCCGTATCTCTCCGTGGAATAGTTTCCGAGATATATAAATTTGAAAATTTTGGCACTGGTCGCCAAGCACTAAGGGGATGTTTCAAAAGTGTGAAAAGGGTAATTACTTTTCAACTGACGTTAATTTATGTTAATAGTCACTCGACAGACGACAAATCATGTTTTGCAGTTCCAAGTGAAAGTTACCACTCCATAGTAACCTACATCATTATTCTATCATTCTCTTTTACACATTAAAATTATTTTTCTAGAAGCGCGATGTAATGAAAGGATGCCCCCCCCCGAAAAAAAAAGACTAAATTATCGCTAATTTCTTAAGGAAGTACTGATCAATTTAGACTCTACCTGTTAATTTCACAACATTGGAATGCGTTCATTGCTTTTCCCAACAATGGGATCTTTATTTATCTTTTACCAACTCATAATTGGTCCCCTAAAGTAAATATTTTTTCGCTTGACAAGAGACGCCAACACAGCAGATAAAGTCGTGTAAGTCATCATTTTTAAATATAATTTTTTCGCTAAATATTGCACTTAGAGACACAGGATTTGTTTTATTACTTTTCTTAGGCAAAGAGCAACGTTCTTCTAAATATAAAGGTAAGAAAAGAGGCACCGTATAAAATAAAATTTCGTATTTTAATATGTATACAATCCCCAGTGAAAAAAATGCTATATCTGAAAACTGCTCGTAATTTGGCTAATTGGAAGTATGTTTCGATCACTTACGGTTTAAAAAATTATCGCCTTAACATCTATTTTGAATCGCCCGATATTTATATATTAATAGTAACAATAAATAAAAAAAAATTTAAAAGATAATAAAGTATACAGTCGAACTATTCATAAATTTGATATAAATATTGAAATTTTTAAAGTAAATTTTAAACTGAACTAGATGTAGCTGGTTTATATGTATAAATTGTTTATCTTTAACACAAGTCAGGTAAATGCTGAACTCCCTTAAACCCCTTCTATTTAAAAAGAAATAACTGGAGAAATACCAATAAAGCTTTATTTACTGAGTAAACATAAATAAGTTTGTTTAAGCATACAAACTGCATAAAAAAGGGCTGTATTTGTACAGGCGATACACTTTTCTAAAACAGTAAAATTACCAAACATAGCATAGGTGCCTTCCAAAATATACGTAGCAGTTCCGATTCAGTAAGTCGAGATGAGATTTTTAATACATTAAACATAACTTAAGACTTACTTGAAATACATTACATATATAAACTATTTGAATTTATGATTCAGTAAAACCTTTTGCAGTTTAAAGTTTACATTAAATATTTTAAAAAGCTACCTTCCGATCGCCCTCTACATTAATAATTTTTGCAAGTTTACATTAAAAAAAATTGCTTTCTTACAGTAGTTAATTCATGTTTGATGGAAGTACAATAAATTTAAAATGTAAAAACATCATCGACTGTGGATTGTCTTACCTTTCCTTTGTCGGCAACTCAGCAGCGAAGGCGTTGCCAGATAATGGACTATTGGGTTATAGACTACCTTCGAACGAATTTCGTTGGGGGGGGGAGAACTTCCTGACTTGCACTACAAAACCACTTATTCGCAGTTCTACAATCTACATTTAGAAGACATATATATATATATATATATATATATATATATATGTCTTCTAAATGTAGTATATATATATATGTAGTATATATATATATATATATATATATATGTCTTCTAAATTTACTATATATATATATATATATATATATATATATATATATATATATAGTAAAAAGGCATAACTTACGAATCAACGTAGCATCCACATGTCAGATACAAAATTCTAAATATCCATGGAATGATAGATAGAAGAGATATTAGAAAACGATCCAGCAAGGAATGAACACAATTCGTAAGAACTATTGCTCAAAATATATACAATGTTAAGATGCATAAAGAGATATTAATCGCCCAGACAAATTGAGACCCAAGACAAATTGCGCAATAATGCAGCTGTAATTTGGTTTGCAACAATTTCAATGATAAAAAAGATTGCCTAAATTCGGCACGTATGTGTATGCATCAAAATTATTAAAATATAAATATATATTCTACAATAAAAGCGCTATAAGCTGCATCGTACTACAGAACAATATATATAGTAAAAAGGTAAAACTTACGAATCAACGTAGCATCCACATGTCAGATACAAAATTCTAAATATCCATGGAATGATAGATAGAAGAGATATTAGAAAACGATCCAGCAAGGAATGATATACACACATTCTTTTTTTTCAACATTTTTTTTTTACATTTCAACATTTTTTTTTCCAAATTTAAAAAAAGAATGGACCGTAATTGTAGTGTGTGTATGACTGAGGGTCGAGGGCGTTGCCGCAGGTGGATTCATTATTCAACAATAATTACCTCCATATTTTAAGGGTATGGATAACTGTAAAAATTAGGGGATTTGGTTTATGCAAGTAGACCCTTAGTGTGCGCAAAAAACGCTAATTCTATCCGAATATCAAACTTTAGTATCCTTGCCTCAAAATAATAATAATAAATAAATAAATAAATAAATAAATAAGTTAATTAAATTTTAAAAATATAACAGTAAGTTTACATTAAAAAATTGCTTTCTCACTGTAGTTAATCTGTGTTTGACGGAGTACAATATACAATAAATTTAAAATGTAAAAACACGATCGGACAATCTTACTTTTCCTGTGTTGGCAGCTCAGCAGCGAAGGCGTTGCCAGAGGATGGACTAATAGTTACAGTCTGCCCTAAACGAATTTCGTTGGGGGGGGGGGGTGAACATCCGGGGTCTTCATTACAAAATATCTTATTTCTTCGACAACATATGTTTAGAATTATTTTATAATCGAAGAAAGATGAAAACAATGTGCTGTCATTAAAATGCGTGTGTCATATTTGAGTAGCGAGGGCGTTGCCATAGGTGTGTCCATAATTCAACCATAGCCTGCAATTTCTCCAGGTTAAAAAACAACAGGTCGAGATTACATTTTTAAGACATTAAATGTAGCTTAAGATTTAGGTGAAATATATTAAAAATGAACTAGTTCAATTTATAAATCAGTTAAGTCTTGTTCAGTTTAAAAGTTAGATTAAACATTTAAAATGCGCTGACGTGGAAGGAGGAAGCTATCTTCCGAGTGAACGGTCTAGAGCCTACCCCGATCCTTAAGAATATGCATAATATATTTAATTGCAAAATTCTTTTAAAGAAAACGTGGTCTGAATAAAAAGTTATTTTGTAATCAATTTCCGCGGAAGTATTAGTATGACCATGAATCTACAATTTATATATTTAAAATTTCTAACACAAATATTTCAAATTTCGAAAACGATTTTATTAATGAGCTGAATAAACCGTTGTGTATCGATCCTGAAATAAAATTTTAATAAATAATTTTATAAATAATCGCGCTGGATGAAAATAAGAACAAATTAAATCAGAATTTTTAATTTACCAGAAATTTCAAACTGATAAATTGTTATAAAAAATAAAACCGGTGAACACAATTACTTTACAGCAAATATAGCAGAGATTTTAAAAAGTCCTGGCAACACACCATCCGGAGTGTTAACCGGGAGACATACTGAGATGCGATATGTAGGTTGAAGTCGTGGACAGCGTTCGGATGGGCTCCGGGGGAGTGATTTCTCTCTGGTCGGCGCAAACGGCTGCTGTACGTCGGGTCGGCGGGTGGAAGAGGCGAAATTAAGGATAAAAGTCTGAATCCAAAATCATTAAAATAATTCAAAAATCCATTTGCATGTCGAATGAAAGTTTCATCCATATTTGGATCAGATAAAATGTTTTCGAAAATTTCTTTTAAGCCTTCCCATTCATCTGTTACCACTCGTAATATTTTACTATTAGAATGCCATGGAGTGTCAGTGCTAGTATATAATAAAATCCGAGAGTAAACATTGTATGTAGCTATGTAGGTAGGTTTGTGACCTCCGATCTTCTTGCGCGCGTCTCTCGATCGCATTGCGCCGAGACGGTTGGTCGCAGACCTACCGAAGTTTGCATACGGCTTTACTAGGACAGATACTAACACGCCTCGGAGCGATTTTTTCGAAATTCGAATTAGAAAATGTTTTATTTTATGTTTTGTCCGATTTTTAGAGATTTTTCTTGCATAATACGTAATAACGCCGGTCATTGCACTCGCAATAAAACGATATTTGCATCATCGGATAGAGGAGAAAATTTTCTTTCGAAAACAGTTTGTTTTGACTATGTAACATATTTTGCCGATTTTTGGGAATTTTTTAAAAGAATTTCACTTTTGACGACGTTTGCGTAAAAGTAATTTTTAAACTGTTGCATCTTTCATTCTATCTGTCATAACTTTTTTATATTTCGGCGAAAGACGGAGCATATATTTCGCCCACTTTTAAAAGAAGAACGGAGGAAAAATATAAATTAGGAGATTTTTTACGAATTTTTATGTAAAGAAGGATTTTGAATTTAATAAAAGCTGTTTCAAGATTTCGGTATGATATCTTCCGCTATGGTTGTCTGGGAAACAGTAACAATGAATAAAATTGCCATTTGAAAAACATAAATAAAATGACTTTAAAATAACTGAGTTTCCACATGTTAGATCAAAATGACTTAGATTTCACGAGATTTAAACCCCTTTGGAAACTCAATCAGAATTTCGATCTCACAAACAAAACATACGCCACGCACGAAATTATTCCCTATTTTATAATACGTTGCCAGAAAAAGAATTGAATGCTGTTTTTTCAACGATGAATTATCCAGCATTATTTTCGATATAATTTTTAAACGGGACACGTTTTCGAATCGCAGGAAATATTTTACGTGCTAAATACGCCAATCTGACAAGAGTTATGCATAAGAATGTATGGAGAGCTGTTTTAATGGCAGCCAGAAAGTGAAATGATTATCGTTTATACTAATGCGTAAATTGCAAAGAATCACCAAAGAATAAAAAACTACATTAGTGGCAAATATCTAAACCGTTTCTTTAAATTAAACATTAAAGATGGAAAAACGAAAATATATTGGTATCAGTAAAGGATACTCTTAGTAATAGTTATTAGATATGCTAGGGCAATATTGATCAAAGCACAATATACCGCGTTAATAAATATTTCGTGAAACTATTCGTTTCTTTTCGTTTTTCAACAGCCATCTTACATCACAGCTAAATAACATTAAATAATTCTACGTCGCGTTAATATATCCCGCGGTAATTTCAACAGAAAATTCTGTACCTGAACTTTTTTTTTCTTGGAGATTCTGTTTTGTCACAAGTAGTTATGATAACATTTTAGGAAAATGTTCTCTTCTTGCCTTGCGAAGAGCGGGTACACACAACTATTTAATTATTAAAAAAAACGGTTCTTCACATCATGTAGTATCTAAGGTATTAATGGTATAACTTAAATCTAAAAAAGAGTACGATGTAGAAATGAGACATTTTGAAAGTTAGAAATTTTTAGGAACCGTGACGCTTTTCTTTTTCTGATCGCCAATGACACCGACATAGTTTTTTGTTTCATAATATTAACAATGTTCTCAGATCAGTATTTATACTAACTTTACGAATAACTAATGAGTAACTTTACGCCAAGAGTCAAATCATGTTGTTTATTTTTAGATTCCACATTACTGGAATCAATTCGAATTATACATGCAAGAAAAAGTTTTGCTCCCTACCGTGCGGAGAACGGGTACGCAGCTAGTATATAATAAAATCCGAGAGTAAACATTGTATGTAGCTATGTAGGTAGGTAAGTTTGTGACCACCGATGTTCTTGCGCGCGTCTCTCGATCGCATTGCGCCGAGACGGTTGGTCGCAGACCTACCGAATTTTGCATACGGTTTCGCTAGGACAGATCCTAACACGTCTCGGAGCGATTTTTACGAAATTCGAATTAGAAAATGTTTTATTTTATGTTTCTTCCGATTTTTAGCGATTTCTCTTGCATAATACGTAATAACGCCGGTAATTGCACTCGCAGTAAAACGATGTTTGAATCCTCGGATAGAGGAAAAAATTTTCTTTCGAAAACAGTTTGTTTCGACTATGTAACATATTTTGCCGATTTTTGGGAATTTTTAAAAAGAATTTCTCTTTTGACGACGTTTGCGTAAAATAATTTTAAAACTGTTGCATCTTAAATTCTATCTGTCATAACTTTTTTATATTTCACACAAAAGACGGAGCATACATTTCGCCCACTTTTAAAAGAAGAACGGAAGAAAAATATAAATTAGGAGTTTTTTTACGAATTTTTATGTAAAGAAGGATTTTGAATTCAATAACAGCTGCTTCAAGATTTCGTTTGATATTAAGCTTGCAAATTTAGCTGTCATGGTAATTAAAACTGAATAGCTGCCAGTTGGAAAAAAAATAAAATTTCTTTAAAATAATTGAATTTTGCATGCGAAATCTACGTCATTTTGATGTAACGAGTTTAAAACCTCTTTCGAAACTCAATCAGAATAACGGAGTCACAAGCAAAACATATAGCACGTACGAAATAATTCCATGTTTTATTTTACGTTGCCAGAGAAAGAATTAAATGCTGTTTTTTTAACAATAAATTACCCAGCATTATTTCCGATTGAGTTTTTAAACGGGACACGTTTTCGAATCGCAAGAAATATTTTGCGGTGCTAAATATGTCAATCAGACAAGAATTATGCGTAAAAATGTATGGAGAGCTCTTTTAATGACAACGATAAAGTGAAAGGATTATCGTTTTTGCTAATGCCTAAATTGTAAAGAATCGCCGAACAGTAAAAGACTACATTCGTAGCAAATATCTTAACCGTTTCTTTAAATTAAGCATTAAAGAGGAAAAAACGAAAATATATAGTATTGGTATCAGTAAAAGATAGTATAAGTAATAGTAGATATACTAGGCTGTCATAGTTAGTAGACGTACTGATCAAAGCACAATATACCGCATTAATAAATATCTCGTGAAACTAAAAGTGTTATATTCGTTTTTCAACAGCCGTCTTACAGCACAACTAACTAAGCGTTAAATATTTCTACGTCGCGTTAATATATCCCGCAGTAGTTTCAACAAAAAAGACTGTACCTGAACATTTTTTTTTCTTTCTTGGAGAATCTGTTCCGTCACAAGTAGTTATGATCACATTTTAGGAAAATGTTCTTTCTTGCCTTGAAAAGAGCGGGTACACAGCTATTTAATTATAAAATAAAACGGTTCTCCACATCATGTTGTATCTAAGGTATTAATGGTATAACTTAAACCTAAAAAAGAATATGATCTAGAAATGTGACATTTTCAAAGTTAGAAATTTTTGCTGTAAACCGTCAAGCTTTTCTTTTTCTAATCGCGAATGACGCCAACATAGTTTTTTTGTGTCATAGTATTACAATGGTCTCAAGTCAGTACTTATACTAACTTAACGAATGACTAACGAGTAACTTTACGATAAACTAAACTAATACGCTTACTCAGAGTCTAATTATTTTGCTTATTTTTAGATTCCACAACACTGGAACCAATTCGAATTATACATGCAAGAAAAATTTTCGTTCCCTACCGTGCGGAGAACGGGTACGCAGCTAGTGTATATATAATTTATGACTGTTTAGAATGTATAAACACTAAAAATATTAATTTTTAAAATGTAAAGAAATACGTTGTGGCTAAGAGAAAGCTTTAAACTCAGCATACTCACAAAAATTCCGTGCCAGAACCTTTACTTTCTGCTCTTAAAAGTGTTTTCTGTTTTCTCTCTTTTGAGCAAATGCACACATGGTAGAACTCAGAATCCAACTGAGAGTTTTAGCCATTAGTGCTTTGAAATTGGATGTTTTAGATGCTGTTATGTGTTTTAATAACAATGCTTGCAGCCTCACAAAATATTTCGGAATTGACTCCGGCCATAATATGAAATATTCCATGAGAGAAGTTGATGAGGCTCGTGTTCGAAAAGCTTCACAGGTTCCAAAAATTCTCTAAATCAGACAGAACTAAAAACAAAATGATAAAACAAAACAAAATTGATTCAGAAATGTTAAATCAAAATAATTACGGTGCTCTAATGTTTTAAAGCAATATATTTTAAATACTGTAAGTATGTTATGAGTTTTCTGCCTTTTCTCAAATGTGTTTTTGTATGCTTTGGATCAATTTTCTAAAAACCTGTTTCAGATAAATAGTTTAAAATTTCCAAAATTGTTTAACTAACTTGTTTCTTTAAAAATACTTGACATAATAAATGTGAGTGAATTTTTTAAAATAATGAATTTTCTTTTTTTTTCTGTTTTTTTTCAGGATATTTTTAAGTTTTTTAGTAACACATTTTTAATTTTATTAAATATTTATTATTTTTATTTATAAATTATTCTTTTAAATTTCTTAAATGTTATTTCTGTTCAGCCAAAATGAAAATCCCCCTTAATATTTTTAGTTAGTATGTTTTCTGATACCTTGCCAAATTTTAACGTGATAAATTCAATAGATTTTTGGAAAAGTGTACCAAACAGACATTCGTGCAGTTACATAAAAAGTTAATTAGTTCTTAAAAATTAATTATTATATCAAATTATATTTTTTATTTATACATAAGCTATAATGCGTGTATATATAGTAAAAATAAAATCATTCCTGTCTCTATTTTTAAATAAAATAAGTGATGTTAAATCTTTTTCAAAAATTGTCTCCTTGTTGTACTTGTAATTGGAATATGCATTTTCGGACTTGTGTGCTTTGTTTGAAAAATTCGCTTATAAATCCTCGTTAAGTGAAGCGGACAACACAATAGGGAGGTGCCCTCCTTGGGGGTCTTTCTAAGAGTATCCTAACCCGTATTGAAGCTAAGTCCCGGAAAAATCCGAACGGCTAGGTCGGCGGACGCGACCTGGTTAAAACTGGCTCTTTTTACTCATCGACATGTTCCATGTGTTCTTAAACAAAAAATCACTTTATGGGAAATACAATACTTAACCATTTTTTAACACTGGAATATTGCCTGAAATAAAAAACAACATATTCAGAAAAAAGTCGGCATTTGCATTGTGATCACTTTCAGACAACAGACAACGATGTTCCAGTACAATTTGACAATATTAATAATTTATTTTTGATGCAAGTGAGCAAACAGTAGCCAGCGACATGTAACAAGCAACAATAATTGATACGCATTTCTTTTATTAAATGTGATGTGGACTCAGAGCACTCACTTATAAAGTGAATTACGATTCATCTGAGAAATTTACCCCACCAGTGGCCGAGCACATGTCTCTCTGAACAGGGAGGCGGAAGGTGCCTGGTTCAAAATCAGGTCGCGTCCGCCGACTTAGCCGGTCGGAGTTTTACGTGAGTTTCTCGAAAAGTTAGCATAAATACGGGTTAGGCTCCTTAGAAAGACCCCCACGTAGGGCGCCTGCTTCCTTTTGTGCTGTACTCTTGGCGGGGATTTACAGCCGAGTTCTTTGGAAACACGCACACAAATCCGACATACATGTTACAAAAATAAATAAATAAATATTTTTTAGGGTATTTACAAGAAACTGTTCACCTAAATATTGATTCTCAAAATAAAGTTTAAAAAAAAAGAAATTCACAGCATACATAATTGACAATTATTCTTAGATGATTAAAATAAAAAAAGTCATCTTTTTCCTAAAATCGATGTTCATCATAGTATGATTATTTTTTTAATGAAACTATTATGTTACAGGCACACAATAAAAAAATAAAAGCGTATATAACTAACAAAAGTGATTACCTAGATCCTGTCAATTTTTTTCAAGCAAATTTCTTTAATAAATCTTCTAAAAATGACAAATTGCTTCTGTACGAAAATACATCTCTTTATAGTATCCTTGACGTTAAGACAGGCTATAATGGGCACCGCTGTAAAGACTTTTTTTTTTCTTTTCATGTTCTAAGTAGAATGTTTTGTATTTAACTATTTTTAATTAAGAAAGATTATTTTATAAACAGGCAAACTTAAAAAAATATATTAAGCTATTTTTATCGGTGTCTAATGTTAAGAAGGAACAGCTATTTAAAGTGACATAATATTTTATGGAAAATTATTTATTAAAATGTGTTATTAAATTAATTTTGACATGTAAGACTTCGAATAAAGTTACCTAGACATCATATTTCAAAGTTTTGTAAAAAAATGTAAACAGCAAGTACGCAACGTAGGATCCTACATAATTTAACATGCATGTAAACCTGTACAACAATAAATGTTTTTCTCTTTTCAAAACTGATTCTGACGTGTTAAACAATAATATTGAAACAGATATAATAAATTCATATTCCTATTCTCACAAATACCGAAATTGTTGGCTATCTAATAATTTTCCATAAATTTACACATATTTACTTACAGCTACCGTAAACTTAATGGGAAGTTAGTCACTGGTAATTACTGAATTTTCTGCATATTTGCTTGTAAAAAATAGTTAAAAGGTCTATTTTAATAATTAAAAAAAAGTTTGGATAATGGGAAAAACTTATGCCGAACGATTCATTGTGCTTATAGCTTTATTTCTTTTTTTGCCTATAGAGCACACATTCCCAAAAGGGTATTCGAGTTGAAGTCAAAATTCATTTGTCCGTTTCATTGTCCGTTATAAAAGTGTTATTCTAATTAGTTTTTTTCGTGAAGTACTGATTAATAACTTGTTATATTTCTCTCGAATTATGTTTTTTTTTCGAAAAATGAATTAGTTACTCACAAAATTAAAAAAGAAAATTTAACTTCCACTCGATTAGTTTTTCCAGTGAGTTTAAATGTGTGGTTTATGAATCCAATATTTGAACCGGTTCCAATATTTGAACCGAATATTGATTCAAAAGATTTTTATCTCTTTAAGAGAAGTTTATCGTGAATGAAAACATAATGATTATATATATATATATATTAAATACTCTTATAATAATTCGTGATAAGCATTAATTACTTAATTTGAAATGGGCTAGAAATTATAAGGATTTGAGTAACAACAAATTACGGATCTTACTAACATCACAGTAGCCTAATTTAATGAATACGTTGATTCAAAAATTTCAATACATAATTTTGATATAAACAATATATAATTTTGATATAAATGAGTAAGGCAGAAATATAAGTAATAAAATAATGACATCTGTCACTTAAATTTTATTTTACAATTTGAAAGAAAAATATTTATTATTATATTTTTACGCACATTCACCTTTACTTCCTTTTTAAAATAATATCATCTAAAATCTCGGCCTTCAGTATCAATGGATTTCTAAAATTTCATACTGTAGAAAATTATTCCATTTCTAGCAAGGTCGTAGCCAACAAACGAGAACCTGGGCCCCTTCGAAATTTGGAATTTTGTTAAGTGAATGTCACAATAATCAAGCCTTTTGTGAGAAATTTTGCTTTTTCTGTTTTTCGGGTTTCCTGGAACGTTTTAACTGGTTATATGCCAGCCTTCTAGTCACTCCTTAAGATTAATTCCTTCCCGATTCATGGCGCGCAATTCATGGCGCACAGCTAGCGCTGGAACAGTGGTGGTGGGTAATCATGGAGCTTTTTCTGCAGCTCCTTGTATTACTAAATTGTAAAATCGTCTGAAACTGTAATTTGTTGAATGTAATAACCAAGGCAGCGCAACAATGTTCTCTGAATTTCTATTAACTTTAGGAAACATTACTGAAAGTTCTCTTTTGGATAACCTTACGATTTTTTATTATCGTTGAAAATTCATGAAATATGATCCTGCTGAACTATTTCATAAGTCTTTTTTTTTGCACTATTCGGTGATGTGTATTTTCACAAAGTTCGAGGCAATTTCTGAAAACTTTGCTCTAGGAAAAACTGCATTCTTTACATCTTGATTTATGAGCATTAACAAGAAATTTCTGGAAAACGTTATCTTAAAATATAATTGAAACTCTTAGAAAATTCTACAAAGGATGTTGTAATTCAGTATCAGTTGCAGGCTGTATTGCAATTTTTGCACATAGAACATTCTACAAAGAATGCTGTAACTCAATATTAGGAACAGACAGTATTGCAGCTGTCAGTTATGAATGTAGTTGGGGTTCAGACGACTGCATTCAAATAGCGTGTTGCCCTGGGAAGTGCGTGAAGCAATAATAACCTGCTTTATTTGTATCCGCTGTTTTGTTAGCGCTCTTTGAGTGTTGTTTGTTGCATTTCGTGAAGCAATATGAATCCTTACCGATTTACTTACTCTACTGTGTATACTAGATTGTGGAAGGTTTTATTAAATGCGATTTATTGACACATTGGAAGCTTCTGCGTTTGGAAGACTATATTCTGACAGTGAAAATCTGTTTTTAATTCCCGTCTGGATAATATTTTGAGGAATATCGCTGAAGAAACAAAGACTTTTTTTTGTCTTTAGACATAGTCTTTGTTTCTCATGATTTTCTGGTGCTTTTCAATGCGCCCCTTTATCAACATGTAGTCTAAAAAAACACTTGCAATATTATACATTTTATGATAGAATGTACTTTAATAAGTTTCTCAAAATACAAAATGATACTACAATTTTTATCGTTTTACTTAAAGTATTTATCTTAAATTGCTGAAGTATTGTTCTCGCTGGTTTCGAATATTTATTTCGCATATTTGAATATATGACATGAATAATCGCTTTGTATTGCCGTTCCTCTTCTAAGGCTCTGCATTCTTTCTCATTATACTGGGTTAAAGGCTTTTTCTTTATGAATGCCAGGCCATGTGAGTTAATGGTCTAGATAAATTGAATCGTCTGACACAAGGTTTACGGATGATGAATTGCAGATTCTGGCCAGAAGAATAGTTTTAAATATTTAGGTATGGCCGCATATGGTAATTTGAAGAAGTGTTGCCTCCCGATTGTTCTTCTTCGTGTACTAAAAGCAATATCAGCTTATGAGAGTGTTTTTAAATAAAATATAATGTTTTATTTAAAAAATAAAACATAAAAAGCTAATGTTTATTCTTTTAATTATTACAATTTGTTTCTGAAATGTTAAAACTAGGAGCATGTAAAAGCATCTGTAAAGTTTATATAGGGGCTGATCTCAAAAGCTTAAATAATAAAAACTTAAAGATGCAATATAACTTGTACTGTAGACCCTTGAAATGATTTTGATGAACTAATAAATTATTTCTGATTCATAAGTTTAGTTTCTCAGAAAAACATAATTGTCTAATGTTGTACCTGTAATGTGTCTTATGTCAAAGTAAGTCATTAAAAACAACCCAACTGAGTAAAAGTGTGTGTTGAATGATGGTATATTTCAAATATACTGAAAAATAGAGACTTTAAGTTTTTCTCTTACAGGCTCGTTCCTTTACAGGATAGCTTCCAAAAAAAATGCGTTGAATTTAATTTTTAAAGGTTTTAAATAAATAGTTGAACTTCTGTTACAATTTCTCATTAATAAAAAAATACTAATACTTAATTCTGACAATTACACTGTACGGCGTTTAACCTTCTTTTGCAAGAGTTACTTTTTAATATTAAAAAATATATAGAATTTTAAGTAATAGTATGAATTAGTAACAATAGTAGTTAAATTTTTTTAGAAACGTATGTCTATAAAATAATTATAAAAACAATTTCAGTCGAAGTTTATATGTACTTAACCTTGTTTGATAACCATATGTGAGAATTAAAGGGGAAAAAATAATGTGTATTTAACAAATATACTTAAATAGCATGATATATATATAGTTATAAAGTATTAAATTTACAGTGACTAAATATCGGGGTTGGTCAAACTTGCTAGTTCTTACAGCCACAAATGGTGGTTTTTAGGTATTCTCTAGCAGTAGAATTTGAATTTGTTTTAATCATAGATGGAGATGCCGGGAAACACATTACACATTTATCTTACTTATTTAAAAAATTATGATAAAAAATACATTTACGGCCTAAACGAAAGTGATATTAAATTTTTGTAATACAATTCCAAAGTCCAATGTTATTTTAAAATAATTTAGATGATAAAAATAAAATGGTAGCTTTATCGGGATTTTGAAACTCTTTTTGGAACAAAATACAATAAAATTACACACGGAGCAGACATAAACGAGACTGATTCAGTTTTTCGTACATCGTTTTGTGAGATTTTGAATTCAAGAGGCAAGCTTATCAAAAATAATCATCAGACATCTGTATCTTTTAACTGATTGGCATTTAATTGAACTTTCTGCGAAAAACTCTAACAAATAATAATCTAAGCTTTAGGCAATTAAAGAATAACATGGCCAGCATTCGTAAAACATTCATAAGCACATTAATTTTTTCAGGATTTGTTTTACAAATTTGTTTGATGGAATAACTATCATTTTTGTAAACTGCTTTTGAGTAACATTATTAAGATGCTTTCAATAAATTTGAAAAATCAATTTTTTTAAATGAGATGATTTAATTTACTATATTATGTACACATACTTTATTTGCATAAGAGCTACAGAAGTCACCAAGAAGAGACGCACGTAGCTAGCAAGCCGCGCTGTGACTGCCCTTGCCATATAAAATTCGCGACTTTTAAACTCATACCATTTAATTAAAGCACGATTACAATAAATTTTTGTATGTTTATCTAATTGCTTTACTGAAATGAAATTTTTCATGTAAATCTATTTCAAATTGGATTTCAGACGTTCAGATTCTTTATATTTTATTATGAATACAATCTTTGTTAGAGGGTATTTGAATTAATTTTTTAAAGAAATTTTTTCGATTGAAATCTTTTAAGAAAGTTATGAAGTAATAAATGCTGAAATATTTTCTAACTTTAATTTGGATATCCAAAATTAAAAATGAGGCACAGAAATTTAGTCTTGAATTTTAATTATCACAACCAATATCAAACTGACTTTTTTTCATGAAATAACAACAAGAAAAGAAAATATGCATGTATTATGCTGTTGCCTATAACACGCCTTTACGACAGGTTAAATTACGTAACAATTTTTTCGGTAAACTTTAACCCCCCCCCTTGCTCTATCATAATTTGTCACAAGACCTGATTACTAACACCCTCCCCTATTTCGTATAACGTAAGAACCTTAATTCTCATTTATATAAAAGTCTTACTCAATTTTAACTCAATTTAATTTAAAATGCGCTTATGATCGAAGTCTTTCTTAATGAAGTTACTATACATAGGCTAGCCGTGTAGCTTTAGCAATGTTGTAGAACATCAGCAGTAGTCTATGTTGTGTATTTTTTAATTTGGTTTGCTTATTCGGATGTCGTGCGAACATGGGGAATTATCCCGGAGTTTTTTAATTCCCTCTTTTTCGGTGTTTTGTGCATATATCTCATACATCAAGAGAAGTTTTTCGACCAATAAACAAGCTGCAACAAATGGCGAGAAATTTTGAAATGCCATTATAGCATTAGTTTGACGTGTTCCTGACTACTCCCTATCTCCTCGTCACAATTCTCTTGTAGCACAACTAGTTAAAAAAAACGTTCAGCCTGCTGTATGAGAACGCAGATTCAACTATTGTGCCTTAGTTTATGGTTAAAGGCCCTCTCCCTAATCATTCCAGGTTAACAAGTTGGTATGTCATTAGTCGTATCGAATAAAAAATACTACCTCTCATGAGTTCGACAAGCGCAAGAGCGCTAAATTTTAATTATCGGAAGATTTCTTTAGATGCCTTACAGAAAATCGAACAATATAATGTAATTCTAAAAATATCATAGAAATGTAGCATTTTTCTTTGTTTGCTTCTATTAATAAAACAAACATGCACTTCTATAACGGTACGAGCTGTACTTTTATGAATACTATTTGTTTCCTTTTTTTCTCCCATTAAAAAAATGTAATGTTATTTAAGATGGCATTCATCTCATATATATTACACTTTTTTCTAAAATTATACTACAATTTCTCTCATTATAAATTCATTTTCCTAAATTTATTCCTTTTAAACATATTTCATTAGTATTCTGGATTATATAATAAAAGTGCATTCCTAAAAATTGTATAATTTTAATTGGAATTCATTCTAAGATTTCTTTTTGAATAACAGAATAATCCACATATGCCTTAACACTATGATTTTAAATTAAAATACTTCCGTGATTTAAAAGGAACGTGAAATGAATAAGTATTAATTTTATTCAATTTATAATTCATGAGATTGAAAAGGGGTTTTTGACTCATTGTAAAAATTGCCATATTTGAAATTATAATTCGATAATAAAAAATCTCTTGGGTTTAAACATGAAGATTAAGAAAAATCGGTTTTTATTTCAAACACTGGTCTTTTAAGAAAATGTTTCAACGCGAACGGGATTGGAAGCAATTTGTGCAAAATAAAATTATTAAAAGAAATGTGCACTTAAGGGAATTGAATTAATTTCTTGTATAAATCTATTCAGATTATTACATACTCTAAAGGTATGTCTGCAATATCTTTCGGTTATATTATATCGCTTAATTTTAAAATTAATTTTTTAAATATTTTAGATTATTGTTATAACAATTTTTTATAATTTATTCATATTTACCTGCTTGAAGGTACAAATTATCAAGGAATATATAAGTACCTCATTTTTATTTTACTTAACTTTATTGCTTTTCATGCCTGAGAATCACCCAGCTACACTGAAAAAACTAGCTATCATACAACGAGATGGGAAGTTGTGACGCCAGTGTTGTAAATATTAGAACACATGGTTTAACGTTAGACACCCAGTGACACAGCAGCACATCGTGCTGTTAACTTATGTGAAGCTCCGGAGCTGATTATTAAAAAAAATCTCCTTATTGAGCAACGCAATGTTGTAATATTACGAAGTTTGGATCGAAATTGTGTACGACCTTGATTGAAATGGAGCCCGTTACCACTATATAAGCAACCTGGTAGAATTTTACAGAAAAACGCAACCTTAGACTTCGCAGCAGAGCAGAACCTTGAAACTCCTCTTGATTAATAAGATGCTTTGCTCTGTCTAACACAATCCAATACCCTTGCACCTCTTATTATTTAGTCTGATGACAATATCTTACAGCTTTTCTGCAAGAGAAACATTTGATAGTCTACTAGTTCTTTTTTTTCTTTTTTTAATAGAATGGTCGATTTGAAGGAATTAGGTCATTTTTTCCCTGCTTTAATATATTAAAATCTGGTACCGAATGCTTACTACAACCTAAAGTACATTCCAACACCGTGGTGTTCCACATTTGGACGAAACAAGGCAAACATAGAACAATGAAATTTAGAAGTAAAATTGCTATAAGATAAATTATGGATTACTGACTATTTAAAAATCACGCAATAGATTATACACAATGCAGAAAAAAATGCAGAACAATGCAGAACAAGTTTGAGGTGTATTTCGTCTACCCCCCCCTCCAGATTATGCCTACTTTCGATAAGCATGAAAATGAAATGTACAACAAGAATTTATACTTTAAAAAATAAAACAATGAGTAAAAATGGGTATAACAAAATGGATTTTACTATCCAATTTAATGCTTAGGTTAACACAGTGCAGGTCGTCTCAAAATTATGGCTATACTTTGAAATACGAATTAAAATTAAAAAAAACAAAGTGTTCCACTTACGATTTTTTACGTTCTATAAAAAAATATTAACCCATTTATGCCTAGTGTCCCTTTTTTGGGACGGCATTTTCGCTATTGGTCGAAAACGTTATTTATTTTTCCTAGCCTTTATTCATGAGTATCGAGCCTCAACTCTACAAAATATTTTAACATGACAATGTAGGATGTTGCTATTTTGTTTTTTATGCATATTGATTTTAAAAGAAATCATCCCTTGTTCAAGAAGTTGGCATCAGAAATTTATCTATTATTTCTTCTATCAGTAAAAATCGAAGAAAGTCGCAAAAATATCCAGGCACAAATGGGTTAAAGTTTCTTTTTAGGGAAATTCTTTTTTTTTCGCTACCCAGTTTGGGTTTAAACTATTATTAAGAATGTTTATGATGGAAAATAGTGTAAAATATTGTGGCAAAGAGCCAACGTTTTATTTAGCATCTATGTTATTTTATGCAAGTTTTTCTCTTAAGGGGATCATTTTGGGACACCTTCCCCTATATTTTATGAGCCTGTTTAGTAATGATTTCTCTAAATCGGAGGTAATCTATCAATGTATATGCATGAGACATGCATGGTATAATTCAAATGAAAAAAAAAATTAGAATGTCTAGAATATACCTTTAAAAATTTAGAAATAGGGGAAAATAATCTTTACTTAGTAATAACATAGAAATTAAGACTTACCCTTTAAAAATTGAATTTCATAGCTCCAAATTCTCAGTTGGTAATTTTTATTTATAAGATTAAACTATAACAATAATAAATCAGTACAATTTTTATTAATACTGTCCTGATAAAATTTTTATTTTTAACTCTTAATCTCATTCAGGCGAATTCGACGAATGAATTTCAGTGTGCGGCGTTTTTAATCTCGGTGTTATCTTTTTAAAGTAATCTTATTACAATATTTTTATCTTCTTCGCTTCAATATATTTAGAAATTTAGTAGTTCAGAACATGAAATTGAATAAGCTGGAGAGACACAAAAATATTAGATCTCCATAAGTATTACGATTTTAATCTTGGGGAAATAAATGCTTGAAAACTGGAATCATGAAAATTAAAAGAGTGATTCAAAGGCTGTGAGTATTGACGTTATCTATTACTTCAAGATTTATTTTTCTAATTTTTAAGCGGTATTTGTGAAAATTCACTATCTGTTCTGAATATTTTATTAAAATATTAAGTTAGAAATGAACTACGTTCTGTACCGTACGTATAACTTTTTCAAGGCATAATCATTTCATTTAAAACATATTTTATTATTTTCCATAAAACTATAATTAAACTAACCTAGATTAAATTGGATTTGTATCATGCAATTTTACTTCTGTGACACTGTTTGAAATGTATTTGTTACTATTAACAGCAGTTTCCATCTTTTAAATAATAGTATGTAAAGACGCCTCTTATCATTGAGTTAAGATTAATCTTATATTCCTTAAAGATAAATTTAAAAAACTATTATATATTTTAGTAGCATTAACATGTTCTAGAAAAACAGTGAAAATAAAAATTCCATTTAATTCAAATCTTGAAATTATTTTTTTAATGTCCTTTTTTTAAACAACTTTATTCAATGATATGTCAGTTTATAATAAAAAAACACAATTTACACAACATTCATTTTATCCTGCAAGACCATGTGCGAAGGGCATTCGAATTAAGAATGGGGATTTACTGTCCTTTCATAAGGATTGCAGCGGATAAGTTGAATTATTTGATTAATTCTTCCTGTATTTGATGAAAGGAGAATGAATTAATAAGATAAATAAGATTCGCAAATCAAAATGTAGTATAAGATTTTGTGCACATAAGGAAACCAAAAGAAGATATGTTGAATTATCCGAATAAAATCAGTGAAAACTATTGTAATGATGAATCAAAAATAAGATTCGACGATAACTTTCTTTTTTTTTTTTAATTTAGAGGGAAATTTCTTGAAAAACCTGACTTGACGATTTTGTTTGTTGAAGTGCAATTCGATGCATATGCTTTTTGAATGAAGAACTAAGCATATATAGTTAGTTAGGAACGTAGCCAGAGGATAGAGCGCGAAACTCTCTCCTCTCCGCAAATTTGGATTTTTTTAAAATTGCATTTCTTTTATGAAATAAATAAATAAATAAAATAAATGCCAATAATTAACCTTTTCTTGCAAGAAATCCTACCTTTTTTGACTTTTTAGGCCCACCCCGACATGTTTTCTCGTTATATACCTGTAATAAGTGAGAAATGACTACAATAATTTTTAAAAAAATGTTTATTGAATTTAGATAAATTGTTTTCTTCAAATCCAATTTTAGAAGCTTTTATTAAAATTGGTTTTGTCATCGTGTCTTGGTATCGCTCTTGAAAAGCAGCACGTCTACTTTTCAACCTTTAATCTTGGCTGTTCTAGCCAAATGGTAGAGAGTGGTAGGAAGTTGGCCTCTCCTACGTACTGCCAGCTTTTGATTCGCCACCTGGCCAACGGCATAAAAATTCTTTCAAAAAAATAAATAAAATGACTGCAATGAAATAACTATTTCAGACTACACTGAGTACACTCAGTACTTGGAAAGAACTGATTCGCTTTCAAATTCCCCACAATGTTTGGGAAAAAAAGAAGTGTGGAATTTGTGATGTCCATTATTTTATGACAAATAGAAAAAGGAATACAAGTTTCTTAAATATAGTCACCTTTAGAATATACTTTCCTCGCAATATTTGTAATATAAAATTAATGAACCTAACATATAAAAAATAGTAGTATAACTCTGTATTGACATTTATAATTGTCGCCAAAAATTACTATGCTTAGTATTTTGTAACTTATTTAGACAACTTTATAGTTTTTTATATCCGTTTATAAAAACAGTAACTAAACCTTATAAAAATAATCAGTTTATAAACTACAGTATTAAGGTAATGAAAGATTACCACTAGTTATGTACATTAAACAGAGAAGCTGACCGCTGTTGTAGCGACCAGCATATTCAATGAAATATGTGTCACATAAATTACAGAGCATAGGCATATTAATCCTTCATATGAATCAGTTTAACCTTTTAACGCGCGGTGTCCTCGCGTGAGGACACAAACCTGTGACGGTTTGACTGTTGACAGTCACATAGAATATATTTGATTTCTATAAAAATACTTGAAAATGACATAATTACAAGAGAATATTTTACCTTTTAGCACGTAATTTTCCGTAAACATTGTTGACTATTTGTAAAATTGCCAGGATTATTTTTAACAGGACTGAAATCTGCTGAAAACTGGAGAATACGATGTAAATACATTAATATAGAAGAAGAACTCCATATACTGCCCAATGTTGAAAAAAAGGGCATCCGTTGCCATTGCTCAACTTAACTACTAGCAACATGTCGGTCGATCGAATCGTTCATCGCTTGCCACAGATCTAGAGACCACATTTGACACAGCCGGCTACTTTTGCACAGTCCGTTACCCTGTCCATTAAGTTAATTATACCTTATTTTCGCCTAGTATTCCAACCATTTGTACTTTTCGAACATGTACCCTGTAAGGAAAGTATTGTAATCATGAAAAAATTCGACTTCCAGATTTTGGTGTATTTACACGTTTTGAGGTCTTCTGAATTCATCCATGCTATTTTTACGAGATGTATGTATGTGTGTGTGTGAACACGATAGCTCGTAAACGGGGCATTCGATTGAGGTTAAATTCGGATTATATATTATAAACCACCGTCGCAAAACCGATATTGATTTTGGTGTGTATAGGACTTATAGTTTTTCTACAGGCCTACGACAAAGATTTCTTTTAAATAATGGCCTTTGGGGGGAAATTCTTGAAGGCGCGCTAGCTTTTAAACGGTACATTCTATTGAGCTCAAGTTGGGTATATATGTTATAAATCACCATCGTAAGACCGGTATAGATTTTTATGTGTATAGGACTTATAGTTTTTCTACAGAGCTACGACAAAGATTTCTTTTACATTATGGCATATGGGGAGAAATTATTGAATGTGCGCTAGCGTTTAAACGGTGCATTCGATTGAGCTTCAGTTTGGTATATATGTTTGAATTATTCATCGATTAAAATTTATCTAAATACTTGGTAATGATCTTAATCGTAAGTGTTCGGAAAGTCGAGTGGAGTCACTCCAGATTTTTTTCCTTGTTTACATGTATCCATAATGTATCATATTAACACACAATATAATTGTAATAACAATGCACAAATCTGTTATAATTTCTAAAAAAAGCTACTTTGAAGTAACAGAAAACCGCGCATTGAACGCATAAAAATGTGTTTTCCACGAATACAATCGTCACCTTAAAGATTTTTATTGATTTAAGGCTGTAATATTTCAACTACAATTCTAAAATTCTATTAAATACTTATAAGTAAACCTTCAACAATAAGCATACAAATGTTAACTATTTACTCTTTCACAACATAAAAATTCTAAAACACCACATTCGTTCAGTAATTTCTATAAGTATTCGAAGAGCATTTACAAAAACTCACGAAGACATACCTTATCTAAAATTATAAACAAAATATTTTAATTTTCCAAGTCTCCTGCCATTTCTTATTGAAACAAAAGTTAAATAATATATAAAGTTGAAAACAGGAAATATTCCTTGAATCCCTCAGTAATAGGAACCCATTTAAATATTTCAGTACTTTTTGTATTGCTGTTTACTTGAATTCCTTGTCTAAATATTTCTTTTTCGGAAGGATAAATGATTGCCCTTCAAATTCTATTCTGATCAATCCCTAATAAAAGCTGTTTCTTGTGACGCAGAGCAAATAAAAGAAATTGGTGATCGAATACAAAGAGTTCCGGGAGGAGAAGAATGCTGTATTCAAAGAAAACCGCGCTAGCGAGGAGAATTTTCCTTTGCCTCTGTCTTATAGAATGTTGCCTATGCAATTTACTTCACACAACAAGGATATTTTCGAGACATTACCGAAGACTCACTTTATATGTCCTAGAGTAATGCATTTAGAGAAAATCAAATTAACACTGTATCACTAGTTGAATGGAATGGGTGTGTGTTTAAGTATCTTAAATTAAACTATAAAAGGTGTCGAATGTATGAGAACACCTTGAAAGATTTGTGACTTTTATAATGTTGTTAAAATCAAAGAACATAGATGCTTTTCCTAACTTTTTCATTCTTGTATTTTGATATAAGTACATTGACTGACAATCCAAGTGCATTAAATCACAACAATAGTTCTTTACTGTTTTATATATTAACTATACCGTGCATTTTTTAATATTCAAAATAAGGCAAGGAATAAATACTGTTGTCGATCGAATCAAAACTTACCTATATTTAACATTTTTGAAAAATGAATTTAATTGAATGCATGAAAATGATTGACACTTGAATAATCTATGATATCACAAACCTTCTACTTATAAACCCCGTTTTATTTTTTATAACAATGTATTCTAATTATGTTTTCAAAAGATATAAATAACATAAAAATATGTTTAAACTATTAAGTACTCTGTAGTATATAAAACTAAATTATATGCAATTGATTTTTAATGTTGATATATCACGAAAAATAATACTGTACCCGCATTTTCATGTATGGCATCCATATAAGTAAGTGTAATAGAGTCAATTTATATTTTCTATTCCTTACATGTTTTAATTAAAGACTTCTGAAATCTGCATGAAGTTATTTATCAGCAAGAGAAATATCAAAGTTACAATTTTTAATTTAGTTGAATTCAAAATAAATATTAAATAAACAATATCTTTTGATATCGGGAATTTTTATTTAAGAGTATAAAGATTCGTCACAGTATCTCATTGTTTAAAAAAATTAAATAAAAACTTATTACTCGATATATTACGCAGTCACTAATGCTCGCTGCATTTTCTAATTTTTCCAAGTGAAATTAATGGAGTATTTATATTTCACAAGGCATTTAATTTATTCGTAACTGGTACATTATAACATAACGTTCTCTTTATTCGGATTTTTAAAATTCGCACTTATTTGATCATGGAACAAATTCAAAAGGTTTGTTTCGTTGAAAGCTTATATGTGCGAAATGATGTGTGTTATTATGAAAACGTAAATTTTAGTTGTTAGATATCTCATACAAAGCCTGAAACATTAAAATAAATCTATTTCATGTTTAAACCAAATCTCCAGAGTTAATATTCATAGTGTAAAACCATTTATTCAGAACATGCATTATTTTGAAATAACATCCTACATTAAAATCATGCATTAGTGCACATACTTTTTGGAGTCGTTCATGCTCTTTCTGCAATTTTCAAGAATCCTATTTTAAACATAAACACAAAACATATTTCAAGAATTATGTGTGAAATGATTGACAAAGTCTCTAAAAATACGTCCTTTTTTATCTACATCCATTAAAGGATTTCAAAAGCAAATCCTTGTTTCGAAATGTGTGATAAAAATCTGTTTTTCTTTTCTTTAAGTTTTGGAAGGTGGACATTTTATGTAAGGTTTTTATAAGAATGTGTTACTTTACATGAAGTGCTTTAACATAAAAACTTTAACTTGAAGTTTGAAGAATTAGTTTTATGTTATCTAAAAATATTAGTGTTATGATAATTTTATTTATGCAGACATACCTTCTAAATCATATGGATCATTGTATATCTACATTTACCTATTTATTAAGTTATCTATCTGTCTACGTATAACTAACAAATGCGCGAAGTCCTAAATGTTACATTATTTTGTAGTTAATGCACTTGAATTTGATCAATAAGCGTCCCATTTCAAACTTGAAGGATGGATTAAATACCACTATATCGATAAATGAGCCAATCAGGATTATGACAACCAAAGCGTATGACATATATCTTTATATACAGGGCGGCCACAAAAAACTTTGCCGATATATGGACTTCTAGGGGCCGGCCTGTTCAATCAATCGAGATAAAATTTCAGAGATTATTCATAGCTATGGGCTCTAGACAGGGGCGTAGCCAGGGGCGGGGATATCGGGATATATCCCCCCCAAAACAATTTCCAGGCGTATATCCATCCCCCCGAAAAATTTTCCTGGCTACGCGCCTGGCTCGAGATTCTATGAATGGCAACAACGTGGCGCTCACGATTGCAGTTATATATACAGAAACTTGAAATTTTCGAATGAGAACCCCTAATTTTTCTGTCGCAAAATGCTCAGCGCATGCCAAAACCCTAAACAGCATTGGAAAGGTACCTGTATGTGTTATCTGCGCACACAAAAAAAATCTGTGATGCTGCCTATAAAAGCACGACTGGAGACAATAAAATCATGATAGTGTAAATTTTACAGAAGTGATATTATTTACGCGAAGTTTGTTCAAAATGCTTTTCATTCACAGCAATACATGATTACAAATTGAAAAAAAAAACTTATTTCTTAATGCTATTTTTAAGTTCATGTAGCTGTAAGTATTTTAAAAGGAAAACTTTTAAAACATGAAATTCTATTTAGAATTAAAGAATTTCTAAATACTACTTTTAAGCTTTAAAGTAAAAAAAAAGTTTTTTGATGAACATGCCTGATTTTTTGAGCCTCAATGCAAAAAGAGGGGTGTCATGGGTTTGAAGCGTTTGTCTGTGTGTGCGATATCATAGCCCTCGAACAAATAACTAATTTCAATGCAGTTTGTTTTGCTTAAAAGCTAGCTTAGTTAAAAGTTTGTTTAATTAGGGGTGTTCTTAGTTATGTTTTATGAAAATCTTTTCGTATGTTTGATTAATCTAAGATGAAATCCCAGGCACAAAATAAGTGCAACCTCCGTCTGTGGCATCATAAGGTTCCAAACGCATGGATCGAATTTAATGCTGTTTATCTTTTAATAAAACTAGTTAACTGAGATATTTCTAAGTTATATAATATTATTCACTCCTAAAGTCTTTCAGTACCAAGTTTTTGCTGTATTTGTTATCTAAAAATAATTATATGTGAATGATAGTGAAAATTGTGCAGTGAACATAATATTTTCACATGTGAAGTGCTTAGAGAGCTGGGCTTCAAATTTTATAAATTTCCGCAACTTGCTCAACGTCGTTAGATAAGACCCCCAAATAGAAATGAATCCTTTTTAAGCATGTATAATTTATAGAAAAATAATATTTAAATTTTCAAGTCTACTATTCATCAAAACAGCATATCCATGAAATAAATAATCGATTTTTCCTAAGGAAACATCCCCTAAAAGAAATGATAAAATAAAATCAGTAAAACTCCATTACTATAAAAATAAATTCAGAAAAATCAAAGCAGAAAAGTTTTTCTCCGAGTATCTGAAACTAAAAGTTTTGTCCAACAAACAACTTCTGAATATTTTGTATGAAGATTCATCGAAGCTTGCTACTCTTTTAAATATAACTATACACTGGCAAATTGCACATACAGAGTAATTCTTGTAATTTATTTAAATATTGTAGTTTAAAAAATTAGGCCTCATAGAAATACTGCAATAGATTTGTGAAGAAATATTCATAGTAATGCCTTATAATACGTTTTAATAAACAGAACCATAGTTAGAAATCCGTTTTTTATTTAAATAATATTTTAAATGCATACTTACATGACTAAAAAGTAAGATATTTCGAAAAAAGAATCATCACATCATTAAATTCATATATCCTGCAATACTGAAAACTATCTCTAGATCAGTATTTTATTGTTTTCAAGTGTGATAAACGGGAGATTTCAAACAAATTTACACAAATAGTTTAATCGTAAGGTCAAATACTTTAGAGATAAATATTTCAAAATCTTTTATTTGACTTTCGAAGTTTAAAAATCACTGTTAAATTAAATTTCTCAAAAGGAAATATTTTTTGCGAGTTTCATAATAACATTTTAATTTGTGAAATATTTTAAACCCACAAACCTTTTTTTATCGTCAATATTTCACTGAACAAGCTACCGGAAAAAGATTAATTTAATTACTTTCCCCTTTGTCTTTATTAAAGCAACATGCTATTCCAACTTTCTCCGAAAATGTACTCTAAAAGTTTAAAAGTGAGTAATTAAAAGTTGTTTTTGAGAAGATAAATTTATCAGTCTGTGATATTTTGTAATGATGCGATTATTAATGATGCATATTAATTAAAGAGAAAGAAATAAAAATATTTAATATTTTAAAAATGAAGTGTAATTCTTATTTTAAAATCTCGAGGGAATTTTTTAATTTGCTTAAATCTTTCATGAAACACGAAAACTTTAATTAAATTGACAGAAGTTAAATCAGCGTATTTTATTAAACATATATGAATATTTACAATTTTCGTGAATACAATTTGATTTACTGTCTTAGATTGATTAAAATACAAATATTAATAAGGAAAATTGTCAAATTCATCTGTTATTTTGTTTCACGTGCTTATTTCTTTAAAAAATAATTTTGCATATTCTACTGATTGGTTTAGTGCTTTTATTTTCTTTCATCTTGTTCATGTAGCATTATTTTAAATCACTGATAAATTTTATTTTAAATAAGTTTGAAATATATTAATCATAATAAAAACCTAAATTTTTTAAAATCAAGAATCACTTGACTAAGAGAGCAGTCACAGAAAACACAGCGTTCACCGAGTGTCACAAATCAGTCACATCATAACATTTAAGTATTATGAATTTACTATTTGGTCACTGTGACACTTCTTTGTGACTATCACCAAGTGGCTATGAAATCACGATGTAACAGTTGATTCTGGTGACTCCAGTGTGTGTACGTCACAGTTACTGTTTTTGTGACTTATAAATCTTATTCAGTTTTTACACTTTTTAACGAGTAATTCGTTAAAAATAACGAGAAAATACAGTGAAATATTTTTAGTAAAGTTTTGGAAACTTGGAGGGAATTTTGAATAAATTAAAAATATGAAATTTATGAATTTAAAAATATACCTGTATGTGTAGTGTTCTGGAAATTTTTATAGGTTTATTTCTTAAATACAGAAGTTTCTTGTGAATGAATAAATTAATAAATAAATATTGAAAATTGTAAAATTAAAAAAAGGATGCTCTGACACCTAACAATTTTTTAAAGAAATAAGTTTAACATTAAACTGTTGAAATTTACTAATTTTAAAATATAGGGGAAGGTGGTCCAAAATGATTCCAGCAGGTAAAACAATCCACATATGTTTTCTTAGGTACAGGTAGCGGTATCTCCCAGGTAACACATAAAATAGTTGTTCCAAGTGAAGAAGAAGCAATTGCAGTATTGAAGCGGCCACAGAAATACGTCTAAATATAATTGCTCGAAAAATTAGGTTTTATATCATCTATTATAAAATAAGCACTACTTTTCCTATTTATTTAGATATACGTTCTTTCATGAACAGAAATATGGCTTGGTTTACTGAATAGAGTTTGATTTTAGATAAAAAATGCACTTGCAAAGTTTGTTATGTTTCTGGGCGTCATCCAGAATTATGACGTAAAGTGGGCAGCCATGTTGCCGTGTACACTCTTAAAAATTTGGCGTAACATTTCACCAAAACATGGTAAGAAATAGTATTAGAACAATTGGCTACATAAAGTAAGATGGCGAAACCTTGCTCCAACGTTTGATGATTTATAAAAGTATAGCTAAACCTGAGCACCAAATATTGGAACAAGATTTCACCATATCATGGAGCCAACTTTTCAAGTACCATCTTTCACCATGTTTTGGTGAAATACTACGCCGAATTTTAAAGAGCGTAAAATGATCCATCGACTGAAGAAACTCCAGTGCCGGGTCCTGGACATCATGGAAAGTTTTCAACCGTTCTCAAAATCCGTAACTCCCATTACATTATTTAACTTATTTCCGCGTTAGTGTAGGCCATCATTTTTTAATTCTATTTTTCAAATATTTCATTTTATTGAGTGCATTATATCTTATATTTTATCGATAAAAACAATTTCGCATATTTCTAAATGAAGGATCATTTTGACTTTTGGTTGAGAGTAAAATGGTGCTTTGGATGCTTCTTCAAAATTCTATTTTTTTTACTCAGTGTGTTTTAAAAATATTATTAAAATATGTCTATGATTCAAAATATAGTGTAAAATATGATAGCAAAGAGCAAAGGTTTCATGTAAATATTTATCTTATTTTATACAAGCTTAGAAAAGAAAATAAAGTCATATAGAACGAATGTCTTATAGCACGAATGTGTTTTAATGAATAGACGCATGGAATAAGTTTTTTATGTCAATAATATTTAAATGTTTTCGTACTCTTACATGACTAGAAAGTAACCTTTAGAAAACGAAAGAAAAAGGATCGCATCATTAAATGCATGTGCGCAATATGCATGTGCAATAGTAAAAAATATCTCTAGAATAAATATATTTTTTTAAACATAATAATTCAGTGCGCCCCCCTTCCCCCCAAAAAAATAAAATATTTGGCTGCAATAATGTTGACAGTTAAATTTTCTTCCAAAGAACCTTTTGAAATTTCATGCCGGGTCCCATCGCGCGGTTGTCGATCTAATGGTCTGGGGTTTTGGTAGGTTTCTTCCAGATGTAACGTGAATACGAGTTAGAACCCCTTAGAAAGTCCTCCTACCAAGGCACCCCCCATTGGCAGATCGCCCTTGTGTTGCTTTGCCATAATCACACATAACATAACATAACATTGAAATTTCATGGAAATACAGAATTAAATTTCATGGAAAAACAGATGTGCATAGTTATCATAAGATTAGTTCGGAAAGCTGCGACAATTCTTGGAGTTTGCAGGGTCACCAGAGGTCATGGAAAACCTTAAAAACTTGGAATAGTCAGGAAATTTTTTAACAGCAAAAGTAAGAGAAAATTGGCAATTTTAGCTAAAAACCTGGAAAAATATCTGAAGACTGCATTTCAAATTAATTTACAATTTTTCGTATGTCTCAAAAAAAAAAAAAAAAAAGCCTTGACAAAGATGCGCAACAGTGGCGGGTACGGTAATATTTGGGTGAATGGCCTAGAAGGAAAAAAGCTTATTTAACTTAAACAAAATGTACGTTATCCAAAAGTAATATTTTACTTTTCTTTTTTTTTAACCAGGCCCTCCCCAAAAAGAAATCTGTATCGGCCATTCTTGTGCACCTATATCAAGGCATATTTAGAGTATTTTAGACATATTTCTCTGAAATTTTCTGTTACAATAAAATTTTCAGATTACTCCAGGCTTTTCAAGATTTCCTTGACCGGTAACAGCCCTGAATATACCTATAAACCTTCCAACATCCCGAACTAATATCATGATCGTTATCTATACCCGAATTTCCATGAAAACATGCAAGAGTTTTCTTGACGCACAGTGTAACTCTCAACATTTCTATTGCTAAATTAAAAGTCAACACTTTCTTTTTCAACACTGTAAAACAATTTTATGAAACATAATTTTAATCATAGTGAAGCACTGTTTGTGATGTTTAAAATCAAGAATTTACTTAGCATAAAAAAAAATTAACTAACATAACAGTTTATTATATATCACAAGTTAACCCTTTACACATTTCACGTAACTTAAATGTTTTGGTTGAGGATGTGCGTCTCGTTCGATTGATGTATTTGAGATATGAGTTATGTAATGAAAATCCGCTCTTATATTAAACGAGGAATGTTTGTGTGTGTGTGGGTGTGTGTGTATGTCCCAACGAACTCGAAAACTGCTCTAAGGATTCTTTTTAAATTTCGTACCTGGGGGTTTATTGGGTCCCTGAAACCATTGAGCTGGGTCAATTGATTGAAAAAACTCTAAAACGCTCGAAATTTAAAATTTAAAATTTTTGGACGGTAGCGCCATCTATTGAGCGTTTGAAATACACACTTGAAATATTTTTCTAACATTGACGCTCAAATAAGTTTGGGGCGCATTAAAATATACACGCCATCGCTGTATAATAGTAAAAAGTAATTTCGCAAAGAAATAAAATAAATGGAACTTGATATTCAGTACACAGACAAATAAATATTTTAGTAACTAGATATGTTACACCATTCAGCTACATAAATTTGTTTAGAATTAAAAAGTTATTTTTATTTCAAAATATCGTCCCGGTAACCAGCGAAAGAAAAAGAGAAAAGAGTCTTCATTGCCATCCCTGCAAGCATCTTGATGTAATATACGTAAATAATTTAATTATTCTTAATTCATAGTTATTAATACAAAACTATTCGTAAATCTTATGTGAAAAATTGCCTGAATTTATTACAATTATCCTTTTGTAACTAACGTAAAGCTAAATGTATTTTCGCGTATATACTAAAACAATAAATATTTTTCATGTATTTTATTGATCCATATGATGCGAATTTTAAAAGTGCATAAAAGTTTCAGCTTAGCCGAATAATTTAAATGAAAATGACACCCTTTTCACTCATTCACAGTAAGAAAAAATATCCTGTGACGTAACATGAAAATTCCATTTTGTTTTTTTAAATAACGGCACTAGGTTGAATTCTATTTTAACTGCCTTATTCCGCCAAGTTGACGATAAATATTTAAATGTAGTTACCCTGACGATTTTTTTTTTTTTTTAATGGGTCAACCGTTTATAATGAAACGATGTTCGAAACTCCGATGAAAAAATGATACGATCGATTCCTAAATTGCGCTCGCAGCCGAAATTCAAATTAATTTTGCAGATGATCAGCCATCAGTTTAGTTTTCATTCACTGCAGTTGATGATTTCAACTCATTTATTTTATCATCGTATGGACAACCTTTTAAAAGTTGCGGGCAGAACTTTACGATAGTGGCCTCCTGGGCCTGACTTCAGGATGTTAGCGAAATCGCGGGCCGTATAATTCGGATTTATATGGAAGTTTGAATGTTTTATATAGGTTTTATACAGGGTTTTGACTTGTTCTGAGGGCTGGTCCAAAAGCCATGGCGGGCCCCATCCGGCCGCAGGCTGGGAGTTGTCCATATGTGGAAGCAGTAAATTGGGAGGCTGAAATCTGGTTACTAAGATTTTTTCTAATAAATTTTCAATTCTTATTTAGACGTTGATTAGACTGTGTTTGTTTTGTGTTGTGTACTATCATTAAACTAAAGGATAAAGCCCTTTGTGGAGACAATTACAGCGGGCGATAGAATGTCTACACTCAGAATATTTAATATTTACCCACTTAAAATCAAATAACTTCATATTCAATTTTTATTATACATCGAAATTCGAATTGTATAATCTGCAGAAACATTTCGTATTCGAAACATTTCGTTTGGTATCAACATCCTCTCCTATATCCATGCTTAATGCATAGAAAACCGTTTTATTTTTGAAAAAAAGTTAAACTGAGTAGTAATTTAGAAAAGCTATCTTAAGCGAATTGGAATCGTAATTTTTCTTCCAAAACCTGATAACCGTGACTTCAATGTAACGTCAATGTCACTTGCAATTATCGGATATTTTCTTTCTTTTTTTTCTTTTTTCTTTATCTATCTTTTTTTTTTCTTTTTTCTTTTTTTTTTTACAAATTATGATAATTTTCAGGCTAATCGCACCAACGAACCGTGTAAATTTTAAGTTATTAGACAATACATTTTTAATCTGTTTGCATTAATGATGGTAAAAGTTTTATTTTGAGTGGTTGAACTTGAATTGTGACAGAGTCAGGGATCGGCGTAACTATATAGGAGCGATGTATTTTTGATTTATTCGAGGTTAGAAGTCCTTTTTCTTCAGTCCATCCGTTTGTTTTATTATTGTCAACGTTTAAGTAGTTGTGAGGGTTATTATAAAAGAATATTTTTGATCTATTCTGTTTTTGATTTCATGATTTCGAAGTGTCCTTTTGTACTAATAATTTAAATTGCGTTACACTTTTTATTTTCTTAAGCGTGATTTTATAAAATAAAATTATGTTTAAAGCATATTTATGTAAGATTATACTTTTATGGCATCTATATTTATGTATCTATAAGATTGAATTTACGTTTGTAGAATTTGTTTATGCATGATGTATTTTCTTTGAATTAGAAAAAAATAAGTATTTTATGTTTGAATTGAAGCACTATAGAGAAATTTATTATTTCAATCGTAAAGAATTATCATCATAGATGTATTATAAAGACGTAAATGCATGGAAGTGTAGCTCAAAAACGAGCTGTTGAAACATATGATCACCGACAGCAGCACTTAGCCCAAATGTCTGAACGTGCCGTTCAAACACAAGCAGATGAAACAGATGATTAGTATTTGGAAGGAGAACGACATGGAACAGCTAGACGTCGACAAATACTTCGGGTAAACAGTCTAAGTATCTACAAAGCTGCCACAAATGTGGGTACTTATTATCATAGTTTAAAACTTTTTAACATGGATCGCATTCACCCTGGAGCTTTGCATTTTTCTGAAGAGTAAAAACAAAAATTAACCGAAACCATTTTGGGGACTGTAAGATTGATGTAGGACATTCCGAATTTCCTAATGAATTGGTGTGGTTGATTCTTCGATGTCACCCACATTTCAAAGAATTCGAAATTTGAAAGCATGAAAGAGTGAAACTATTAACGAGTGAAACTATTAACGATTTTGGTGTGTACTGATACGTTGCGAACAGTGTATAACAGACTTGATGATTTTTTTTTTTTTTATAAACTCATTCATCTGACAGTTCAACCAACTCAAATTCTTGATGCTGAATTTGAACGTTCTCAATATAGACAGATATATTTCTGCAGTAATGAAGACGCTGTTAGTGAATGCATCGCCCAAGATCTTCGCTGATACCCTCGCTGATCTACTACAGAAGGAAAGGAGGCACCTTACGTTAAACTACTTTTTGCTCAACTCTGATGGCACCGACCATCGAATATTTAGCATCCCTCTTCAAAACAAAGTATATGCCATTGTAACATTGAATGCCGACCGAAGCTTACCTGATAATGTTTGGGTGATCCGACAGCGATGAAAATCTTTGGCAACCATGAAGATTATTGATACGTGCCAAGGCATTTACGCATTCATTATTTTACACTTAAGGAGTCTTTAGATTCTGAGCATGGCTCGGTAACCTGGTACTATTTATTAAACGCAAATAAACAGTACTGAAAATAATTTTCCTCGCACTTATTTTCTAAGATTAAAAAACACCTAACTGGATTTAAAAATTAGTAAAATTATTCTTGAATTGGTCTCTTTTCTAGTTAAAATACTATTTTAAACGCTTTTATATCCGAAGTTTGAAATACACGGTAACTTTTCTCGAAAGTTCTAATGAAACATTTCACACTTTTTTAATATTCAAAATATACAAAAAAAAACATGCATTCTAATTTTATGATATTCATCCTAAATTTTTATTATTTCTAATTAGCTACTTTGAAAGCAAGTGTAAATGGAATATGAAAATAAGCAGTCATTCGATTTTCACTATGCACGTGTTATTGTAAAGTTTACGAAAATTATAAAAAACTACTGTTCTGGAACTTCACTCTTTAGAGACTAAATATAATAAACATATTATATATATTAGAAAAAAAATTCTTAAATATAATTTTAAAACGACATTTTATTTTTATCGGCTTCATGTTACATTAAGAAAAACTGAAATACTGTCAGTTAGGAAATTCATTTATTCTTTCGTAAAATAATTCAAAAGTTTAACATTACATTTTATGAATGATAAATCTCAAGAAAAAAGGGCACGAGATAAATAATAAAACGCACGAGAAAATCTTCCGTCTTCCAATTCAATCATTCAATTTTTATTTCAAATATTTTAACCTGTTTTCCATATTCCGTTTTCCTCGTGAAAGAATTTTACCATATTTTTTTTAAACTTCACAACTGAAATTCAACACAAATTTCGTCTCAACAAAATATGCTCTAAGATATTTTATACAAAGCATAAAGAAGTGATTTGAAAGTACATCTAAAATGGTAACGGAGAAAGAGAGAGGAGAAAAATTGTAAATGTTTCGAAATAATGGAGATTTACGCAGCAACAGAATTCTTATTCAAAATATGCTTGATTTTTAATCTTTATCATATTGAACATTTTTCTTAAGCTTGCAATGCGAAAAACTACAAATAATTTTACCATTTTTATAGCTTACTATGCCTTCTTAAAGAAAACAAAATCTTCAAAAACTTTAATCGTAATTTTAAACTGTCGAAAATCAAACAACAAAGTCGATTTTTCATATTAAAATGTCTAAATAACATGTTTCGGGCAGTTTTTAAAATTTTACGGTAAATATCGAAAGACACTTAGATTAATATGTACAAAAAATATGTGCAATAAACCCAGCAAGATTTGCCATCATAATTGCCGCTTTCTGTGTGTTGTTTGAAAATAGATTTGGGAAAACAGAGTTATATTATAAATATGAAACTTGCACATCTCAACAGTGCTAGGATCTTGTACGTCTAATGTGAAATCTTATAAATAAGAAACCACTCTTTGTACTCTGAACAAATTTAGAATATTTTTATGCTTAGTGCCCGACAATAACTAAATACATTAATTAATAAAATGGAAAAAAAAAATTGTATTTGAAAATATGTCAGTTTTTCTATAATATGATTAAATTTTGCACAGAAACACAGCTTTTACAACAGGATATAAGATGTACTATCCTCTTTAAAGTTATCTTGCATAATTATCAATTATAATGAATACATCATAGCTTTATTTGATTCCTATTTTACACTTGAGCGAATTGTATGACTTTTCTTACACCGAGCTTTCACTTCAGAACTGGAAAGTAAAATTAAAAAATAATAATTTGTTAAATAAACTAGAATTTAGTTTATTAAACAAGAATGTACACGGTGTTTCAGTAGCAAAAGAATTCTGCCTAAGAAATAAACTACTGATTAAATCTGAATGTACGTGTTTCTTAAGAAAAAGAACGAATATTTTTTTTTTTATTTGGATATATCAGGCATTTAGAGCTACTAACGCTTAGGAAATTCTCATTTGTTTTCTGTCAGCTGTACCATTTTTTACAATGAAAAAAATTTGAACATAGGAACTTTATTAGAAATAAACTTGATCTTTTTATTTAAGAGAAAGCATTTATGGGTTTTGTATACAAATAAGAAACCGAATTCTTTTCTTTTTCAAAGAAATTAGTAATGTGCAGTCTAAGTACTGATTTCTAAATTTGGAAAATAGCGTTTTGTAAGCATTAGTAAGTGTACGTGTGTGTATGTATGTACGTATGAAACGTAAGAATGCATCTAAAAGTTGGGTAGACGATAAACTGTCTTCCTTGTACTTTATCATGTAAGTGACAAGTACTGAGATTAAATGTGTAATTGGCGACTCAACTCCAAAGTTGTACTGTCAGAAGATCTTTTGTGTTTTTCGCACTACGATTGCCGTGGAAACCGTAGAGAAAATTTTCTTTGTCAGATTACATCAAGTTATCGTTTAAAGTGAGGTTTATAAACACTTTTATTATGTTTCTGCTACAGATAATAATAAATTGCTTTTTCAGCTTCTTTCTTTCTCTCGTTTTGTGACTAGTTATAATATTTATTTCTATTTTTCAAAAAATGTTACCGAGTATCTTAGAGTAGACTAACGGCTTTCAAAAACCTTAACATAGAAACGATTTATATTAAAAATAAATAAATAAATAAATAAAACGTGTACCGAATTCATGTGAGAGGAAATACATTTTTTTTCTCTCAACGATGATGGTTTTAGTTCACGAAGTTCCCGGCAGATAATAAACGCATAAATCAGTAAGAAATAATTAAGTATAATATCCCAATTTTTCGGAATATTTTAGTGAATCAGAGTTACGCGCTAATAATTTCGAAGTCTTCCTCGTCATTTGCGATCACATGCGAGTGGAGGGCAAAATTAGCAAACATTTTCTGTGAAGTAGCAAATGGAATGGCCGCACATTCGTCACTCACTGATTACATTATCAAGGTTCTCAAATGTTTGGCGAATTTCCCTGTAGACTGTCACATTCAAATGACCTCAAAGGATGAAATGGCACTAATTCAAATCTAGTGAATACAGTGACTACTCTGTTTTCTATCACGTGAAACATAGAAAATTTCAAACAATTACAAGATAGTTATAATGCTCCTCTAAAAATCTGAAAATTCCAGCAGCCCGACAAGGACTGCCACACCGAGGAATTTGGTCCATTGGCAGATACTTCTGGATTTGTCAATGGACCTTTAAACTTGAAAGGATCACGGGATGTCCGATATGGTGCATATTGTCTTCCAAACACAAAATCCAATTTCACACCACCGCGAATTCAGTTCAGATTTTGCTGCATTTTAAAGCAACTGCTTTAACCCTGTCGTCCTGTAACCCTGAAAGCCAATTTCACTGCCTGAAGCAGGTAACCCTGTCTAAATTATATTTAAATGCAAGACCATCACGGATACATTTTTTTTTTTGTTCTAAGATTTAAAAAAAAAGAAGGAAAATTTCAGAAACTTTCATAAAAAATAATAATACAATAAAATATGAAACACTTTCATATGTTAAATACGCACGAAAGTGCTATATATTAAAAGCGTATCATAACCCATGCGTGGTCCCTCTTTTTATTACTCCATTCAGTTGAAAAATATATCGTTATTCATAAGTGTGCCTTATATCTTTCTTGTTCCATGAAACACATTTTTGGAATACAAATCTATCTTAAAATCCCCTACTAAAACTGTTTTACAATCTTCGCCAAGCATATGCCAACTATACTTCACCATTTTAGATGCTGTTTGAATAGGCATCCTAATCCATGAGTGTGCCATGTTTGTCTTTCTTCTTCCATATACACTTCTTCAGAATTGAAATCTATATGAAAATAGCCTATCAAAACTGTTTAGAAATCTTAGGCATGCATTTTCTAACTATACTTCTTTATAACACCATTTGGAATATTTATCATAATCTATGAGTGTGCCGTATTTGTCTTCTCTCTGTTCTATAGAACACTTCTTCGGAATTGAAATGTATTGAAATCGTTTGCCAGTTTCTAACCAAATTTGGAAGCTATCGTCAAGTTTGGTTCAGTTTTGAGACATTGTTTGCCACCAAAACTTGGCGATCAGTTATCAAAAGTTGCTAGTCTTATGTGACTTTATAGGACTGTAGTCATAATAAGCATTATAATGCGGTGTATTAAAAACGTATGATAATTATGCGTCGGCCTCATTTGTCTTCCTTGTTTTATAAAACACTTTTTCTGGAATAAACATCTAAATCGCCTGCAAAATCTGTTTTGGAGTATTCGTCATGCGTGCTTGACCTCTGTAAATATTGTTTGGAATGTGCATCATAATCCGTGAGTGTTCCGTATTAGTATTTCTTGTTCCATAAAACACATCTTCAAATTTGAAATATCAAAATAACCTACTAAAACTGTTTTAAAATTCGCTTTCGTTAGGCATATTCTAACTATACTTCATCTTTATCTACATGAATATAGACAGCAATATTTCAGTTAAGTAGAGTTAAGAAATTTCTCCACAAATATGGACGATATCGCCAAGCTGGGTCCAGTTTTGGGACCTTTTTTAGTTTTGCACACGTGTGTCAAACTTGGAGATAAATCACAAACTGGCAACCTTTGAGATTTTTCACATTTCACTTGGCAACCCTTGAAAGGTGATTTGCCTTTTCGCCAGGTAGACAAAAATCTGTGTCTGAAATAAAAAGCACTCAACAACTAAAAAATACGTGAAAAACAGTCAACTACCCCCTATTAAGGTTACTAGGAATACTATGAAAAATACTAGAAAAATTAATACTTAATAGAGTTGAACACTTATTATCATTAACAGACAAAATACATCCGAATCAACATGGCTTTGTAAGAGGGAAAAATACGGAAACAGCAATCAAACAAGTACAGGAAATCATAAACATTAATAGAAATAATCATAAATATACTGGTATAGTATCTATAGATTTTACTAAAGCATTCGACTCCCTGCCTTGGACTAAAACAAAAGACTTACTAATAGATTTAAACCTTCCAAAGGACTTAACAAACATAATAATTTCTTTTTTACATAACAGATCGGTGATAGTGGATTGGCAACATCCTGAATGTTTGCATCACCTTTCAAAAGGTTGTCCACAGGGCTCGTGCTTTGGGCCCTTTCTTTGGAAGGTACTATTAAAGTCATTGCTAATAGATTTTAAATTGCCAGGTGTTATACTCTGGTGGCCTTTGCTGACGATCTTTTGGTGGTGGATGAAGGTTCGTCAAGGGCAGCTTTAGAGCGAACAATAAATAATAGTTTAGATTTTATAAGTACTTGGTCAAACAATAACAGTCTTACAATATCCATAGATAAGTGTACTTCTATATCAATATCTAAACCACGAGAACTAAAAAGAAGACCGTATTTTAAAATTAATAATGTTATAATACCATATGATACCAAATTTAAATACCTTGGAGTTATAATAGATAATAAACTGTCTTGGATACCTCATCTGAAATACATAAGTAATGAAATAGACAAAATACTACCACAGCTTTATAAATTTTCCTCATCAAAAAATGGAATAAGTAAATATATATTGAAAATATGGTATAAAGCTATTCTAGAAAGATCAATAGTTTATGCTTCCACATGTTGGTATGAATCGTTAAATATACACGGAAGACGGTTGCTTCAATCAATACAACGCAAAATTCTTTTACTCATATCAAGATCATACAGGACAGCCCAAACTTCAGACCTCCAAATTTTAACAGGTATTGCACCGGTCCATTTAACTATTCTCAAAGAAATTAAATATGCATTTATTTCAAGACTAGAAACCCAAGTTACAATAAATACAACACTACACAACTACTCTGATTATGGCATTCCTATAATGAAATCATTGTTGGATCCCTTGCTTCCCCCAGCTCAATTGTTTGATAATATCAATATAGACCTTAAAATTTATACTGATGGCTCTAAAAGGAAAAAAGGTTGCGGAGCAGCATACTGTGTTTTTCAAGATGATATTCTGATAAAAAGTAATCAATTTAAGCTCAACAGCAACAACTCCATTTTCCAGGCAGAATTATATGCAATATATGGATCGTTAAAATGGTTTTCAACAATGTCATATAATTCATGCTTAATTTTATCTGACAGCAACTCAAGTATTCAACTTCTACAAAATAATATAACTACAAATAAATTAGCTCATAAAATTTTAGTTCTCCTTACAAAATTACCTAAAACAGTAAGATTTAAATGGATAAAAGCACACTCTATGATCATGGGAAACGAGCTAGCAGACGGATTAGCAAAACAAGCAGCTATCTACAATAGTAATTTTATCACTAAAAACAAAATGGTAGTCGCCTCCAAGAAATAGTAAGCGTTTCACTTCCAAGCCCACTAACTTATCTAAAATACATATTAAAAAAGGACAAATTAGAAAAATGGAAAATATCATGGGACACAGAAGTTACAGGCAGGTGTACTTACCAATACTTTAAAAAAAACATCAGAGGATTTTCTTTTAGAACACAGGAACCTTTACCTTTTTTTACCAATCATGGACCATTCCCAGAATATTTTTTTAAAAAATAAACAGAGCCTCCTCCGATCATTGTAAATGCAATATGCAAGGAAATTCATTACATTATTTAACTAATTATAAATTATTAAAGCAATACAGAGTTTTAAAATCACCTTCAAATGTGGACATTGCTGCTTCCATCTTAGTATTGATATTGAATAAGTCGTGTTCAAGAGGCCCTAATGAGTCTATAGTGAATCGCAAACGCAAAAAATCACACTCAAAATTTTTCTACCCTTTTTTGAGTAGAAAATTTTCTTCCAAAAATAATGTTACTCTCAGCTCTACCTAAACTGGAGATGGAATTTTAAGTACCTGAGGCAAAACTGAATGATAAATTATTAACTAGATGAAGTTGAAAACACCGAAAATAAATTTATTTTATCTCTTAAGATTAATTTCTGAATAAATTAAAAATATTTAACGATAGTTTCTCTGATTAGTTCTGATTTTATTATGTACCCTTTACCGAAAACAAAACCTGCAATGTAGTGCATTTCATAAGTTTCACAGTGACTGCAAGTTTTTTACGAAGCATCCTTCTTACGATTTGTTCTTTACGAAATTTCATTCTTGATGCAAGTTTTTTGTGTTATTTTGTAAGCAGTTCAAATTCTGTGAAAATTTACAATAGTCTCATTAAAAAACCTGAAAGTTTAATCAAACTTTTGTTGTTCAGAGTAAAAGTATTTCATTTGTAAGCTACTTGTTAGTACTTAAAAGAAAATATAATTGTATATATCTGGAGAAAAGAAATTCTAACTTTTCCACTTCATGAAGAGAATACATTCATATAAGTAGTTTTAATACTTTGATAGTGCTGAACAGAAGAAATCTGTGTACAAAAGAATGCTTTATTGTTATAAGAATGCTGAGTTCAAAAGAAAGTAATGTCTTTCAGTCTATAAAATATTCTCATAAAACACGAAATTATAAATATTTTGCTTCCTGAAATCTGTCGATGCAATAAAATAACTTTCGTGCACTTGATCATGTAACTAACAATTTCAGGAATTAAATGTGTAGTTGGTAAATCAATTGCAAATTGGTGTTGTCGGAAATATGAAGCTTTTCTTGAACTAAGATGAAAGTGGAAATGATCGACAAATTTCTTTGATGATTTTTACTTGCTATATAAGAAAAATACAACTTCTGTCATGTAAAATTACATGGAATTCCAAAAGTTTGCGATTCCTATTTTTTGAAGCACCTACATGGACTATTCAATGCAGCCGGAGAGATTTGTTTGTTTGCCAGGACAGGACAGTTCAAATCCTTTAATGTGTCGTTTAGAGCTACGTACGTCATTTCCGTAACTGGAGAGTTTGTATAAAAATGCAAAACATAACAAAGTTTACGTTTTGTTATTTTTTGGTGATGTTCTAGAACTATAATCAGATGGGCTTAGCACGTCTGTTTCGCGAACCAGATGCAATATGACGGACCCTTACAGGTTTCCAGTCACGTGGTACAGTGGAGTACCCTTAGATTTCCATTAGCTGAAGAGCTAAAAACAATCGAATTTCAAACTATTGCACTGTCATCCAACGGTGGGATGTACAAAGCGCATTCCATAAAAACTGAGAGTTATTTTTTTACGTAGTGGCAACACCGCGAAACAAAAAACAGAAGTGCAGGCGATTTTTTCAAACTGTTAACTGTACGTTTATACAAAATTCTCAACGAATCAGGCGATTTTATTTTCCTAGTTCCGTGCTTGTTTACAGAACTGTTTTATTTGCCCTACAGAAATGGAGATGAACTGCTAGGGAATTGGACATTACATCACGATAATGCTCGCTCGCATGTCGCTACTTCTGTTCAGCAATATCTTAGTAAATGCAATATTAAAATCATGCCACATCCCCCTTAAAGTCCAGATCTCGCTCCATGCGATTTCTGGCTGTTTCCGACATTGAAGGAGAAGCTCCGTGGCAGAAAATTTAACACAGATTCTGAAGTTATTTCAGCAGTGGAGGGTTCTTTGAAGCAGCTTCTAGAAAAGGGCTTCTCTACTTGTTTTGAAAAGTGGGTTGAACGATGGGACCGTTGCATATCATCTGACGGAAGGTATTTTGAAAAAGAATGATGTATTTTCTGCTGTAGATATATATCTTGATTTTTTATGATTTTACTCTCAGTTTTTATGGAATGCCCTTTGTAACACGATGTATTTCGGAAGAAGACTTTTTTAGTTTTTTATTTGGACTTTCATGGCCTAAGGTAAAAAAGAATAGAACATAATGTATTTTAATTTGAATATATTTATCTAAGTACACACGTGAAACAGATAGTGGTCGAATACCTTTTCAGGGATGTATTTAGAAAAAAATTATCGGGGTGTGCCCAAAAGGTGAAAAAGGTCGAACTTCTCACAAAAAATGCTTCTTAAAATCTAATTAACAAAAATCCAAAATTTCGGGGGGGGGGGGGTGCCCAGTGTATTTCAGAAGATGCTTTTTAGTGGCAGTATTTTTAGTGATTGGTTTTCTTTTCTTTCGCAGTAAGTTAGAAATTGTTCGTTTATAGCGGCTTTTTCAAGCTATAAATATTGTCGTCTGAATGAATATTAAGGAATTCAGATATTTATCAGGATTTATAAGGTATGAGAGAGTAAACAGTACATGCCCGGACAACAAATAATAAGCTTATATTCTCTGTGATATTTTTACTGAGTAAAGTTTTGAACCATATATATTAATTTCAATAGAGGGTTTTCAAAAACAAGACCTTTTTTGCATATATATTATAAAATAAATAATGCAATTGAAATTTACAACGATAAATAGGATTGAGTTTGTCTGTATATAAACTAAAAAGTTTTATTGAATATCTTGTGTATGAATAACCATTAATTCATATTTACATTTTAGTTTCATTGGAGATGTTGAATGTAATTTAAATGTTTTGTATTGGCCATCAAATATGTATATATATTTATGTGTGGTGTGTGTGTGTATATATATCATTATAATAATCACAACAACTGACATTACAAGAAAAGCTTATTTTAAACTTCAGCTCTTCACATATCATGGATCTGAGCTATTTCATACAATTTTGATTTTACCTAGATTAATTTTGATCAATTTTTATCTGAGTAATGCTGAATTCAACTGCTATGTAATTTATTTCTGTTAAAAACAATAACACCTAAGGAAATTATGCAATTAAAAAATAATTAAAAATGTTACTGATCTATAGTTGACATATAAATGAATACGTTCGTCTGAGTTATACGGATTTATATGGCTGAACTTTCGTTTGTAGTATGTAGACCTGTACGGTAAATTATCAATTATGGACCTGGCAATACCCAATGGTTTAGATATTGAAGTTGTGAACATGAAACTGTGAATATAACATTATCCGAATTTCAAATTTGAATATTAACTGGATAATCCTCATTAATAATGCATCATGAATTGAGTAGATTGGTCCTCAACTAAGTTAATAATTTGAGAAATACAGAGATTAATTTTAGGTTTCATGTTAGCTGTCAGTTTGAGTACGACACTCTACTTCACGCCTCCTTAATCTTTTGATATTATCGTGGGTTCGACCCAAATTAATAATATTTCGAACTCGTTGTATTAACATTATTTTCTAGAATATAATCACATATTCTTTATTTGTATGTTCGTTCGATGGATTAGGATATTAGACTATCATAGATTTATTCTAAAAGAGTTAAAGGAAATTTATCTGTAAGATGACGCAGTGAGTCGTAATCATTGAGTTTACGTAATGCACTTGAGTGCATTAGAGGTAGATTTTACCATTATTCGTCGATAGAAAGATATTATGTAGCTAATCATTAAAAGGGGGTCGAGTATTTTCCTTTGAAAGGTTGACATGATTTCGCCCATTTGCCGATATTCGATGTTCGTCCTATATCCCAGTTAGTGATAGTGTTGTGAGTTGAGAATATTCTCTGGAGAATATTTCTAATGAAATGGAATATATTGCAAATGAAGAAAGATTTTAGTCCTCTGAAAATGAAGATTATTTTTCTTCTGTTCACTAATGTTAGGGGTAAAAAGAAACTCAAGTTAACCTTATGCTGCTCAATTTAAATAAATTTTTAATCATCTTATAACATATAATACTTAAAATAGGTGATTTTATTTATTTATTTAAATTTAAGGATTTTTAATCACAAGTATAAATTTCTATATAAAAATGTTCTTTCATAACTTTCAAGAGAAAGTTTTCTAGACAAGAATATACACAAGAATATTCTTAAAAATATTCTCCAAAAGATTGTTACCGAGAATTCAACAACACTTGTCCGTGGTTCGTTCAGACACGAAACAGACTTTCTTTGGTAGTATATTTTTCTCTCGTGATTGCTGTCAAATGGTTTACCGTTATGGCACAGAATGTTTATGCAAGTTTGTTATTGTAATATTTAAAACATTTCAATCTCACTGTGATTTTAAATTGCTATGACCTTGTAATTTATGAAATTGCATAAGCTGTTCGATACTCATTGGCCTTTTTACTGTTAAGCAACGTATATAGAAATTTTCATCTTTTTTCGATTAGAAATATACGAAAACTCGAGTCTTATTGTTGAAAAAGTCTTATTGAAAAGGCGTATGATTTCGATTTGCTCGTCCGTATTATTGATGAGATTTGCGTAAGTTTTACATAATACTTTTTAAAAAGTTAATACATTTAAAAGTGGAACTATTATTAAAGCTCCCAAAAATTAAAGAAAATTTTTTTTGTCATTAAATCAGTAATTTCAATTCATAAGTGAGCTTAACGAAAACCAAACTAATCATAGATACCTACTTATGCAATTATATAAAAAAAGTTAGAGAATATGTAATAAACAAAAATGATAAAAATTTTAACTTTTTAATAAAGCATTTTTCAGTATAGTTGAAAATGATGTGATGTTTGTTAAACTAGTTCTAAATTGGCTAAATGCGTTTTGGAACATTTAAATTTTAATAATGAATTACAATGTTCTCAGTAAACTTTGTACATTTATTCCACTTATCTAAAGAGCTAGTTTATCTCAAGTAGAGTTTAAATAATGCTTGGGTAACACAAAGGTTTATAGTTGAGTGCATGATCTTTCACAACTTCCTTCCTACAAGGATAATTAAACATTTCATTCTGTTTATGTTAATGCTAATGTGCAGCAAGTGAATAAACATAAAAATGATAACTTTACTAAATTAACGAAACCTGTAGATCTGAAGTAAAATGCTCAAGCACAACCACAAGTGTGTTCACAAGTGTGATAATTCAGTTTATTAAAGCTGAAAATGCAATATACTGTGTCTTTGTTTTTCTTAACAAATACTATAGTTACTCAATACACTCAATGGAAAGTTTGCTGGCATATTTTGTTTATTACCCTACAGCACACTCTGATTATCTGATCACGATCACACATTTTATAGTATGGAAACGCGTTCTAGTTCAGAATTTGCTTTTCTGAATATTCAAATTTACGTTCAATTCTAGTTCTCTGCAGCATTTGCTAAATTTTTTCTATGCTGGACTACCACAAATACAGATGGCAGACTCCGCAGTTCGTCTTTCAGTCTAGATGCACAACAAACGCAACACAACACGAAAATTTACAGTGAATCCCAGTTATATACTTTATTTTATAGTACGTATCAGGCGTTGTGAACGTTTGTGTACATTGTTCGTATTTATATAATGGCTTTTGAACGAGAGTGATATTTAAGTATTTTCTCAAACAAGTCAATTTTATTTGTAAACTGTTTAGTATTTTACCTGTAATTACTTTCTATCCAAAAATATTTTCATGATCAATATAATTTCGAAAGTTAAATTTTTAAATCTATAAAATTATTTAAACTGTAAATGTAAACACGTTAACTTCTCATCTGGTTTTGCAGATTCTGCTTATAGAAATATTAAATCGATTTTCATTAATTTTATAATCTAATTACATATATTGACAATTGTATGAATTGTGATTTTAAAATGCAATAATTTTAAAAACTATGTAAATAATTTTAATGTATTAAAAGTAAACTAAAGTATTTATTAAAAACAATTCAAATTGAATATATAAAGTACAATTGTCCTCTAATAAAAATATGTTCATTCATTCTAAAAACATAAGAATCGTTTGTTTTTGGAATTCTAGCTCATGAATTAAAATCTTGATTTTAAAGCATATCTCATTTTAAAAGCTCATTTTAAAGTCTTGATTTTAAAGCATATCTAAATTGCTTTAAAATCAAGACTTTAAAAATATTGTCTCGAACTTTTTCAATTGAGGCTTTACTATCAAAGTAATTTTTTCAATTAACTAGATTGATTTGAAAAAAAATGTCATATGTAATGCATCAGGAATCTTTTTTAGTTCATATTTACGAAGAAAAGAATACTCTTGCTTTGACTGAACAAACTGGCTTAAATTTTATTGGCTATAATTTACACTTTAACTTTCTTATCCACAAAAGGAAATTTAATCATCCTTTAATAATTCTGCATTCTGAATACTGAGTATTCAGAATACAGAATTCCAATTTACCATGATAAATATGTTAGTGCCAAGAAAACCGAAACCATTGCAATGGAATAAAAACGCCTCCATTTTGTTGAATATGAAGAAAATTCAATATATTTTTTTACCAGAAATAAATCAATCGAAATAAAAGAAGAAGTGTACTTTTTTTTCTTCAACGTAAAGTTACTGAAGCAGGCTTTTACTTTTTCGCGAAAGAAACTCATTTTTTTCAGCACCACAAGCTCTACTATGCAATCTTCTTTTCACAAAACATAGAAATATATTTTCTAATTCTAAAAATATATGAGTATTCACTGGAAATTATTAATTCAATTACGTAAATACACAAGTGTTTATTTTTTTTTCTTTTCGCACTAGCATTAAAGTTTAAACAACTCCCATTCAGATGTCAACGGTTCAAGGCACACCCACGTCGCAATAACATAATGGAATAAAGAGGAAATTAACGGCGTCATACATTGCATTGTTTGATGTCGTGATGCCTTTACAGCGTACACGCCCAAAGAAAAGTCATATTGCACTATCTCATTTTTTGGAGTTAATATATTTTAAATTTTTATCAATGTATGTAATTTTAGTAAAAATTTCGTAAGTCCTTTTAAACATTTCTATAAGCAGAATATGTAAAACAAGATAAAATACTTTTTCCAAAGACTAGATTTGGACATAGGTAACTTGATATTTTGGAAATGTTGCTTTCCGTTGTCATTCTTTTATTTATTTTTATGCTCTAAAATTTCGTAAGTATTATGTTACACGCCAACTAAGAATTTTATACCGATCCTTAGATCGAGAATAAAAAAACAGTTTTCAGTGTTCTCTTTCGGTTTAGCTATTACTAAAGGTTTACTATGCTGGCTGACTCCTAAAAAATGGTATTTTCGAGGTGAGATTTTTTAAATTTACCGAATACAGTACTAAATGGAAATTTCAGAAATTGCATTTGAACTATAAAAAAAATGTAGTTTATGAAATTAACACAACGAACAATTAACATGTCAATATCCTTTTCAGCAAATATTCTTTTTAATTTTAACATTGTAATTACCATTAAGTACATAGTTTTAGAAAAAAATGCAAATAAAATTAAGATAATGTCCCATGTAAGCAAATTCATGAAAGCTATTTTCTCTCGTCCTGTGCCGAACTCCTATGAAATTGTATTAAAACCATGCACCTCGAAATGATTTTTCAGAAATCGGCCTACGAAAAATAATTATTTAGTATTTTACGAAATTTTGAACAATTTTTCACTGATAACTAATAATATGATCGTAAATAACATCTTCAAGAAAACAATCACTAAATTATCGCCCGAGCTGAGTTTAAAAGAAATAGAGATGGGGAAAACCGTTATTTTCAAAGAACAGTTGTTCACTGTTCCCGTTCTTTTAAAAAAAGAAAACAGATCTTTTTCCTGTTCTTTTATTTATGGTAGCTTTATTATGACTATTTTATTCAATTTAAAAATGAAAATATACGTCCTTTTTAACATGTATTATACCTTAGTACAATAGTAAAATGTTTAAAAAAAACCTTGTAATCAACATACTAGCTTTCTTTAATCAAGTATATTAACAGTAAGTTTTGGGAAAAAATATTTGAATTATATTCTATAATGTACTGTTAAATATGCACATCTTTCTAAAATCAACATTTTTTTCCGATGCTTTTTATATACTTTTGTCCTTACTCATATGTATGTAAAAAGTGTTTGGCATGCATGCTGCTTACATACTGCATAAATAATCGCATGAGAGCTTCATCTATTTTGTTTGCGTCACTTTTAATCAACTTCTTAGGCACAAACTGGCTAATATTCATTTGAAGTTTCCTTTTACCTTGATTCTTTGGTGAAACTGAAAAAATTTCTTCTGAAATTCTAGATTCTTCCTCTAGTATATTTTCAACTCCTGTAACACTAAATATTTATTTAAAGTGCAAATCGTAAGTGAAATCCAGATCATTTTTATGTAAAAGTTTGAAATTATAAGTTTAGATCATAAGTTATGCATTAGAAGTTCAGTGAGGGTAAAATACTCTCATGCAAAAGTTACCTCAGGAACGCACAGAAACATGGTGCAATTTTGCATTCAAAACGTAGGAAGTACATCGAATGCTTCATACATTTTTTCTCTATAGTATCAACAGTATTTTAACAGTATGCCGTAAGATAAAATTTCACTAAGGTCATCTGCAACATGACTGCGCATGTGTATTGCTGACGCTTTGCTACAAGATAAAATAATGCTGTTACTCACGCCATGTGAAGTTGGTTCTTTGAAGCATTAATGACCGAACTTGAATCTAAAAACAAAATCTTTGTTCTGTAGAAATAAGGCAAAATGAGTAATTCCGTTTGTCATTTCTTTTTGAATGCCAGTAACACTAATGTACATTCTGTTTCATCATGCTACTTCTCGCCGTCATGCCGCTTTAAATCGTCTGTGGTTATATTGGTGCGGGAACTATAAGTCACGAGTAAAAATTGTGCACTTTTTGAGATTCTGTATCCCTTGATTAATTGAATCATTTGTACCAAAATAAGTAAATAAATTAATATTTTTTTCCTTCCATGCGAAGAATTGCAGCTAGTGTGAGGTAAGAAGTCGTCATATTATGGACCTCAAAAGCATATTAATTCTGTAAGCCAAGCTGAAATAACATATTTTAAAACATAAAGACCGCAGAAAAGGAAAATTTAGTGTTCTAAACTTCCTATCCGCTAATGGTAATTTCTTTAACATGGGATTTCAAATAGACGGTTGTACCACACATAAAGGACAGTTGGAACTGCGGTAAGCCTGCAAAGGTTACTACTAATACATAGCTATTGCCCTTTTGGCGATATTTTAAAGAAGGAAAATCGAAAAAATAAATATTCCGCCCTTTATATAATATACTAATTAAATCTTTAAAATGCCTGGACGAAAAGCGAAAGTGACTGTGGCTCGAGTTTATTCTCCAAGCGTATCTCATGCAGGTATGTCATAAAAAACTCTATTGTTAAAGATGTCCAAGGAAAATCACCGTTTCCTATTCCTTTTTCGAGAAATAAAGCACTCTTCACTGTGATCTGCGGACGCCAGTAAAAAAAAAACTCACTTCATGTAAACTGAAGAATTAAAACTGAGTAATTTAAACACGTTATGCGCTTATATTCAAATCAAATACCATAACGGCAGTGGGAATTTACACAAAAAGAAACATTAGAAAACGCAAAACTAAATTAAAAATTCCAAATTTCCCAGTGGAAATCTCAAACAAAAACTAATAGCAGAGATTTATAATATAACTGTTCGTTCCTTCTGCAAAACAAGACCACTAAATAGATTTTTATAGCTAAAGTTGTCATATTAAGTAAAAAAAAATAAAATATTAAAAATGACAATGAATTTTCAACATTATAGACATAACATATTAATGTGTGTATCTAAAAAACTAAAAAAACTCAAACTCTATTTAACGCCAATTCACTCTGGATCTCTAGACCACGGCAAATTAAAACCAAAGCTCTGGACTATGCTAAAAGCAGAAAACGAAGAATGCCATACGATCATTTCCATATTTGGTGTTACCACAGAATGTATCAAAATAGTTAAGACGGCGCTAAGGTGAAGTTAAATCTCAAAATGTCCCTTCTCTGTTAAAATTTAGATTGCATGCCAGTAATATGAGGAACTAAAATACGAATGGAATTTATAATAATGAAACATAAGAAATCCATAACGCATTTGTTCAATTTACTTCACTCTAAAATTATTCTCTTATTATAGCTTTTACCGAGTGCATATATATCCTTAAGTAACAGTCAATATACTCATAATTTTAGTTCGAGAAGAAATAAAATATCCAATTCTGTCTAGAATCACTCAGAGAAATTTCTTGCAATGTGATTGTCCAAACAACATGTCGGCGAAACCTTGTTAGTCTCACTCTGCGGGTTCAGTGATGGATTTAGATCAAAGGTCCTTTGAATTACTGTATGCTTTCGACATAAAATTGCGTTTCTAAGCATTATTGGTTTTATGAAGTGCCTCAGAGACATTATATATGGATGATGTACATCAAAAGAAAACATACAATAACCAATAGAGAAGTTGATAAAGAATTTATTGGAACATGAACACGAAAAAATTGTTACTTGTATTATTTGAGATAATATCTTATTGTGTATGTTCAACATATTTTTTCTTAAATAGATGAAGCAGTTGGACTTGAATGAAACTTAAAAATGTAATTTCATTACAAAATATATTTTTTTACCATGTACAATTCTTTATCTTATAGGTAATATTTTCAATAAAAAAATGAAAATATTTAATTTAGTTTTGAAGAATATACATATTTATATTTTCGGCTGGTTTAAATTCACTCTTGTTAAGTATATTTTTGAATTTTTTATGCAAGTTGGATAGTACAGTAAGAAAGTACTCTTAAAAACATCCACTTTAAAAATAATTTTATGTCTCGAACTGATCCAATTAACTGCAAATGATGGCAGAGATTAGAGACTCAAATTATTATTGACTTAATCATCAGGAACGCTAATATTAGATCTCAAAACTATTATTTTTGGTGACAGCATGTTTAAAACTTGCATAAGCATTAAGCAAGCAATATAGTTTCTATATTAATCAGTGAAATTTAAAATTTTTACACTGTGTTTTTCGACATTAAGTATGTCAGCATACATAATTAAAGCGTATCTAATTCTTAAAAAAATGTTTTATCAATCCTTTTGACAGAAAACAAAATAGTTAATAAAATAAAGTATTCTGTAGAAACGTGACGGACATCATGTACATACTGTAAAACAAATTTCTCTATTGCTGAAACAGAAATGCTTGTTACTTTTCTGTTAGACAGAATTTAATTAAAATCTCAACCTGTATGTCAGTAAACCATTTTATTTAATTTACAAAATTTACTTAATCAGCAAAAAGTTCTCATTTTTAACAAATAAAGTGACTTTACGTGGGTATTACATAAAACATGCTAAATTTTTCATTTTTACATGATAGATAACAATAACACAGTTACACTAACATAAAAATCTGGAGTAATTCCCCTCGACTTTCCAAATACTTGATCTTTACAAAGGATGTAAGTAAATTTTATTCAACTTAATCGTACGTAATGCTTAGACGATAGTGCACTTCAAATAATTTGAGTTCATAAGCCGCATAGTGTAGGAATACTTTTTAGTACCCCTCTAAAAAACTTAAGTCCTACACACGCTAAGCTTTTACACAGTAAGAAAGTGACCTATAACATGCATATCTAATTTTGCGCAAAATCGAATGTATCATATAGGTGCTAGTGCAATTTCAGGAACTTGCGTCTATTTGCCGAAAAGTATAAGAATTATTTTTGTAGAAATGCATAAAGAGTATAATCAATACACCCATCAAAATCTATGCAAGTTATGTGTCTGTGACCTACTAATATACATACCCAATTTACGCTTAATCGAAGGAACCGTTAAGAGGTCAAGGCACTAAAAAGAATTTTCGCCCATAATCCATAATGTAAAGAAAAATTTTTTTGTATCCATGTAAAAAACAATTATAAATCCTACACACAGCAAAATCAATACCAGCCGTAAGAGGGTGATCTGGTGGTCTATAATATGTAAATAAAATATCAGCTCAATCGAAAGCACCGTCTAAGAGGTTTCGTATTTACTCACACACACGCACACATACATACATGCGTCCATCACCGTAAAAAGAGCATACATGAATTCCAAATAGTTTAAAATGTGTAAATTCATCAAAATCATACCGTCGATTTTTTTAGGAAAATCTCATTTTGCATTCTGAAAAATGAACACGTACAAATTTACAACAAGTATTAGAAGCAAAGAAAATATCTGAAACCTGGAAGGGACTGATAAGATAAAAACCAGAAATCGTAAACACTAGATATTATGTGATGTTGCAACAGCTATTCACCAATTTTTACATAAATTCAATAAAAAATTAGCTAAACACGTCGCTTTTCTGCGAAAATATAATTTTTCAAATCACAGCAAACAGCAACAATAATTTAAAAAAATACTGGAAGTTAAAGAAGGAAGCCAGAAAGTGAGTAATATTCAATACTAATTTTGGTAGCCAAATAGTGTAAGATAATTAAATACATTTATTCTGTAAGTGCATCATAGCCCTTACACAGCGCACTCTGAAAAAAACATCATTTAGTAAGAGCACGAAAGCATTATTTTTGTGGCAGTAGAAAGTTCCGCAAAGGATCCTCAAATTACAACAGCTAAACCTATTAATAATTTTATTGATGATATTTTATAGACAGCTAATAATTTTGCTAAGCATTGTCACATTTTAAGTTTTATTTTTAGACTTATTCTCATATCCTGGCATCCTGGGTAGTTAGGTAAGTAAACAGCAGTTAATTTGAATTACGCAACTATAACAGTAATATTTTTTCGGAGATTTGAATTTTTTGAGGAAATTTCAGGTTTTTATTCAGTAAAGAGTTATTAACCATATCTAGGTAAATTTTTTAATCCATTTTTAGATGGTAAGCAAATATTGTATGTAGTTGGGCATTTAAAAAACAAAAAGTGAAATTAGAAAGCCATTTTAAACTTTTGAGTCCCAAACATACACTCACTAGAGCAGGGTTTCTCAACCTATGGGGCGCGCCCCTCAAGGGGGGCGCAGAGCGTTTGCAGGGGGCAGAAGAAAAACCAACGAACAAGTAGTGATGCATGATTTAAAAAGACGCATCTTATTTATTCTCATTTTTACTCAAAAATATATCCATATTCGCTTAAAATGCGCATTCAAACTTTCCTGATAACATTATTTTAGAGGAAATTCGACTAAATGATCATTGTTAAAGACTAAAAAACTGAATGTATGCTGAAAAATGTGGGAGGGGGGGGGCGCCACCGTAAGTTAGCCTTTGTTGGGGAGGGGCGTGACGTTAAAAGGTTGAGAACCCCTGCACTAGGGTGATAATCCCTATATGAGTCGCTTTATTTCGCTTATCGCTCTTTTACATGAAAGATCTGGGACCTCTCCTCGGTTAGGAAGAAGGCATAGGCGACTACAAAATCACAGAAAAAAACAAAGAAAAAAACAGAAAATTATCGATTTAAACATCTATAACAGTGGACATATTTTTTTTTTCAAAATTCTTCTAATAACTTCTGCCATTGTCTATTTTATTCCTTCCTGCTTTGAGAAGCCGAATGGGCTTGGTTATAAATCAGAAGAAAACTTAATTTATGTCTTTTTTTACAAACTTTTGTTTTTTAAATTTTAACGTCGATGCATTTTGCTTACCTGATATGATTACACTATCATTCACGACAACGTCTGATAGGCTGGAATTTGCAGCGTAAAATTGAATTTTAAGAACGGCCGCTTTTAAATGGCGGATCACGATTGAATGATCGCACTAAAATTCGAAACTTTATCATGAGACATCTTGGATAGAACACAAACACGCAGTCAGGGGCTCAGCGGAAGAAGACAGTGCTCCTTCCGAAATGTGGATTTTTATTAACTGGGTGTCAAAAACAAGACTTTTTGTGAGAAATAGTAATCTTTGACACTTTTTGGGTCTTCCTTGAAATCTTCTTTTGACTACGTACCTGGTAGATCCTGTTTTTCTTTTTTTAAGAATTGTTTATGAACTTTTTTTCTCCTCTATGGCGTGTAAACTTTTCGAATCTGCAGTGTGGTTATAATTAAACCTCCCTATAAACAGGGCTCTACAGCTGAAACGGATGAACGCATTGTAACCAAATTCGGCATGATAGATAAAATGCTAAAAGAATTTTTAAAAAAAGTTCAAAATATATCCACGAGATCTCCCTTTGAATGGAAAACCAACAAATTTAAAAATGGAAATTACTAACTCGGAACTTACAAACAATTTCAACAGTTTTTTCAATAGCTTTTGAACATTAACTAATTAAAGTTATTTCTGGAGCTGAATACTAATTCAAAGCGCCGCCTATAGGACATTCTTGGAACTAAACGTTTTGAAAAATTTCGAGCGTACGAACTCTCTGATACCAGCCATTGGTAGGTCAATCTTTTTACTTGGATATGAATCGAAATTCGTGATACGATCTATCAATAAGCGAAAGTTAGCACAAGTGAAATTGTTAAAGTGAAGGCGGAAAAAAGTTACAACCGTACGGTAAAAGGCTCTATTTTATTTTTGCAGCATTTTTCTGCATATGGAGACAAATTATTCTTCGTAATTATGATCCAGTGGATCGTCAGCGGTTAGTGGATAATCGCTGTGTTCTTCGTGAAGTTGTCGTTTTAATGGGGCACAGCGAATGACCAGCAAAATGCAAGATGTTCTTTAATATTTTTTTGTTGTTGTTATTGTCTAAATGTACAAAGACACAGCAGTTAGAATAACATCAACAGCAGCAATATAACCGACCGTATGTTATGTAATATTTCCAAGCAATCCACTCATCTCTAACTCAAGAATCTGTCTTTGTTGGAAATGAGTATTAAATTTGTATAGTGTATATCTTCTAATACAATCCAGTCTCTGGATAGAACTTAGAATTCCCATAAAAGTGCTTAGAAACAGTGAATACAGCTGTAATTACATATCTAATAGTACATTATCCTGCTAAATAGTAAAATAAAAAAGATGAATGTAAAAAATTTAATTAAATATCATAAAATTATGCAAAATTAGAGATTAAAGGAAATATACTGTTGCGTACAATTTTGCCGTTCTGAAAAATAAAAAGCTTAATTTTATGAAAAATACTGCTTATTTGAGTAAAAGCTTTTGGATGTGTAAAAAATAAGGGATGACAGACTAAATATATTGTGATTATCTAGTTTGTTTTGAATACATTAATATTTTAAAATCCTGCAGTTTGTTTTTCATTTAAATATTTTGTTAGAGGTGAGTTCCTAGCTCCATCCTGGTTCCACATTTTCTTATTTTTGAATAGGTTGTTGTACCAGAATGAGTTTTTGATGAATTAATTGAATATGAAAGTTGTAATGAATATGTGGTAAATTGTTGGTAACTTACACTGTAAATGAAATAATATTGAGAGTGCAGTAAGTTGAATTCGGAACTGTTGGTATTATTGTAAATGTGTAACTTAATATAAATGAAAACTGCGAAATTGTGGTTAGTTGTTTAGTATTGTTTCAACAAAGGAATACATCAATAGCTACTGATGATGAAGGGATTGGTAGAAAATTGGAGAATTTGAAAATTAGGGTTCTGGTTCGAGTTTCGACTGTGATACTGATAGAGGAAGGATAACAGGAAGTTCAGTTTATTGTGTCAAATGGTAAATAGGATTATTGACTGCTTAACCTCGGTTATCAGAAATAGGATTAGTGGAGACTTAGAAGTGCTAAAACTAGACGATAAGGCTTGTGTACTGACTGGAAATCAAGGTTTGGGGTTGTTTACTGTGTTGCTATAATAGGCGTATGGGAATTCGAAGTTGCTGAAAATTGAGGTTCAGATCAGTTTACTGGATGAAAACCAAGAAAGGTTTGAGTACTGACTGATTTACTTAAAGAGGTAAAAATCGTGGAAGTTTGAGTTTGCTGTGTTCGTGATGGATAACATTTAATGGTGTAGTATGAATTATTTAAATTTATTGTTTAAAAATGTGAAATACGGGAATATCAGAATGAAATAGTATTTAAAAAGTGGCACACAAACATATGAATATAGCATTAGACAGTAAACTGAATCAGAAGGTTGTCACGCCGGTACTGAATGAGTACAGAGTGAACATTAATGAACAGATAAATGAATGGAAGAAGTATAGGAGAACATTCACTGTCGAGGTATCAGAGGAGTTTAACCGAATGATGCAAGAAATATTTGCTGTAGCGATGGTAATGACCAGAACAAATAACGAGGTTGTTCTCGAATTGGAAAATTTGAAAAGAAAGCAGAAATTTGATAAATGGAAAACATAAGAACAACAGGATAAACTAGAGGAAGTAAAGGATTCAACTAATTGTATGTTTATAGTTTTATGGAAGGAACCAACAGAAGATTCTATGTCTGTTAGAAACACCATAATTGCAGAATGCGCAAAGGCAGGAAATGACAAACAAATGTATTGTGAAGACGTCTAGTAAGTTGGAGACTAATGTAATATATAAAACACTATTAGACTTGGAGCAAATAAGAAACAAATGCATAATAAGGTAAACAAAATCCGCAATCCAGAAACTTATACTTTTGGGTGTCCCTAAGGATAGATTCAAGGAAGAAATTGAAATGATTATTACTAATATTTTGAAGATTTCTCGGTAGAAGTTATTAGGCTGATGGGTGAAAAGGATTAGTAATTTCGATTATAGATGTGAAAAAAAAAATGCTGGGAATTCGTAACCCATGGGAATTATGTGGTCAAAATGTTCTTTATCTCAAAGGGGAAAGAAAGATATCGATAAAATTCTTGCTGTAAATTGCAACATTCACGAATGAATAAAAGTTAATTTAAAATCATTTTAAATGCCGTTCTCCAAGTGAGGTAAACAGCCACCCTACCCATTTTCACATATTTCTTGAAAAAAAAAATCTTATCAGTAAAATTCCTGTTTTCAGATGTAATTAATGCAAATCCTATGTTTAGGATCACCTAACTTGTAATTAGAAACGTGTGGAAAATTTATTTGCTTGAAATTAATACGAAAAAATGATATTAATTTCCTGTACACCTAAAACTAATTAAAATAGGCTCATCACATACGAAATAGATTAATATCAGCTTTTATTGTGTGTGATACTTTATTTTAAAATATAAATAAACATGAGATGATTATGACAACATTTGAATGTGTTTCAGATGCTTTACATTTGATTTCTCTTATCTTATCTTATCTTATATATAATAAAATCCGAGAGTAAACATTGTATGTAGCTAGGTTTGTAGGTAGGTTTGTGACCACCAATCTTTTTGCGCCCGTCGCTCGATCGCATTGCGACGAGACGGTTGGTCGCAGACCTACCGAATTTTGCATACGGCTTCACTAGGATAGATCCTAACACGCCTCGGAGCGATTTTTTCGAAATTCGAATTAGAAAAGGTTTTATTTTATGTTTTGTCCGATTTTTAGCGATTTTTCTTGCATAATATGTAATAACACCGGTCATTGCACTCGCAGTAAAACGATGTTTGCATCATCGGACAGAGGAGAAAATTTTCTTTCGAAAACAGTTTGTTTTGACTATGTAACATATTTTGCCGATTTTTGGGGAATTTTTAAAAATAATTTCTCTTTTGACGAAGTTTGCGTAAAATAATTTTAAAACCGTTGCATCTTTAATTCTATCCGTCATAACTTTTTTATATTGTGGCTAAAGACGGAGCATACAATTCGCCCACTTTTAAAAGAAGAACGGAGGAAAAATATAAATTAGGAGATTTTTTACGAATTTTTATGTAAAGAAGGATTTTTATTTCAAAAAAAGCTGCTTCAAGATTTCGGTATGATATCTTCCGCTATGGTTGTCTTGGGAACAGTAACAATGAATAAAATTGCCAGTTGAAAAAAATAAATAAAATTACTTTAAAATAACTGAATTTTCGCATGCGAAATCTACATCATTTTCGTGTAACGAGTTTAAAACCCCTTTCGAAACTCAATCAGAATAATGGAGTCACACGCACCTACGAAATAATTCCATGTTTTATATTACGTTGCCAGAAAAAGAAATGAATGCTGTTTTTTAAACAATGAATTACCCAGCATTATTTTCGATTGAGTTTTTAAACGGGACACATTTTCGAATTGCAAGAAATATTTTGCGGAGCTAAATACGTCAATCTGACAAGAATTGTGCATAAAAATGTATGGAAAGCTGTTTTAATGGCAACGATAAAGTGAAACGATTATCGTTTATGCTAATGCGTAAATTGCAAAGAATCGCCAAACAATAAAAGACTACATTCGTAGCAAATATCTAAACCGTTTCTTTAAATTAAGCATTAAAGATGGAAAAACGAAAATATATTGGTATCAGTAAAAGAAAGTATAAGTAATAGTTAGTAGATATGCTAGGGCAATATTGATCAAAGCACAATATACTGCATTAATAAATACTTCGTGAAACTATTCGTTTCTATTCGTTTTTCAACAGCCGTCTTACATCACAGCTAACTAAACATTAAATAATTTTAAGTCGCGTTAATATATCCCGCGGTAGTTTCCACAGAAAACACAGTATCTGAACTTTTTTTTTCTTGGAGATTCTGTTTTGTCACAAGTAGTTATGGTCACATTTTAGGAAAATTTTCTCCTCTTGCTTTGCGAAGAGCGGGTACACAACTATTTAATTATAAAATAAAACGGTTCTCCACATCATGTAGTATCTAAGGTATTAATGGCATAACTTAAATCTAAAAAAGAGTATGATGCAGAAATGAGACATTTTGAAAATTAGGAATTTTCACTGCAAACCGTAACGCTTTTTTCTTTTCTGATCGTGAATGACACCGACACAGTTTTTTCCGTCATGATATTAACAATGGTCACAGGTCAGTACTTATACTTACTTTACGAATAACTAATGAGTAGTTTTACGCCAAGAGTCAAGTCATTTTGTTTATTTTTAGATTCCAAACCATTGGAATCAATTCGAATTATACATGTAAGAAATATTTTCGTTCCCTGCCGTGCGGAGAACGGGCACGCAGCTAGTCTATACTATTAAAATCTGTGCGCGTCTGTCTGTCTGTAACATTATCTCCTCCGAAACGGCAGGGAGTTTCATTTCGATCGAGGTGTCCACGGATTCGACAAATTCCGAGAAAGAACCTCCGCTAATTTAAATTCCGAAATTCGAATTAGTTTAGGAGATATTGATAAAAAAACCGTGAAAAACGCTAATTTTTTATCTCCGTAATTACGCGACTGTAACCCCTGTAGTCAAAAATGTGAGAAATGAGCATCGAGGTTGCCATGTTTGGCTATTTTATTAAATTATTTAGACTCCTGCAGTAAAAATAAAAGAATAATGATTTTTTTTATGTTTAGAATATTTACAAAATTATTTTTAATTAAAGTATTGCGTGCATGTGAAATCATAGCAGGAATTCAATGTTTTTTTTTATGTGTAAAAGAATAAGGGATTGGGAGATTTCCGAGACTAAATGTATATTTTTGAGTTTGGAGGGAAAAAATGGCTGATTTGGCGATTTTGAGAATGTAGTAGGTTCTACCGATTTGCACAGTTTTGGGATTGGCGCAACTTACTGAGAGTGTAGCGAAATAGCATTTTTAATAACAAGTATAGGTTTTAATAGAATACGGAGCTATACTTCAATTTTTCATACAGAAATAATGAAGTTATTAAGGCGATTTTAAACAATCTATCTTCAGAATTTTCACCAAATTAAGTAAACTGATTTAAGTTAGAGGATTTCCGCCTAATTTCAGAAAATTGAAATTCTCGCATTTTGTACATGGTAGTTAACGGTGATTAAAACCCGTTATAGTTAATAATTTAAATAACTGCTACTAATCAATTAGATGTCTGAATTAAATTTTGGCGTGCGAACTATATAAATCATAGATAACTATTTCCCATTTTGATTGCTGTTAGGTCAAACCTTCGAATGATTCCCTGAAAACAAAAAAATCTCGCAAAATGGTGTATGTTGGCATTTTGGCGATTGAAGTACTTACATGTAATAAATAATTGATTCTTATATGTTAAAGCAGCGCTAAATTTCTGGTGTAATTAATACTGTGTAATATATTTTTTGTTTTACGAATTGAAATCTATGATTCCTACTTTAGTATATTTCTTAGCAAAGTAGGCGAAAAATATTCAAATGTAGTGCAACTCTGTTCGTATTATTAACCCATTTATGCCTAGCGTCCCTTTTTTGGGACGGCATTTTCGCTATCAGTCGAAAACGTTATTTATTTTTCCTAGCCTTTATTCGCGAGTATTGAACCTCAATTCCACAAAATATTTTAATATGGCCAAGTAGGATGTTGACATTTAAATTTTTATACATAATGATTTCAAATGAAATCATCCCTTGTTCAAAAAGTTGACATCAGAAATTTATCAATTACTGCTGGTGTTAGCAAAAATCGAAGAAAGTCGCAAAAATATCCAGGACCAATGGGTTAATTCCATTCCACAATTGAGATGAGCCCATGTCACTAGCGTATGCATAGATATTTGTTTTTTAAATTCCGCCAAACAGAGTATTGCGAATTGCCTTTAGTGTCAAGTTTAATTTGTGATTTGAGCTATTTGACATCGACTGGTGGCGTTAATGACGCCAATATGGCAGGTCTAGCAAAGTAACTCTTTTCATGTTCTATTTTTAACATTGGTATAGTTTCCGTAGCAACGGAATCCATTGTTGCCACTTAAGTTGTTAAATTTAACAATTAAGTGAAACCACTCATTTCTACAGCTTTTAAGACTCGTAAAAGTGAAAACGCATCAAATGTGAAACAAATACAAACTGTAAGAGACTTGCACTTTAAAAATAATCGAAGTTCTCATGCAATTCTACATACCTTTAATTTTATTTCCTTCGCGTGTGGATGCCATTTTTATGTCAATTTTTGCTGCCTTGCTGGCAGATTATCCGGAGCAGCACATAAGGACTAATGTACATGCTCCTCCGGACATAAACAAGAGCGTATTTCCGGCGCGTATTTGTGTAACCCCCAAGGCCGTTACCCGGGGGGGGACCAGGGGTCCGTTCCCCCCGAAATCTAAAATTTTGTTAACAAAACAACAATAATGAAGCTTTTTTGTGAAAAATTGGGCCTTTTTTATCTTTTGGTTCCCCCCCCCCCTTCCGCCCCGAATTTTTTTTCTGGGTACGGCGCATGGTAACCCACTGTGTTAATCAGAGTTTTCTGGGGTCAGATTTAGACCCCTTTTTTTTTTAATGGAGATTCTCATCCTGAAGTATATTGATCACTGGTACATGAAAAGAAAAATGATCAATTATGCGCTAGCAGTGACGTAGCCATAAATTTTTCATGGGGGTGTTACGACTACTGCAGCTCACATATATGTCTGTACACGCATGTGTGATAAGGGAGTGAAGAATATACATTTTGTATGGCAAAAAACTCCTCATGGGGGTTGTGACCCCCTATCTCCTCCTTGGCTACGCCACTGCACGCAAGCATAAGTTGTCACGTCATGAAAAACCGTCGTAGATGGTAAACACCGAAGTTGTTTCGAGGGTTATACAGAATTAAAAATTTTGTAAAGTTTACTTTTGATACAGTTCGGATATTTGCCACCAAGGTGAGCTGAAATATTACTAAATACGGCAACCCAGAATTTTCTTTTGAATTTGACACTATGCAACAACAGTAGATTCCCTATAACTCGGTAGATACGTTCAAGGAATCCGTGCAACAACAGTAGAATCCTGCGCTATACTCCACCTGGAGTGCGGACTGCGCGGAATAATCGCGGCAAAACTTATTTGCGCTCCGTAAAAATGCAATGATGTTTGGTGTTGGTATTCAAAAGTTATGTTAATTACAGGAGCTAAAACGTCATAATATCAGAATATGTGTCTCATTTTACCGTGCTGTACGAGTCTCTTTTAACGTGTTACACGAAAACGATCACAATATTTTCGCCGTGTTCTACGAATTCGTGTTGTTGACCCGTGTTAGGAAGGGGTCTACTGTAAATTGTTAAAAATAAAACATGAAATTAGTTATTTATTTAGTGCGAAATGCCAGTGAGACCAACGTCAGTTTTATGTAACAAGTTTTATGTAACAAGTTACTGCATTAAGAGTTTAGTAAAGGTGATAAACTTTATCGCAGAAGTTTCGTCACAAATGTTTTCATTTGAAATGTGACTTGATTTTCACGAAAACTGTGTGCAATTTTGGATTATAACGTACGTGGTGCATCTATTATTCCATGTAGGTTTTGTTAATTTAGGTGAAATTCAATAAAGTCATCTGCAAAATAACTGCGCTAATGCATGTTAACAAAACAACAATAATGGAGCTTTTTTGTGAAAAATTGGGCCTTTTTTATCTTTTGGTCTCCCCGGCCCCGAAATGTTTTTCTGGGTACGGCCCATGAACGGTCCATGCGTCCTACTCTGGGTACGGTCCATGCTTTAGGAAATGCAAGATAAAATAAAATAGTTGTCAACATCATGTAATTTATTCATGTGGTATATATTAAATGCTATAATTAATCCTAAAAAACAAAATTATATGATGTAGAAATCAGGCATTTTTCGAAAGAGAGAAGTTTCATCTGCATACCGTATAGATCTTTTTTGATCGCCAGTGACACTGACAAAGTTTTTGTGTCATCAGGTTGCAATCATTTCAGATTTGCGCTCATGACGTCAACTTTTAGTGACGATTCAAGTATTTTTTTCAGGTTTTGAGATTCCGCATTACTGGGTTTAATTCGAATTATGTGTAAGTAAAATATTCGTTTCCTACCATGCGGAGAACGGGTAAGAAGCTAGTCTTGTTTAAAAAGTGTTGATACTAACTTTCAAGTGTTGATACTAATTTGTAAATTTCATCACTGTAGAGTTTGGCTAATTCTTACTAGTTTTAATAGTTTCTTTTAGATTCCATTATCAAAGCAAAATAAGTCTTGATTACCTTACAATATAATTACAATATTTTAAGTTAAACATTGGTGCAACAGCCCACTGCGGGGTCAAGGCCAGCTCTGCCCAACCGCGCCTTCGATATGGAGTTTCGAATGGTGCTTAGCCACCAATGTTTAACTCCCAAGCAAGCTTGGTCCTCATTTTATTAACCCATACAAGGGATGAAAGACTGAGTGAATCTTGCCCAGTCCGGAAATCGAACTCCGAACCTGTGGCAGGGCAGCACATTTTTGTGCTAACTGTTGCACCATGGGGCTACGCAGTATTTTAAATACAATATTACTATATTACTCAAAGTTCAATTGCACTGAAGTACTTTTAAAAAAGGCAATTTCCTTTGAGCATAAAACTAATATTTTGTATTCTTTATTATTTCAGCTAAGCGACTTTATTTTTAAAATATAAAAAAAATATGTTCTTAAAGTCTACAAATTAATTTAGTTTGGATAAACGCATCAATTAAAATTATTTTCTTATTCATATCTGGGAAACTAGCTTTCATTTTAAAGTGCCTTGCTACAAGTTCAAATAATGACTCAAAGCTTTTCCTTTTTAGTGTTCAGCCCCGGTTTTACAGTCAGTCACACCTCCAGTAGTAGCGTCTTTACTATTTTACTTGGCGTAGTAGCACCCCCCCCCCATTCCATTGCACAAATTTCCCCTTTCTTCCTCCCCTCTAGAAATATGTATTTTCACTAACAAACCGAGGACCTGTTATACACGTAGCAGATAATTTCCTTGCGCGTCTGTAAATACCATAAACAGATAATGTAGATTAAAACCTAAAACCGGGGACAGTAAAAGAATCATAGAAATTTGATCTGCATATATAATTACACCCTAAGATCCCGATATGTGTTGAAATTTTCATTGCTTCAAACCGAGGAGGTCCTCGGTTTGTTAGAGGTCCTCGGTTAGAAAGTGTGCATCAGCACTTTTGTCCTCGCTTGCCGGAATGGGTTAACACATTTACATACTTGTATCACCGTAAAAATAGCATAAATGAATTCAGAAGATATCAAAACGTGTAAATGCATCCAACTTTCAAAGTCATATTTTCTCATGACTAGAATACTATGCTAACATGTAGTACATGTTTGGAAAGCAAAAATGCAGTATTATGTCTGAGCCTGAATATAAATATTTTTTTTTATATGATCACAGTAAACAAATTATAAAATCCTTATATCAACCATCCGCATTCCCTTTTCATGCAGTACTTCTGTTCCATCACGTCATTGGCGTAACACAGCTCAAAACATGCAAAAAGTCCATCATGAAATATACTCATTTCTACATTTGTACTTATACATATTAATCATGATGTTCAGAATTTTAAAAGAGCAAAATAATAAATGAAAAAACTTGATTTGCTTTTGAATAAAATGGGATGAGGAGATGGTTTTTCTTTTTTTTTTCTGCAAATCTCTATTAATTTGTAAAATAGTGTGTCCACACATAAATTAGAACACATATTCAAGATTAAGTAATAATGTTCACTATTTTGAGACAGGCAAAATTAGTTAACTAAAAAATTGCTAATGATACTCAAAATCGCATTTTGAATAAAAATGTACTTTTTAGGGTTTCTTTTATCAGCGTGTGCGTACTGCGTCGTATATAACATTTTCTCTGTTAAAATTCTCTCATTCTCATATCCTTTATAATAGATTTTAGGTCTGAAAAAGTGAAAATTAATACTTTGGCTATTTTTAAAACATTATTCCAAGACATCTGATAACATTTTTTTAATTATTGAAATTAACTTTTTGTCTGAATATGGATGTCTAAGTTCTGAGTGGCTTTAAATCCAAATCCAGTAAGCCACTAGGGTATAGTGCTATTGCATAAAATAATCTCACATCGTTCCTAATTTATTATCCGTAACAAAACTAATTAAGTATGTATCACGTAATCTCAGCACATTTTCATAAAAAAACAACCAGCATTTTCAATTTTTTTTGTAAAATTGTGCGAAAGTAATTTTTCAACGTGTAGCACCATCCATGAAAAAAATCTGCAGCATTCTTATTAACCAATCAAAAGTACATGTTCTCGTAAAAACCTCTGTTATTTTTAAATAAGTAGGAATAACGAAACGACTGAAATATTGTCAACATAGCATTTTATATTTATTTTGCGATCTATACTATCAGAAGATAATTAATCATCCGAATTTAAAGTTTGATTTAAGAACTGAAATCTTTCTCTCTAAAAGTATTGCGTAGTAACAGAAGAAGAAAAAACCTTATTTTGATGTTACACGAACGCATTGTAAAAACTTGTATGTGACCAATTCCCTCCTCGATTCTTTATATGTAAGTACTGTTATTAGGATATGCTACTTTTACTGGATTCTTAATTAAACATGTAATTAATTAAGAACAGAAATTTCACGGAAGGAAATTAATTTTAGTCTTTTCGCTGGATTTTTCATTTGAGAATAAACAACTTTGAGATTCGGTTTAAATTTAAATATCTTTTACAGACAATTAGATTGTACAAAAACTCATGTCGTATGGTCGTTCTTCTTTTTCATACAATCTATCGATGAGAGTCTATGCTGATCGATGATCGCATCGATGATGATACGATACTGATGAAAGTAATAAAATAATCAAACGTGTGTTTAAATGACTATTTTTAAATAAATTCAAGACAAAAGTTGCATTTTAATATTTTATTTAATTTTTCTGCTGTGAATGTACATTTTGAAAATCATTTTAAATTTTTACCTCACTTTACTGGCAATGAAAGGAAATCATTGAAAAAAATCAAACTGCCAGAATGATTTAATGTTCTTTCTCCCTACTTTCCTTATATTCAACTGACGAAAGTCTACAAACGCAGCAACGTCCCATGGGACAGTCGCATGCTGACTCACAACACTTTGCGGTGACATATTCTTTAAGAGCCTTGTCGTGTAAGGAATCATAATTGTGCTTGAGGTACATATCGAAATCCTTTTTAGGCAAAGGGATGTCGAAATCTTTCCTTGGATCATATGGAATTCCAAACACCCTCTCCCTAGTGCAAATTCCGATGACAGGAATACCAGTTTTCGTTCGGGGTAATGTCAGTTCCTAAAACAGAAAATATATTATTTATTCTGCCCGTATTGCAATTACAATCAATAACGCAAATCATTTTGACATTAAAGTTTACAATAAATAAATACACTTTCTCAAAAATATAGTGTATTTTAGCAAATTATTCATTATTTGTAATTCATAATTGTAATTACAAATAATCAATCATATTTTTACAGAGTGTGAGGAAATGATTGAATATCTATATGATTGTTAGTTATTGAAATTTAATTTTTTTATTATTTTATAAACGGCAACAGTATTTCTCATTCTCTGATTACGAGGAAAATATCCAAGAGCAGTTGTTGGGCTAATTAGATATGAATTTAATAAACATCCCCCTACGGAGCAAACAATTAAAGTAGTTTGGAGAGTTTTAATTTCCTTGGAACAACAGAAGTGAAATCTTGAACAGTCTTGATATTACCTGAGTAGCTAATGGTACACATCTATGCGTATAAAATTCCGTAGGATTATCCAAGGAAAGAAGATCTCATGTTAAATCCCCCAATATTATATAAGTTTGTTGCTCCATAACAACAGATTTTTTTATTACCCCCAAAATCTATGATGCTGGAACCCTCACACAAATTTGCAAAAGATTTTGTCCATTATTGGCCTAGATACGTACATTTGCGAATATGTCATTTTTGCCAAATTCCGGACATCTTGGATTTGGGACTGCTATGAAAAACTGCAATTAACTTAAGAAATAATAGTACAAATTCAGTGATTCTGGTACCAATTTGAAGTTACTTATATGAGGAATATAAATCCAGTGTTTAAATAAAATTAAATATATGTTGTACAGTATTTTTATAGGTTAAATTTTTAAAAATTATCTTCAGGATATCTTCAAAATGTACCCAAATTTAAAATGCTGTAAAAATAGCCCATTATTTTTAATTTTTTTAACTTGGTAGAAACACAAATCAACACGTATAAAACAGCATTTATCAATAAGTATAAAAAAATAGCAAGATAATATTTCTAAAGAATTTTTTTAAACCCGGGATATCAAGTTATGAAACTCCTTATAGCTAGAATATGCTAGTGAAATGGGTTTTTGAAAAAAAAAAAAAAACAGTTTTCATTCTTATGCACTCATGTCCATAAATTAAGGATAATGAAGTTCAGGCAAAGAAAGAGAAAGAAGCAAAACAAATTTGACTTATTTGTAAAGTCTCTTTATTAAACAAAAAGTAAAGAGCAAAAAAGATGCTATATGTTTGACATAATTAATAAAAATTGCAAGTTTTACTCCCTTGACCAAATTTCAAAAAAAGAACCTATTTACAAAAAACAGTATAACATGGTTAGTAGGATGGTTAACCGGAGTATGTCTCCCGGACGATGCAATACAGGCCTGACAACGCCTAGGAATGCTGAGTATCAAATGATCAATCTGATCTTGGGGAATATTACACCACTCATCAAGCAATGCACTCCAAAGTTCCGGTAGACAGGTGGGAGGGGGTTGACGGGCTGCAATTCGTCGGCCAAGCATATCCCACAATTGCTCTATTGGATTCAAGTCCGGTGAGTATGCTGGCCAATGCATACGGGTGATATCCTCCGATTGAAGGCATTCGTCTACAATGTTTGCACGGTGAGGACGGGCGTTGTCATCCATAAACACAAATTCAGCACCCATGGCGCCCCGAAACAAACGTACATGTTGTTCCAGAATGACATCCCGATAGATGTGGCCTGTCATCGTTACACTCTGAACATGCAGGTCAGTTCTGGAACCAAGAATAATTCCTCCCCAAACGAGCCATCCTGCACCACCGTAACGGTGTCTTTCAATGGTGTTCTCTTGGTGGTAACGGGTACCTGGCGCTCTCCAGATGAATGTCCGGCGAGAATCAGACTCCAAACTAAACCTGGACTCGTCGGAAAACATCACACAAGACCACTGTTGCGGTGTCCACAATGCATGCTCTCTACTGCAGGTTAATCGCAGGCGACAGTGAATTGCGGTAAGTGGAACACATCTGACAGGCCTACGAGCATATAGACCAATGTGCCCTAAGCGTCTGTACACGGTCTGCCTTGAAACTGTCGTACCGGTAGCTGAAGAGAGCTGACGAGACAGGTCTGATGCTGTACTCCGTCTGTTTCTTTTGGCAGTAACTGCCAAATAACGGTCCTCATTCGACGTTGTAACTCGGGGGCGACCTGTGCTGTAACGTCTACTCACATTACCATCATCTTGGAATCGTCGCCAAAGCCTGGAGATGACACTCTGGGTGATTCCAAGTTCCTCGGATACTTCCAGCTGGGTACGTCCACATTCCAGTCGTCCGATAATTCTGCCACGTAAAACATCATCCAAATGCCTCCTTTGTGCCATAACTATGCGGTTTTTGCACTAAAAGGCTTTCACAGCGCTTGTGAACAATTTTACTTCTTTGTCACCATTCCTTATATACCCCTCTCTTACACTCTCGTCATTGTGACGTACCATCCACGCCATCTGGTGGTTTCCTGTAATTTGCATATTCTTCTTCAAGATGTGTGTGATCATTCCACAGGTGAAATTTTTATTTTAGAGATCAATTTCTGTGTGATTCTGAATTTTCCTTAATTTATGGACATAAGTGTATTTCGTCGCTTTAACTTTAAATATCAAAAAGCCTTCACTATACTCAAAAAATGTATTTATATAAAAAACGTATGTAAAATTATTTCAAAAAATCCATCATCTACAATTAGCTCACTTGTACTCCCATCCTACTGACACTCCTGAATGAAAAAATATGTTGCCTGCAAGTATGGAATTAAGTGGTGGATCGGAAAAATCTGTGGTGTGCAGTGATGAATATAGCGACTTTAGAATTATGTTTATGCTTCTCATATTCTGAGTGCATCGTATACAGGGTGATTCAAACTAACGTTTACAAAATGACATCTCACATCAGTCATACAACACGGATCAAAAATTACATTGGAACATAGGGTCACAAATGCTATCCGGAGCCAGTAGAGGGCATTTAAAATAATTCGTAATACAAAAACAAGCAATATAACTATTCCAGATCATTTATTTATACTAGTCACTTACCAATGTACAACCATTACAGGCGCTACTCAAAGTTCTTTTCAGATGCATCGAGACACGCCTGATATCGACGCTGCATTGAACGGTACACCTTCTCAAAGATACCAGGCGTATCTTGAACATCTCCTGCTGCCGAAACAATTCTTCCAACTAAGTCTTCTGGTGATGATACAAATGCTTCATAAACAAATCCTTTTAAAAAACCCAAAAGGAAAACTCAATAGGAGAAAGGTCTGGTGATAGTAGTGTACATGCGAATTCAAACGAGCCAGTTTTGTACAATAGTCGATGTAGAGTGGCAAGGAACTTTACTATTTGGATATTTCTCTCGATACAACCAAACGGCATCTCGTCCTTTGCAGTTAATCAGGTAGTAAATGCATGTCAGCCATTTGACTGTGCATGATACTAGCCATCTTGTACCCAACACATTTGTGGCTTGAATGTAGGCAATCTCCATTAGCTCACCTAGTGTGTGTATAGCAACCCCCTCTAGTGGCGTTTGCGACCCTATGTTCCTATGTGATATTTTATCTTCCTTGTATGCTTGATTATCCATCTCATTTTATAAATGTTCTGTTGAATCACCCTATATGCATCCTAAACATTTGGATGTGTGTTGGATTCCGTGAACACATTATGAAAATTGTGTATCCCCCTTCAATCCCAGAAAAACAAATAAAATTACACCTGCTGAAAATCCCTCGATCATTCAAACGTGATTAAACTATTATTCAAAACATTCAAGGTGGATTAAATTCATTTACTTTTTTCGAAATGTTACAAGCAAATATTATGTAAATATTTCATTTTTTAAAAATAATTTTGCATTATGTCCGTGTACAGTTAAATATATATATATTTGTAGAAATATTTGGAGTGATTCAGTAGTAAAAGTCTTTTATTGTTCAAAATTGAATAGCATAGTGCATTTAGCATTTAGACACAAATGAAACTGTTTGTACTAACTATAACTAATGATTAATATTTGCCTAATCTTAAAATATCAGATAATAAACAATGCAAGATGCACTATTTATATAGAAGAGAAAACTATTCAAATTATAGAAGAGAAAAACTATTTAAATTAATAATGTCTAATAATTATGACACATCCAGTCTTATCGCAGGTAATAGATTTTCAAAGAACATTACTGAACATTTACTGAATTAGATGTTAATAGATGTTCAGAGAAGATGTGCATGAATTACCTCCGAATTCTGTTTAAACAGTCATTATAATGAATAATAATGTGAGAAAAGGCGAAATCATTATACAAGTAAAAATTACCGGTATATTTAAGGCTTCCTGAGCTGTTACTGATACACAGTTAGGCTTTACTCTCTTGCACTGACTTTTACATCGTTCGGGACAAGCTGGGCTATCAAATTCACAGAAGTTCGGATGACATTTCTTAGGCCTATTCATAATTTCTCCTTATATGTCTGAAATAAAAAGACATGAATTTGGAATACTGGTGCTACAGACTGTCTTAATTATAATAATAAACATCATCACCATCCAAGTAAATAGCTGAGAAATCATGTTTTACTATATTTAAAAACTGCAATTAAAAATGTCTGTGACAAAAAAATGTATGGTGATATGATTAGCTATTTTATAATTCAGATTTTGCTGTCAAGTAATTGAATGTCTTTTCTTTAAACATACTCTTTCTTTTACTCCTAAAATCACGCTTTGTTGCATACAGCAAAAAATCATTGGTATAACCATCCATTTTACCATAAAAATACTTTCAGAAAAATGCGTTTACAGAATTCAGTCAATATCAGCTTCAAAATACACACACAAAGAAAAAAAACCCTTACATGGATCTTGAATCACCGTTGAAGTATACACTGTTAAATAAGTAAGAAACTTTGTGAAAAAATACACATAAGATGTGTGGTCATTGTTAATTATTCCATGACTTAAAGTAGCAATGTCAGTAGAGATAACTTGCAAAATGAATAATATCTTTTATTTACCAATACATTTGACGGGCATCCATAATTCCGCTTTAAAACCGCCCTTTGTTCAGAAACTATTAAAATTTTTATCTTCACAAATCATGAGAATTCAGTGAAGTCCACGTTTAATTGAATTCGATGAAATTTTCGGAATTTTTTTCAAGAGCGTCACTTCCTCCTTTTTCAGTTTAATAAATGCGGCTGATTTCTCCCTCCCTCCCGTCCAAGAACTAAATCTAGGCGTGAGTAAACTGAAGGATGATTAAGCACTGAAAAGATTTTTTGAACAGTAATGGAGTGCGTATTTACAAAGTGAAAGAAGCATTCTTTTGTAAGAAATATTTTAATAGAGATACTAAAAAATAAGATCGGAAGACAATTTGAAAACGTTTTTGTATTTTAAGTGAAAAAAAAATAGGTGTAAGTAATGATATATAACTATTCTTCCTAATTATTGTCTGTTTTTCGACAAAATAACCTTAATATAAATTTCCTTAAAAATATTTATTTCTAATTTGCCCAGAAGCATGTATCGTAGGATTTTTAAAATTGATGTTTCAAGTGAAACGCTCATTTTTAAAATAGACAACGAAAATTAGGTGTAAGGTGTAAATGTAAAATATACAACATAAAGAGTTTTTATTAAAGACGTTCTACTTCTGTTAGTTTATCGTAGAATTAGTATTTTAGTTACATATTTTTCTTAAAGAGGGGTAAGGATATCTACATTCCTGGCTTGAAAAAAATACAGATCGCTTATGCGATGATAACTTAAAAAATAAATGTACGTAAAATATATCTAACAGTAAGAAATATAATTCATTTTAATAAAAAAGGGATAAAATGATTAATTAAAAATATTATCTAAATAAAAAGTAATAAATATATAATCTTTATCAATTGCCTGTAGTGTTCCCATAGCTTAAAAAATGTTGAAAAACAAGACTGCATCCGTTAAAAAAATTCTGTCTCCAAGTAAAATTCGAATATTTATTATATTTTTCGAAAGAGTCTCTTAAGAATTTTGAAGCTATTTATACAAACGTCGTTTATGCAGAAATCGAGCAAAACTAAGATGAAAGAACTTGTACGAAAGTTTGCATTTGAGTCCTTAAACTTTTACCATAAATCTCATATAAACTAGTCGATTTACTTTTACTCGTTATGCTACGGAAATCTGTCTACTCTTCTTTTTTCTTCCTTCCATTTTCTTTATTCTTTCTTTGTTTTGCTTTTTTTTTTAAATATTTAATGTCAACGTTGAATTTAAATAGCCCAAAAATCATGGCAAATAATCGTGTCAAAATTATTATTATTATTATTATATATATATATATATATATATATATATATATATATATATATATAATATATAATAGCTTACTTACGTAAAGTGAAATCCCAAGATAATCCAATGATAAAGTGAAAAAAATATAAAAAAATAAAAAAGTAGATAGCACATGGTGCCAATTAACGAGCTTATTCCGTATAAGTGTTTAAATATAGCCTTTTAAGGCAATGAAAGAGTGGAAAAATTGAATATAAAGCGCCAAATTAGAACTGGTGTGCTTTTAAGCCAAATCACATGTAGTCAGAAATAGTCCGAAAATGGAATTAATATTGAAATGGTGTGCTCTATCATCAGGCGCCACCGCACACACATTTCAATTTAATCGAAAAAAAACAATAATAGCTAGGTTTCTGCAAGTTACCTGACCAAAATTAGGGTCCTTTTGTAACTTGGGGGCGCGACCGTAGCTATTAGAAAAAAACAACGAGGAAGTGGACCGACACGAAGATCAAAGCTCAGTAATGGAGGCAGTATTAGTGCATGTTGCCATCAGAGAAGGCTTAATGCAATCAATAGACAAGTAATGCCATGGAGTGTGAATAAAAAATGATATATTAATAATACTTTGGAAGTATGGAAAGGAAAAGAATAAATAAATAAATAAATAAAAAGTAATAATTAAATGAATAAATAAAAAGAATAAAAATGGTAATAATTAAATGAATAAATAATAAAATAAATATTACACTAGTATAGCTAGCCTATGTTTTACGTAGTACTAGCTGCAGTAGCTAAGAAGTACTTAGTTGAGGTTGTGGAAATGGAGAAAAACTGTAGCAATAATATTAACAATAATGATATTGATAATAATTATATTCAATTATTATTGCTATTTATGCTAATATAATTGTAAAATATTTATGTAGAACAGTACTCTGTTTGGCTTCATTGGTTACAGACTGACATAAAAAGGAAAAAGTAATGAAATTCTGTTTGTTTGTTTGTTTGTTTGATTCGTATACAAATCCACAAAAATGGACCTATCGGCCTGAAATTTAGTACAGATATGTAAAATAATATAGAATAACTCATAGTCCACTTTAAAACTTTGAAAGTCCACCCGTTCCCGGAATTTAAGAGATTTTTTATGCTCTTCATGCAAAAATCTTTCCGTAATTGTAACCCCTGTAGTGAAAAAAGTGTGAAATAAGGATCGTGGTTGCCATGTGTGGCGATTTTGCCGAATAAAATGTCGTTCGTATACAAATCCACAAAAATGGACCTATCGGCCTGAAATTTAGCACAGATATGTAAAATAATATAGAATAAATCGTAGTCCACTTTAAAACTTTGAAAGTCCACCCGTTCCCGGAATTTAAGAGATTTTTTATGCTATTCACGCAAAAAGCTGTAACCCCTGTAGTGAAAAAAGTGTGAAATAAGGATCGTGGTTGCCATGTGTGGCGATTTTGCCGAATAAAATGTTTTAAATTCTCAAAGTAAAAATAAAAGAATAATAATGATTTTTTTTTGTTAGTTTATATTCGTAAGGTTATTTTTTTTAAAATTATAATATCGTGTGCATGGGAAATCAGAGCAGGAATGTAATGCTTTACACGCAAAACAATAAGAATTGAAGATTTCCGAGGCTAATAGGTAAATCATTTTAGTTTGGCGAAAAAATAAAATGGCTCAAATGCCGATTTTGTGAAAGTGAGTTCTAGCGGTTTGCGCAGATTTCGGCTTGGCGCAATTTATTGAGAGCTTAAGGAAATAGATTTTTGAAAACAAGTGGAAAGGTTTTATTAGAATACAGCGTTAAATTTTAATGATCCGTGAAGAAATAATGCAGTTATTAAGGGATTTCAATTGATCTATCTCCAGAATTCTCGCCAAATGAGTACATTGATTTAAGTTGGGGGAATTCCGCCAAATTTCAGAAAATTGAAATCTTCTCATTTAGTACATCGGAGTAATGATGAATAAAACACGTTATAGTTAATAATTTTAAAAAATTCGGCTGTATTAAGGGATTCAACTTTTCAAATAAAGGCTTGCTTTACTTTTTCGCTGTCGAACCATTTCCCATATTGATTGCTGCTAAGTCAATGCTTCGAATGATTTCCCGAAAAAACGCTTGCAAAATGGCGTATGTTGGCACTTTGGCGAGGCTTAGATTTGAAACTGGATTTTATTTGAGACTGGGATATATAATGACACTGGTTATAGATAAAAATGAATGTTGGTATGAGTGTATGAGGTTGAAAAACTCCAGCACCGTTGAGCACCGTTGCACCATGAAATTTGGTTCACCTAAGTCTTTTATCATGGAGAAGCTTTTTATGCTATCCGTTTTCCTCTAACTTGCCACCAGGTGGCGCAGCAGAACGTCGAATTCTATTCCGTTTAGCCGTTTGCTATGCGAATATCGTCCAACCGATTTCGATGAAATTTGGTACACGCGAATATTAGAACACGGAGAATATTTTTCACTATCCATTTTGCTTAACTTGCCGCTAAATGGCGCTGAAAAGCATCAACTTCTATACCGTACGACCGATCGGCATAAAATTTTTTATACTTACACATTTGAGCACGAAGAATATATTCTAACTGCGTTCCTTTTGATGTTACTCACCACTAGATGACACTGCAATGCATTATTATTTTAAGTCGCCACTAGATGACGCTGCAGCAGGCCAAATTCTTGACCATTCAAACGGTCGCTATGAAAATCAGTATACATAGCTATTTGAACAATGAGAATATTTTGGCGTTATCCATTTTGCTATAACTCGCCACTTGACGGCGCTGTAGCAAATCATTACTTTAATTAACTACTAGATGGCCCTGCAGTGTATCACTTCTTGACTGTGCAAATGATCGTTATGAAAATTGGTATACATAGATAGTTGAACACGGTCGCTATGAAAATCAGTATACATAGCTATTTGAACAATGAGAATATTTTGGCGTTATCCATTTTGCTATAACTCGCCACTTGACGACGCTGTAGCAAATCATTACTTTATTGAACCACTGGATGGCCCTGCAGTGTATCACTTCTTGACTGTGCAAATGATCGCTATGAAAATAGGTATACTTAGATGTTTGAACACGGGGAAGAGTTTGGCGCTATCCATTTTCCTATAACTTGCCACTAGATGTCGCGTCAACACATGAACTTCAGGACTGTCCAGCTGATAGTCATGAAAATTCGTATACATCGATATCTGAATGCGAAAAATATTTTCGCCGTATCCGTTTTGCTAAAACTCGCCACTAGATTGCGCTACGCCGCATGGCCTTCTGCACCGTACAAACGATTGCCTTGCAATTCGGTATGCATGATTATTGGACACAATATAACGCGATATCCACTTTGCTATATCTGTTTATTACAATGAATAGTAATCACCACAAATCGTAATATCAAAAAGTCCATTCATTCCCGTGCGAAGAACGGGTACTTCAGCTAATATATATATAAATGTTTCAGCATTGCCATATTAAAACGATATTAATTGACTATGTCATTTTATCTCTCATCTTTCGTGTATTTCGCCTGGTAACTCTATGATGAAATTTTTATGATTGTAACCTATTTATAGAAAAATACATGGGATGCATATTCTACAGCTTACGAAATATTGTAACAATAGATTAAAGCTGTTGTGGACTAATAGTATTTAAATATATTAAAATTAATATTTCGTAAGCTGTAGAATATGCATCGCGTGTATTTTAATGACTATGTCATTTTATCTCTCACCCCTTTTATTGAAAATTGTCCGAAAAATGTGTCCCAAAAAGCGGCATAAAAATGCGACATAATTTTACGTATATTTAAATACTATTAGTTCACAACAGCTTTAATCTATTGTTACAATATTTCGTAAGCTGTAGTATATGCATCACATGTATTTTTTACGTATATTTAAATACTATTAGTTCACAGCAGCTTTAATCTATCATTACAATATTTCCTAAGCTGCAGAATATGCATCACATGTATTTTTCTATAAATAGGTTACAATCATAAAAATTTCAACATAGGGCTATAGGGCGAAATACACGAAAGATGAGAGATAAAATGACATAGTCAATTAATATCGTCTTAATATGGCAATAATGAAACTAAAAAATTAGGGGCTGTTCATGGTGCTTGAAAAGTTGGCTCCATGAGATGGTGAAATTTTGTTTCAACATTTGGTGCTCAGGTTTAACTATACTTTTGTGAAACATCAAAGGTTGGAAGAAAGTTTCACCATCTTATGGAGCCAACTGTTCGAGTACCATGTCTTACCATGTTTTGGTGAAATGCTGCGCCAAATTTTTAAGAGTGTACACGGCAATATGGCTGCCCATTTTACGTCATAATTCTGGATGACGCCGAGAAACATAACAAACTTTTTTTTTAAATCTAAAAAGCTATTTTTATCTAAAATCATACTCTATTCAGTAAACCAAGCCATATTTCTGTTCATGAAAGAACGTATATCTAAATTGGATAATATTTATAGATTAAAATAACCAGAAAATAAAAACAAAATTATAAGAAGTCAATGACGGCCTCAGCCCGTATTAAAGCCAGCCGGAGGTATGAATCACGATTGTCGCTAGAAAGAGGGGGTTATGGGCCACACATAGGAACCCTAATGTCCAACGCGGAGAGAGCAAGGTGGTTTCGGAAGCGTCTCAAAGCTGCCAATTCACGCTTAGTAAAGGACGCCGACACCGCGAGCACTTCTGCCGCTGCCGCCAATCCACGAGCACATCTGTCACTGCTCTACCTCTAAAAACAACGAGTGAACATACCACCCATACATCTGTTTAAGCTGCCACGGCACGCTTAGCAAATGACACCGTTCCCGCTAGCGCCTGTACCGCTGCTGTACGAATACCAGTGAACATACCGAATGAAGATACAACCCATACATTGTTGTTCTCGTCACCAAGGAACATGAACATCAGTTGTAGTGATGCAATGCAAAATCATTGTCGTGCAAAATTATACATGTTTTTTCTATGTACAGTGCCATATACCATATTGGAAATGATGTATGTAGCATTTATAGTTCTTTTACAGGAGCCAAAAGAAAAAAAAAATCATATATCACGCTCTATGGTCAGTCATTCTTAAAAGCATATTTTTGAGATATTTGGTATTTTTTCAACGAAAGCAAAGTTGACTTATATGCTAAGGCTCATCATATAATGTTATCCATTGAAGATAGTGTATGTGTAATAAATAGTTCTTCTACAGGGACACTGAAAAGAATTCCAATACATTACGATCCATAGCAGTTGAAAGACATTTACCTATTTCAAGCGCAGTACAGTAGGTATGAAAATGTACAGTATCTCCAAAATCTTGCCAGATTTAAGGACAATAAATCGCCAAATTTGAATCAAAAATACCGTTGTGTTTGAAAGTGTTTTACAATCGAGGCATTTGGCATGATTTATCTGTCTTGTTTTTTTTCTCCTCTATTTATAATACAAGTTGTTCCTAATTTTTCTTTAACATTTTACACTTTTTCAGTGGTGTAAGGAATTTTCACAAAACAGTTTACAACAAAGCCATACTGTTTGGCTCTTTTTCCTAGTCGTATATTTTTTGTCATTATGAGGTATCAGTTTTTTTGTGACTTATCCACATTGCTGGTACTTACGTATTATCCGAGTGGTCGGCCATGACAAGCGATTTTTTGTCAAGATAAATTCCGAATACATCAAATTATTGATTTGGGTTAAATTAATCCGGATCTTACAGGATGATTCGGTTTTAAACTCTTCAAGACATTTACAATGATCCGAATGAAAAGTTGTTTCATCGCAGAACACGGCACGACCGCCAATTTAGCAATTTTCTTTTCTTGCCATATCTCGCGCTGATGTCAAATGACGTCCTAGTCGCATATTTTCTTGTCCGTAAATCGGTACTTACGTATTATCCTGGCGGTCATTCCCGCCAAACTTTCGTTAAGTTTGCTGGCAAACTGTTGCCAAGCACATTCCAAAACATCAGTAATTTCTCGTGCCTGGCATTTATCTTGGCGAAAAATCGCTCATCTTGGCTGGCGGGCGGCCGGGATAATACGTAAGTACCAAATCCACTATTAGTACTTAATAATATTATTAAATATATGTTATTACTATTAAAACTGCTATTAATATTGTTCAAAATGAAAAATTTCATTTCGCTTGGTAACAATCACTTTATCGCTCTTCTAATTGGCGGCCGTACAGTGTTCTGCCATAGAACCAGTATTTCATTCAGAAAATAACTATTTTTATGATGCATTTTGTAATTTTTAATGCTGAATTTCTTTTTCGCAGTTCAAGTATAATTTAAGTAATGCTAAACTTGAAGATTAAGAGTAAAGTATGATTTTAAAATTGCGTAGTTGAGTTAGGTTTAAAGTGAAGGAATATTTATTTTAAGGAAAGAATTTTCCATTTTAAATAGTTTTATTTCGTATATTAAATTGTTTCCCACCATTCATAATGCAATAAGAATTGCGACAATACTGAAAAGAGCAACGATGTAAAGAACGCGCTGTTACACGTAATATGATGATTAGATAGCGAACGAGCTACTTCAATTGAACTATTCGTTTAAAATAACTGAATGAACTGGTTCCGAATACGATTGGCAACAGTTTGGCAGCACATTTGGCGAAAAAAATAATTTGGCTCGAATGACCGCCTGGGTAATACGTAACTACCACATTGCTTTTATAGAAATACTTTTTTCTAAAGTATGCCAACGTGATGTTTAAACACCTGATCGAGCATAACCGAAAGCTAGGTAAATCTCGGATATTTGTCAGCAATGGCGACCTTTTATTCTCTGGTGATTCTTTGGCGATTTGCAAATGCGTGGGCCCGATAAATATTCCCTATATTATTATTATTGCCATCTAAACAGTTTACCATATATTTTTATGCTCAAAACTTCAGAGATTGGCCTATTTGGCATCGCGAAATATTCCATCTTGCCGTAATGACAAATATCCAAGCTGTGAGAAAACTGGGTCCTCACCTAAAATTGCTCATCGACAATTAATGTTGAAAGAAGAGTTGGTCTTGTATAAAGCAATTAAGGGTTCTGTTGTGAAGAACAATGTTTCGACATATAGGATCAATGCATACTTATAAAATAGATACATAAAATTGCATTACGAAAATTGAAACTTACTTGTCAATTTTTCAATATCTTTCACACAATAACATTAAATAAGACATTCAAAGAAATATTACAGATGTTTTCCTCGTGAATTTAAAGTACCGTGAAAGCACAGATACAATAATACTAGATTTATGAAGGCAATTTACATTACATGGTAAGGGGGGTTACACTTCCCATACAAAGTTGGATAACGCCAGTCGTGCTTACAGATGACGCAAAATTTCACTCGTTAACTGCTGGTGTAGCCATCGAATAAAACACAATATTCACAAAATGGTTTTTTATAATGACAATGACACGCAAACAAACGGTATTTATATTTATTTCATGCGGTGAAAAATTTGAAGTTTAAATTCAAGCTAAACTCAACTCTTCTCTAGCTAATCTCAAAACTCGTATTAAAATATTGAACTCATATTACATGAGCAATTCAGTAATGAACTCAGAGCCGTTTTCTGGCGTAATGATGTAGAGATATGAGTACACGGTACATAGAGATACCATGGTATATCCATGATTTATTCACTGTCTCGTGAAAAAAAGGTCAATCTTCAATCTCAAAAAACTCAAAGAGCTATTTCCAAGAGTAAGTGGACTCACAAAAATTACTAAGCTATTTTGCTCGAGACGTAATTTTAACTTTGAAGCCTGAGTGTAATACAGTAGATTAATCTAAATCAGTTTCAAACGTATTTTTAAACGCGTGACTTGAAAATTACGTTAACACCACTTGCGTTATCTCATTTTTTTTTTTTTTTACTATCAATACACTATTTGATATTGAGGTAGTTGAAAGCAACGAAAAATTATTTAAAAGTCTGGGAACGGGTGGATTTCCAGATTTTTAAAGTAGCACATTTTTTTGCCTTTTGTATGTAATTACGAAAATTTTCGAGCCGATCGAACAACGATGTGGATATTATTACGTGTTTTAGCATAAACTGTTCATTGTTTTGGAGTAATACCGGTTTGTTTTGGAATGGTACAACTCGGAAATGTTACACCTAGTCTTATCTTTATAAGGTAATTATTTTTTCACATAACCACGAAGTTGGACAATAGGAAAGAAAACTCCCCTTAGCTGTTTTCTGAAATTCCGTTTTTTAAACTTCCTTTCAAATACGTAAGCAGTGGAAATCGAATTACCATCAGAGATCCTAGCGGTTAAGTACTAAAACATTTCCCACACTGACTGCCAGCCAGTTTTGCAGTTTTCAGAAAGTGCATCTTTCCACCACGTAACACGGGAACGAGGTTATGAACGCGAGCGGGAAATTTTAATTATTTATTCGCGGTTTCCTTAGCAATCAATTTAATTAAAAGATAAAGATATTCTTGTATTGCATGGTTAAAAAACCAATTTATATTTGTTACGAATACTTACACCAGAAAGGCCATGAGTACATTACTGTTTTTTTTTATGGAATATGAGTTTTAAGATTTCACTAAGAGTGAGTTTAGCACGAATTTAAAACTGTGTTAAAGTTTATCGCCTTATGAAATGAAATAGAAATACTGTTTGTTCGTGTGCCATCATTTTTGAAAATAAATATTTTGTGAATATTGCCTTCTGAATCGATGGCTACACTGCGATCTGACAACAGTTACTTAGTGACATGTAGCGCCATCTGTATGCACGACTGGTGTTATCTAACTTAGTAACCTCCGTAAGTATAACCTCCTAAAAGTCTAATTTCGTGTCCGAGTCACCAATTTCGTAATAACATTACATAAAATTTTAAAACCATAGACACCAGAACGACACTGGAATTCGAAAAGTATTTGTCTTTTTAATGTCATGAACTTATAACTATATAAAGTTTCTAATTCAATTTTCGAATAGTGAAATTGAAATGGCGACTATTCCACTGGTGATTTGAAAAGGATGTGCTGGGAATAAAACCCTGGAAAAGCCCCCCATACAGCGTCTTTAACGCCATTTCACTCATCAATACGAGAATTGATAAAAACTGCAACAAAATCTAACCTCATTTCCGTTATTATACATCTTTAGGGACCTACCTTCGAGTTTGACATATTCTCTAATAGCTCTCCAGAAAGGGTATGGGCTATTTCCATCACATCAGAATCCGGCTGATGCAAGTAAATACCGCATGCACATTTGCAAGAAGCCCGTCTTTTCTGAATGGAGGAATATGTAATAGGACTACTTTTTCAGAAAATTTTCGAAATCGCTTTGTGAATATGTTTGAGGTATCTGCTCGCATCAGCAACTGGATTTCAGGAGCAAGAGCGTATTATCAGCACATCTGAACCTGGTATCTAATGAAATTCCACAAACGAAGTGATATGGATTTTTTAAAAATGTTTTGTGTTCATAACAGTGCGTTTGATCTTTACATAGTCATAACAGTGACAAAATTTCGCGAATTTCCAGATTCAGATTTGCTAAGGATACACCCTTGTTGGAAACATTGTACATTTCATCGTTTTTGTTAAGAAATTGCAAGCGAAAAAATATGACTTAAATATTCCGAAATGAAAAATAAAAATATATGAATTACGTTGTGTTTGTAGTTCCTTAGATTGTATTTAAAATTGATACATATATTCCTAATTAAAATAAATGAATTCTAAAAAGAGTCACGTAGGTTAATATTTATTCTTTACACATTTCAAACAATAAAAATAGTAATACTTTGTTTTAAATTCAGGTCATTATTCTCTCTATTTACAGAAAATTAATCAAGAGCTTTTCTATTGTTCATGATAAATATTAAATGAACTCCTTGGGGGACCGCCGTATTCTTTATGATAAAGATTAATTGCTGGAAATCAAGAAAAAATTTCAATGTGGGAAGTATTCTTCCCATCGAGTTTTCTAATTTAAGAAAGGATATTGTTATACATTTAAATACGTGAGTTTTTTTTTTTTTTCATCGGACATCAGTATTCTTTATGAAAGAATTAAGTAGAGAACATGATTAATTTCTTCGCTTTGCCGTTTAGATTACACAGTTGTTAATCTTTTGAAGCGCAGCATTTTCACATCAGTATAGAAGACCACCAGGATAGACTGGATGCTCAAAGGTGAAAAAGTGCAACAGTTGCCATAAATTAATTTAACTACCAACACCACAGCGGTCGAGCGAATCACCCATCGGGCCACAGAGCTGAAAAGGTTTTGTGATACAGCTGGCTCTGTGCCAGCACCGCCAGCTGCTTCAAAAATACAATATTTAGCATTTCACTGGAAATCAAATCTATTTATTCGTGTAACTTATCAATAATATACATATTTTTAATTGGCTGCTAACGACTTTGTATTTTTTATGCCTTAAAACAATTTTCATTTATTAAGGAGAATGAATTAAACCAATGAAGTTTAGTTTATGGTAAGGTCAAAGCTATCTAAGTGACCATAAATTTTGTAGGAGTACTTTAGTATTTGATGCGTGTTTTATGACCCATTTACGCATTCCAATACAGGAAATTCCATTCAAATTATGGCCTATTTGTGTACGCTTAAATTTCTGAACTGTTTTCTATTGGTGATGACGTGCTTTTAAATGTACTATGATATAGCCTGTAAAGATTAGCTTTACTCAATCTTAGGAATCTTAAGATAGCGACCAAAATTGTATTTTTTATTTATAGAGATTTTGTGTAACTCTAACATTCAAATAAATAAACTTTTCAAAAATAGAAAAAATATATACTTAGCTAAAACATATAACAATAGATTAAAAAACTATTTTGATAAATGATTTACTTTTTATAGATTTATTAACTTGCAATAAACAATTAAGTCTAATAAAAAAATCCATTAGAAGTTACGAAAAGAAAAAATATATATAGCTGTCACAGATTATAATTCTAAAAACACAAATACGCCAGACACTTTTTTTTGTCAATTTTACAAAATAAAACAAAATAAAATAAAATGTGAATATTTCTATAAATTTATCATTTTATTTTATTAATAGAGATTTTTACGATAATCAATGTCATTTAATTTATTTATTCTGCGAAGTGCCTGCATAGATATGCATAGAAATTATAAGCAAACGCAGCCAACAACAATCAGAATAACAGACAAATATGCAATAGTTAGGTTTATCAACTAGAATAATGTCCGAAATATCGGCATAGTTTTTATTTTTAAAAATAGAAAAACTTGTCGTTTCTGAATTTTCGATTCGGATAGTATGCACAAACATTCTATAAAGAAACAACATAAAATAAAATTGAACTTCAAAAATCACATACTTTATCGAATTAAATTTACAGTAAACGATTTAACACTTTCAGAAGAAGTATAAAATTTAAAGTTCCAGCCTCCCTCACATGATGGTATAGCCTACTTCTTCTTTTCACTCTTTACAATGCTAGTTTTTCTGTGTAATTTTGAACTATATTCTAGTTAATAATTTGCTTATATAACGGACTAATATTTTCTAAATGTGTTCGTAATAACAGATACAGATTTATACATCAGCTTATTAATAGTTAGTATTTAATTGCCTTTTATAATTAAATCTTAATTATTTAACTGCAAAATATGTATATATTTTTAAACCAGAAGATAAAACCAGTTTTAAGCCCATTTAAAGCCCATTTGTGGAGAGAATTACAACAGGGGCTAGGAAAAACATTCGACAAAAATTTGTCTCCACTCAATGTATTTAATCTTTGTCCATTTAAAATAAATAACTTCATACACGTTTTTTATTATATCCTGAGAAAGAAATTGCATTTTCTTCTAAAAATGTGCGAAAACTTTTCGCATTCGAAAAATTTGGTATCGCTAGGAGCATCCCTTCTTCAATGTTTCATGCAGAGGAAACTATTTTATTTGTGAAAAAAAAATGTTAAATTGAGCAATCTAGAAAAACTATTTTAAATGAATTTAAATCGCAATTTGCCCTTCAAAGCCCGATAACTGTGACTTCAGCATGACGTCATTATCTCTTGCGACATCCAGTTTTGCCCCACAAATGATTCACTTTTCTTACTTCGGAAATAAAATACAGCTAAAAATAGCGAAAAATCACTGGATATTAAGGGAATGGGTGGATTTTCAGATTTTTAGAGTATTGCAGATAATTTTCTTTATTTTTATGCATAATTATGGAAAAATTCAAGCGGATCGTACAAACGGTAGATTTTATTACGATTTCTGTGTTTAACTTTTTTATCTTTCTGGAGTAATCTAAGTTTTATCTAGGAGTGGTTGAACCAGAAATATTCCAGAATCAATGAGTCAGTAAATCAGGAATGAGTGTGTTACTATATATAGTAGGATTACTCTTCTACTTTAAATTAATGGTTTGGAAAAAATAAATCACGACTCTCGGTAATGCTACTCATATTCTATAAATTCCGGAAATCTTATCTACATAAACGTCATCTACATATAAATGGTATTTTAAAAATAGTCTTAAAGAGTATGAAACACATACAAAACTTCCAAAAAGTTCTTGCGCATATATTAAATAACGTAACGCGCTATTTGCATACAAATAACTTCCATTTGTACTACTTTTCGAAATTATACGAATACCTTCAGATTTCTATTCCATATATCCTGAAAAAAGAACCTGTAATGTTTCAGAGAGTTAATAGCTTTTTTGTGATTATCATATTCAATTGTAATAATAGAAAATATTCAAAGAATATTTTATGGTGTATGACTGCGTGTCATGACAAATATTTCTAAAAGTAATAGTAAGACTATTTAATGAATAAAGCTGTAATTTAAAAGAAATTCACACTTTTCTCGAAGGCATATTGATTTTTTTCTACAATAAAATGACATTTTTCCGTAAATAAGCTTAGTACGAAAAAAAAAAAAAAAGAAAAGATCGAAGTCTATTCAGAGAGTTTTTTAAAGTCTTTATATTTTAAGTTTCGTAAGTTCATGAATGTACTTGTTCTTTTTAGGTCGATATTTGTGTCAAACCCCTCTACCATTGGAAATAAGATAATAATAATAATAATTAGGGAAGAGTTTGACAATAGACGTGATATCTTTAGACTTGATCATGGCCACATCACGAAAAGTTTCACATATTGATCATTCGTAAAACAAAACTTGTATTATTTCCTTATCCAATAAAGTCAATTTTGTTGCTGTATTGGTAATATTTTTTTTACTAGCTTTCCAAACCTGGGAGGGTATTGTGAGACCCCATATGCTCGAGGTCACATAGCCTCACGTGATACAGTGGACGACAACAAAAGGTGACAACTGGACAGGTGACGTCAGCGGGCTTTATTTAGTGAGGCATATTCTGAATATTGAGCCAAAGAAAAGGCTTGGGCAGAGAAGATAAAAACTAGGAAAGGAGGTAAACGAATTCTCAGACTTTCTGTTACGAGGAAAACAACAACTTTACATTAAAGAGGGCAATCTCAGAGAATCATGCACGAATTCGAATTAATTTTAGAATGATAATTACCATCATATCGATAAGCTTTGGTAAATTTTAATTTTATTTATTTTAACTTACTTAAAATATCACAAAGCTGAAATAAATGGAACAAGGGACTGGAATGTAAACTTGAATGATTCTGCAGGACAAAGGCGACTACTGGCTGAATTTTCGGAGGGGGCCGTTGAACTTTTTAGATAGTCTATGAATTATGCAAGATCCAAATTTAACGTGTGGAATCGTGAATTATACGAATCTAAAGTTCTAAAAGAAAAATTCGGAGAACTATGGCCTTTATATCTGTCTTCGCTGGAGCCGTACTTGCTGCAGGAGAGCAAGGTCGGAGGTGTTCTACCTTTAAAGCTTGTGGCACCATGCGTCTCTGCTGCTAAATGCTAATTTCCTTATCTGGCTGTCAATCACCGGATTTGCCCCAATCATAGCTCTTGCAGATATAAAAAGCAAATGCTGGTTGCTGTTACGTCTCGGATATGCTTGAATGTAGAGAGTTCGTTGAGGATAGGCGTAATACTTCGAAAATACAGGAAAACACTTTTAATTATCAATCAGTTACCGCTGTAATTGGAAAGTGAATCATAAAAAAAGCAATAAACAGAAGTGTCTGTAACTCACACACACATGTTTAGAAGGTCCCAAAAACATTGACTTCGGCTTTTTTACTATTGATCATACATATATATAATGAATTACAGTAAAAGTAAGTAGTTTATGAAGTTACGTTTAAAAAAAAAGTTAAGGAATTTCATGGAATTTATTAAAATTTACGGGAGACTAAATTTGAGTAAATGCAAAATTTAAATTTTTGTACGGTACCATACAGCATACTTCCCAATTAGAAAAATGTGCTCCATGTACAAATCAGCTGACATGTAAAATATGAGCATTTTATCATTCAAAGTCCCAGAGATATGAAATTAAATATGTGCTAATTTGAACCACTTTTCAATGGATCTTGAAGGCAAAAAAATAAATAAGTAAATAAATAAAAATCATGTCAGACGATCACATTTCAGGGGTTGTACCAAAATTACGAAATAAAATAATTGCAATCTTCTTCTAAACGGTTTATACTCAAAGCTACGTCTAGCCTCTGACCAATTTTATTTTGTAAAATTTTGTAGGTCATCTTAATAATATATATGGCATATTTTTCTAATTGAAAATTTGATTTATTTTTAACGAGGGTCGTGCAAAAACTTAAATTTATATTTATTCAAACTTAAATCCCTGAAGATTTTAATCGATTTCATAGAATTTCCTACCTTTTTTGTACGTAACTTTTTAATCATCTCTTTGATGAATATTTAAGGAATAAAAGCTGAGATCAATGATTTTGTGACACGTTGTATGTGCACGCACACACACACACACACACACACACACGGTGCGTCGGCTAAAGTCCGTTGTCACGCCAACATTTTCTAAACGGCAAAATCTAAATTCATAAAAGTGGGATCAAGGTATAGTAAAATTGTCCTGCGCTACACAAGAAAACCTCTTGCAGCTGCACATGGCGGCTATATTTGGAGTTAGCGTTCTTGGACTTAAACCGTTTGGAGTTAGCCCCGTATCTCGGATCATTATTGAGATATGTACGGTAACTCCGAAGTTAGCCGTCAGGTGGCATTGCAAGTGGCTACTTTGTGTAGCGCATGGCAACTCATTACTATGTACTTTACTGCCCCTCCTTCTATGGCTATATCTCTTCACGTTCAGAAGTTATCGGGGTAACAATGGACTTTAGCGACCACACTGTATATATATAGAGTGCTGAGTGCTTTTATATGTTTTTGAAAGGAATCTTTACAATGCATTATTTTAGTGAGAAGTATAATTAAATTTGAAGCATAAGATTGCATTTTCAATTTTTCTAGCTGTAAGAACTTGATTCTTATACTTATATTTTTAACATTGGATTTTACTTTCCTCTATAACGGCCGTATGTAAAAGAAAAAATTCAAGACGTCTTTGAACGTTTTAGTATTACTGCTTTTGAAAACTACTTACGTGAAATAACCGGATGAACAAACTCCACTAACCACTCGTTTTTCTTCAGTCAGAAACGTTACGTCATAAATTATAGCATGAGATTTATTATCGCTGCCATAAAATTTGCGTCATATACGCAGTTTGTACTATTGTAAATAGATCTTCTAGATTACAGAATTTGATATTTTTAACTAGATTAAGATAAATAAACTAATTTATCCTGCTGAACCATGAAGAGTCTAAATATTTAAATTTAGCATTTAAGGGGAAGAATGAAGATTGATAGTATCAAGTAGTAGATAGTATTAGAAAATTTGATATGATGATATGGATTAAATTACAGTATACCATGTTTATAAATATATTTCTCGAAAATAAAAGGGTTTATTGCATTCATCATTTTTTAATGGTTTCTTTACAACTAACGAAACTATATGTAAGCCTACGTTAATATATCCCACGGAAGTTTCAATAGAAGTCGCAGCTTTCCGGTTTTAAAAGACAAAAGAATGTAAAGAATGAAAAAATCAGTATTTACTTTTCTTTATAAAAATGCATTCATCATATTCTGTAGGAAATAACAGTTGGTGATGGAAGGGCTTTTAAAAATTTCAAATCACACTATGTCATGCCTGGAAATTTTATATTGCTGAAACTTTAGTTTCCTTTCTCAAGTGAGAAACGTACTTTATTTTATGTAGCATTTTGGTCAATTTAAGTTTAGACATTACGTATTCCAAATATTCTTTTTTTGTAGAAATTTTTCTATTTACAACAAGATAATTATTAGTGAGAATTTATTGATGATAGTTTTTTACACTTCTCTTTTATTGCATACTTGATCGAGAAACTTTTATTTTTACGTAATGTATGCTTAATAATTTAGGACATGCATAAATAAATAACTCTCATACATTTTTCAATTATTTTTATGTCTCAATAAATGTTTTTGTTGAAATAACATAGTAAATGAACTCGTAAGAAAGGATCAATTAATGTTTAGAATTTTCACAGCGTCAGCTTTTCATTATTTTAAATAACAATACTTATCTGCTGTATCAAAGCAAGATTTTTTCTTCAGTTTTATAGAAAATTAATCAAGACTAAGCAAAAGTGTATTTTATTGTCCTTTATGTGGCTCCAATTTACTTTTTCTCTTTTATTTCGTTTTGACTTTTTTATCCCACTTTTAGTTATCTTGAACTCAATTAATAAATTATTTTTTATTTGAACTTCTTAATTAAGAAACATACTTTATGTTTATTTATCTTTATTTTTTATCTAAATATGCAAGCTTTTATTCTGTACCCTTTATTTAAACTGAAATTTAAGTAAAACGTAAGTATTGTGTTTGCTTCATTTCTTTATTTACTAAATGAAGTAGTGCTTTGAATATTTTATGCAAGTTAAACAACAGACTTCGTACAATCAAATGTATATAAATTTTAAATGGAGTTAAATTAGAAACTGTCAAAAATTGACTTCTCTCTTATTTGCCTACCACATTTTTATTTCCTTAATTTATCATAGTGATGAGTACTTGCATATACTATGTAAACTCTATATCATAACATTTCAGTTGAATGTTTTATTTCAAAGCACTATTGAGAGAATTGCAGATAGGTAATCTGTGGTTTTATTAATTTTATTTTCTGCAATTAGCTGCTCATACGGTAATTAAACATTGAAGTTGTACAAGAGTAAAATTTCTATTTACTTGATGTTTTACAGCCTTTTGACAGTATTGTCGTCCGTTACTAAATTCACAAGCATTTAATTAACTGTACGTACATTTTTTAATAGTAATTTTCAAAACACACAAAAATTATATAATAAATATTTAAATACAGATATCAATATTTTCACATCTTTGTTTAAATATTTTACAGACGAGTTTATCTTTTTTAACATTTTGCAATCAGTGAAACCTATTTATTTAATTTTATGTTTTTGAACAATATTTATAATGCAAAATTATGTAAGTTTAATCATAATTTTCACATGTTATTATTATTTTTTTCTTTTTGGAAAGCGTTCACAAGTTAATAAAAGAATTTTTAAGGTATCAGTGCCTAATATACCGTTCCTTAAATAAAATAATCAGTAAATATAAAAACTTAATCTGCCATATCTTAATGAATCATTCAAGCAAAAATTACAGAGGTACAATGCAAAAAGTTCTTAGAATTAATAAAAATAAAACGCATTTTTTTATGTGTGCTTTTACATTTTCTTATATTTGAGACGGCAATTTGTTCAGGGTTTAACCATAAAATAATTATCTTAGGCTTACAGTTTTTCTTTTATTTCCAAACATAACTTTTAATTAATTTCTATAAGTATATGAATTTAGAAAAATTCAATGCAATACAAACATGAGCTTTCATTTATACAGTGTGTTTCACGAGGAACCCATAACTTTGAAAATGAATAACTCAAATTGGTTAAGAAGCATGAAACAAGTGGTATGTTTATAAAAAAAAAAACTGCTATGAGTCCTATACACACCAAAATCAATACCCGTTGTGCGACGGCGGACCCTAATATGTGTACCAGAATTGAGTTCAATGAAATGCACCGTTACCCTGTTGGAACATGAAACGTGAAACATGCAAACCGGTCTACAAATTATTTCGACAGAAAAGGTAATGCAAAATATTACATTAAAATATTAAATAATTTCTTAATTATATTAATATAAAATAACACTTACTTTAATTAGAGGTATTATTATTAATTTTATTTGTGCTTTACATTATAACATACAATATACAAAATAAAATTTAACATTAAAAATTTATTTCTGAATCATGTGGTACTTTCTCCCAAGTGTTCGTTGATGATGCTACACGCGCTAAGTTTCGTATTGCTGCATGGTTATGACTACTTCTGCTTTTCTTGTGTGTGTAACAAAATGCTGTTACACACTCACTTATATTTCTAAAATATTTGTTTATTGACTTTAAACATGATCAATGTGGTATTGGAAGGACCTTACTCACGAAGTAAATTTCTCACAAGTTCCAGATCAAGGAAGATTAAAGCGGATGAATTAAGGTACATTGACAATCCACGTGTACACTGGGATAAGATTATTCACACAAGATGGTCTGCATTGCTATTTGTTTAAAAAAATAATAAAAGCAGCAAACTTGCTTCTTCTCCAAACTGCCATCTTTCCCCGAATCGCCTAAAGTGAATTATTTCCCCGAATTATTCATTAAAGAAAATATTCTAAGTAAAATTTTAATTTTGTTTAAGCACATTTTAATTGGAAGTACCAAATATATAGATATATCTGCCGAGCAATTGAAGGATTACTTATCGCAATTTTATGAATAGTTTCACTTTGTGCAGGAATAACATATCTACATCACTTACGTATATGCTTAAAACATTAATATTACATTCAGCATTATAAATATTTTGTGTGTGTTTCTGTATTTAATTTGAAACATACTTCCCTTTAGCTAATTTTTTAGTTAATTTATACTTAAATCGGTCATGTACCATAATTATTTACCTGTAGTGGAGGCAAATACATATTCCTTTTCCGTTGAAGCACTCAAAATTAATAAATATTCAGTATAATAAATAATTCATAACAGACTGAAAAGCGTTCTCAAGAATTCGTTATACGCAAATGTCGCTTGCAATTTTTTTTAAAAAATCAGATACATACCCAATTTGCATTTTTAAATTCGAAGATGTTACATTATTTCCATTTATTAGTCCTTCCTCTTTTCCATTTATTTTATCCACATTAAAAATATTTCTCTAATTAAAATGATGTTCGTTACATTTGCTTTAATTAATCATGCTTTCACTAATTGAAATATTTTCACCTAATAAAGCAGTGCGGGCGTTCGAAAATTCTTATCAGAATAAAATGGATTTTAGGTAATTTGCGTGAGGCGGGCATTTCCCTCCTCCTTAAATTTCGTTTGTTGCCCTAAATTTAACTCAGGCTAGTTTATGTATTCTAGAAAAGGCCCACTTGCAGATGGAAAAAGCGTATATATCCATAAATGCTTTTTGTACCTGGATCTTATTGTGAATATTTTTCTGCGCATGCCATTGACTAGTGTTATCCATCTTAGATAAAATCATATATTTTTGAATAATCCTAATGAAATGTACATTTACTAATAAGATATCGAGATTTAAAACCATTGAAGATATTTAAGAGTATCAAATTGGCAGATACGTTAAAAATGTTTCAAATAATAGATTTTGTGAATGTCAAAAAGTGAGAGAAAGATCTACTGAAAATGTGCATATTCTTAAAAATACATATTAATCAAAGACACCGAGATATCCCACCCACAAACCATGACAATTTTTTCGTTCATTAGTCTCTATTCCACTGCAGTACACCAGCTTCTTTTACCAAATTTGAGCTCAATGGAATTTACCATTTAGAAGCTGTGTACCAAATTTGAGTTCAATGAATGCTCCGTTACCATGTGGAAAGATGCAAAATGAAACGTGTCGAAGCAAAGCGGTCGACAACTTATGTCGACAGAAAATACTGGCGTGAACTAAAAAGCACTTTAGTACTAATAAGCTTATATTGTAGGTAATGTAAAATATTGCATTAAAATGTTAAATAATTGCTAATTATATTAATATAAAGTAATATTTGCTTTAATATTACAGGTATAATTATTAATTTCATTTGTATTTTACACTATAATATACAATATACAAAATAAAAAATAAATTTTACAAATTAATTTAAAAAATAATTGTCAACTTTAAAGCTTACCTTTAGTTACAAAAGTTTTTCTAAGATTCATCTTGATCTTTTTTAACTGCATTGAATTTTCTACACCGATAACGAACTTATATTCTATCTTAATTTACAGCGCTCTGTAGCATCCTTAGCACTTTTCTATATATGCAATTTTTTATTTTGAAGTTATTTATTTTGGCGTATTTTGTGAAGTCAAAGGATTGGATGTGTCTTTTTTCTCCTGTATTACTTTCTTCTGTCGTTGGCACTAACATCACTTGACAATAAATTGGGAGGCATTTTGTCAGTACTTTCTGTGGAATTTATGCCAATGGTAACCCAAAGTGACTTCGATCACTTGCACGAGTCATTCCAATGTTATAACAGGGATTTTCGGTGTTTTTGTTAGTTCTACTTTACAAGAAACTAACAAGTCTCGAAGACCTGGCCTCTATGGTATCCTGGGCATCGATATAACAGATTTTCTGGCCGGGAAAAGAACAAACTGTGCTGCCATCTCTTTTTACTATGAAGCTGATAGTTCGTGATATCTTTCGAAATATTCTTATGAATGGTCTCCGTGAAAGTATACACCATTTAAAACTTGGTGGAATCCTATCCTCGCCATTTATGAGACCATATCTAAAACGGCGGCTCTTTTCAAACTTTTACTCGACACAATTATCTCGTCAAGTACCTTTTCATGGAATTAGTATAAATAATACAGAGGAAGATATGAACGCCTGGCAACTTTTCCCGCTATCCTGTCTTTGTTTCATCAATCGTACATGATAAGTACTGGGAAGTTAAGGTCCTCATGAACTAAGCATGTCATGTATTTTTTGCATTCTTGTTTATAAATGTTTCGTTTGTGTGTTTCTTTTCTGTACCTAGCTCGCCAATGGAAATAAAAATCTCTGTATCAAAAAATACAAAAAGGTTGTAGCCTGATGATAACCCGGTCGTGTAGGTAAAATACAAAATATCAATGGTTTTATGAAAACAACCACACTATTCTTTCATCGCCGTGTTTAAAATATAACAGTTGGTGACAACGTTTCCCAGATAGCATAGCAAACTTGCATCAAACTTGCAGCAAGCTTGATTTATCAAGTCAATAAACTTGAATTAAGCTTGAAAATTTCAAGCGTGTAAGCTTAATGCATGCTTGAATCAAGTGTTCTAGTTTACACTTGCCCAGCTTGCATTAAGCTTGACATAGCAAGCTTGAATCAAGCTTGACATAGCAAGCTTAATTTCAAGTTTAAAAAATTTTCCTAAAAAAAAAAATTTCTGAATTCACGGGGCGTCCGCTGGCGAACGCGCCCCACATACTTTATTTTTCCGCGCATTTTCCCCTCTATGCTGAAATTTTAAGTTATTTTAATCTGTTTCCATCAAACGTCGGAGGCTGGGTTCGATCCCGGGAACTACGGGCTGGGGAGCCCGCGTGCTAACCGTTCCGTCATTATGCCTCGGGCAGATATGACTAAAGTTTGAAGTGACTCTTGTCACGCCATTTTCTGGCCTGATCGATAAGTATGGGTGATACTGATAAGTTTCTTTTATTTTCCCCCATTAATTTCAAGCTTATTTTCCCATGATATGTAAATATTAATGGAAATACTAATGCCAATTAGATGTAAACAAAACTAAAACTCCCCTCGTGTTACACTTCAGAGGGGCTTATCCCATTCATTCCTTCCCCTTGCGTGTTCTAATGTCCAGGTTTTTGTGGGATAATAAAATAAAACACAACTTTTACGAACTTTCCTTTATTGAGCAAATTTGAGAAACGCTAGACAATTAATGTCCATTCTCTTTCACAGATGGCGCCAGTAACGCTCGCTTTCGAAAGGAAAAATCAAGCTGTATTCCAGCTTGACAATTCAACTTGACTCCTGCAAGCTTGCTGCGAGCTTAAAATGAGTTGATTTGTCAAGCTTGTATTAATACGCCAAATTCAAAGAAATGTCAAGCTTGATTTAAGCTTATGTGCTGTCTGGGTTCGATGAGTGTTTGTTGAGTTTATTCCATTCCCCTTTTCAGATTTTTGGATAACTTACAACCTAACCCTCCCTCTAAGGACTCTTTTTTACCCAAAATTATCTTTTACAAACACAAAGCATCTGAATAACATTTTAAGAATCAGATTGTTTCGGAAATTAAAGATTCAGAAGAAAATTGCTTGAGCGTTTAATATTTCGCAAGATTTCTGACGAAAGATTTTATTGAAATGCCTTAACATCCAGGAGACACCACTCAGAGGTTTTTCTACCTACATAGAAAACCAAATGTCTTTTCTTCGGTAAAAATAACTTTCCTGGAATATAGTTGTCTAAGAGGAAGAGCGCAAAATCGGATAACCAAGAAACATTTTTTTCCCCCGCATTTTCCCTTATAATGATTATTCTGAAACCAGAAAACTCATTTACTTTTCACACACTGGAGGATTTTTTGACATTTTAGTAATTAATCATTGCGTTGGGGAATTTTCTGATCCTTGCAAGGATTACTTTTCGAAATTCATTTAATATATATTATGAAGGAGAGAAATGTTGTTTTGATTAATTTTTTGTAAATAGGAAGAATAATGAGTGCAAGATAAAGCAAAATACGCTTTGTTTTTTAGAATAGGAATGGAATGCATGATATAGCGATCTCGTCAAACTGCCTCATGCTGAGAATTCTATAGAGGGAATTTTTTTAAGTGGAAGCAAATTATGCTAAACTATGGGGATAATTTTTGTAAAACTATGGAAAATTAATTTTGTTAAAAAAACTATTTATTTGTACTCACAAGGCATTTTTGTAGATGGTGCTTACCATAAAGAACTATTATTACTACCTATTTTGATCTACATAATGGTTAGTTTTTCTTATTACTTCCTTGTACGTAGTATAAGGAAGTGATGTGATCCCGAAAAATTTTGGGGGCCAAATTTCGAATAAAAAACCGATTTTGACTACCTCTAAATTTAATTTTAAGAATTTTTTCGATGCATCTCATCGTAGGCTAGCATGCACGATCATATAAACGCGTCTGCAACTCATTTTGACCAGCGGCCGGTCTATTGTGGTCAGTTTTTCCATGCCGTCTGTACGTACGTACGTACGTACGTATGTATGTAACTCGCATATCTCAAAAACTATTGGTCGTAGAATGTTGAGATTTGATATTTAGGATTGTTCTATGATCTAGTTGTGCACCTCCCCTTTTGGTTGCAATCGAATGTATAGTTTATGTACAGGACCGCCCAAAAGATTCGAAATACATTACGCTCTATGGGCCGAAATTCATTAAACTCGCCTAACTCAAAAACTATTAGGCGTAGAATTTCGAAACTTCATATTTTGGATAGTTGTAACATCTAGTTGTGCACTTCCCCTTTTGGTTCCATTCGACTGGATAGTTTATCTATAGGACCGCCCAAAACATTCGAAATACATTACGCTCAATGGGCCGAAATTCATTAAACTCGCATATCTCAAAAACTATTAGGCGTAGAATGTTGAAACTTTATATTTAGGATTGTTGTAACATCTAGTTGTTCACTTCCCCTTTCGGTTCCATTCGACTGGATAGTTTATCTACAGAACCGCCTAAAAGATTCGAAATACATTACGCTCTATGGGCCGAAATTCATCAAAGCGTTTTTTAGAGGTATTGGGCTATTTCAAACGACTCAGAAGTGATATATGCTGAAAAGAGTTAGAAAATGAATTTCTCCATTAAAAAAGGTGTCTTTATCATTTACAGTTCTGCTACAGGAACACTCAAAAGATTTCCAATACATTACGGTCAATGGCAATTTTAGGGGCATTCATCCATTTCAAGCACAATACCGTCTTACCACATAAGTTAGGTAATGGTCCGACCACGGTCACGTGCCTCCCTCAAGAACTGTGCCAAAAGTCGCCAAGCTTGGTGACTTTTAGTGACGTGTGTGTATATTTAACTCTCAAACCTCAAAAACTATTATGAAATTTTATATATAAGATTGTTGTAACATCTAGTTGTGCATCTCGATTTTTGGTTCCAATCTACTTGAGAGTTTATTTACAGGACCACCGAAAAGAATTTCAGTACTTTAATGTCTATGGACATCTTCATTATAATACAACTGTAGACAGTCATTGTTTGGTACATGCCCAAAATCTCGCCGACTGTCCTGGACTTTGGCGAGTTTTGCTGAAATGTCGCCAAATTTGGAGATAGTCAGTCATTTCGTCCATGCCCAAAGTATCGCCATTTGTCATCGTTCTTGGCGTGTTTTGGCGAAATATCGCCAAATTTGGCGATAATCTGTCATTGTTGGTCCATGCTTAATATCTCGGCAAATGTCGTCGACATTGACGAGTTTCGCCGAAATATCGCCAAATTTGGCGCCAAAAATTATTTCGTATTTTGTATAACTCTAAAACTTTAACCCGTAGAATTTTGAACTTTTGTATTTAGAACTATATTATAATATCTAACTGTTTTCAATATCTTTTTTGACAGCAATCCACTAAGAATTTATTTATAGGGTGAGCCAAATGACTTTAAATACATTAAGGTGTATGGATGCATTCAATTCATTGAAAGTCTGTGGTCAATGACTACTGTGGCTATCCCCAAAATCTCGCAAACTATCTCAAGTTTGTCGGCTTTTGGTGAAATATCGCCAAATAAAGTGTCAGAAGGAAATCTTTCAAATTGAACTCAGCTTGGCGATATCGAAATATTTGGCTAGAAATCGCTAAACCTTACTATTATTGATATTTTATCTCTTTCAAACAAATAAGTTTAGAGGAAGTGCGTAGAAAACATTTTTATTTAATAGACGTGCAAGGAAGTCATGTGTTGGACACATCAGATTTTTTTATAAATAAGTACCAGGTTACCGAGCCATGCTCAGAATCTAAAGGCTCCTTAAGTGCAAAATAATGAATACGTAAATGCCTTGGCACGTATCAATAATCTTTATGGTTGCCAAAGATTTACATCGCTGTCGGATCACCCATACATTATCAGGTAAGCTTTGGTCGGCATTCAGTGTTACAATGGCATATACTTTGTTTTGAAGAGGGATGCTAAATATTCGATGGTCGGTGCCATCAGAGTTGAGCAAAAAGTAGTTTAACGTAAGGTGCCTCCTTTCCTTCTGTAGCAGATCAGCGAGGGTATCAGCGAAGATCTTGGGCGATGCATTCACTAACAGCGTCTTCGTTACTTCAGAAATATATCTGTCCATATTGAGGACGTTCAAATTCAGCATCAAGAATCTGAGTTGGTTGAACTGTCAGATGAATGAGTTTATAAAACAAAATTCATCGAGTCTGTTATACACTGTTCGCAACGTAGCAGTACACACCAAAATCGTTAATAGTTTCACTCGTCATATACTGTGAAAAAAGCCATTGTAAAGTATGCTTTCAAATTTCGAATTCTTTGAAATGTGGGTGACATCGAAGAAACAACCACACCAATTCATTAGGAAATTCGGAATGTCCTAGATCAATCTTACAGTCCCCAAAATGGTGTCGGTTAATTTTTGTTTTTACTCTTCAGAAAAATGCAAAGCTCCAGGGTGAATGCAATCCATGTTAAAAAGTTTTAAACTATGATAATAATTACCCACATTTGTGGCAGCTTTGTAGATACTTAGACTGTTTACCCGTAGTATTTGTCGACGTCTAGCTGTTCCATGTCGTTCTCCTTCCAAATACTAATCATCTGGTTAATCATCTGCCTGTGTTTGAACTGCACGTTCACACATTTGGGCTAAGTGCTGCTGTCGGTGATCATATGTTTCCACAGCTCGTTTTTGAGCTACACTTTCATGCATTTACGTCTTTATAATACATTTATTATGATAATTCTTTATGATTGAAATTGTAAATTTCTCTATAGTGCTTCAATTCAAACATAAAATACTTATTTTTTCTAATTCAAAGAAAATACATCATGCATAAACAAATTCTACAAACGTAAATTCAATCTTATACATACATAAATATAGATGCCATAAAAGTATAATCTTACATAAATATGCTTTAAACATAATTTTATTTTATAAATTCACGCTTAAGAAAATAAAAAGTGTAACACAATTTAAATTATTAGTGCAAAAGGACACTTCGAAATCATGAAATCAAAAACAGAATAGATCAAAAATATTCTTTTATAATAACCCTAACAACTACTTAAACGTTGACAATAATAAAACAAACGAATGGACTGAAGAAAATGGACTTCTAACCTCGAATAAATCAAAAATAATCGCTCCTATATAGTTACGCTGATCCCTGACTCTGTCACAATTTCAGTTCAACCACTCAAAATAAAACTTTTACCATCCAAACAGATTAAAAATGTATTGTCTAATAACTTAAAATTTACACGGTTCGTTGGTGCGATCAGCCTGAAAATTATCATAATTATGTAAAAAAAAAAAAAAAGAAAAGAAAAAGAAAAAGAGGAAAGAAAAAAAATAAAGAAAAAATCTGATAATCCACCCGTTCCCTGATTTTTAAGTGTTTTTTTTTGTATTTTTAGCTCTATTTCATTTAAGAGAATAAAAAAAGCTAATCATTTGAGTGTCAGAAATATCTATTGCAAGTGACATTGACGTTACATTGAAGTCACGGTTATCAGGCTTTGGTGGAAAAATTACGATTCCAATTCGCTTAAGATAGCTTTTCTAAATTACTACTCAGTTTAACTTTTTTTCAAAAATAAAACGGTTTTCTATGCATTAAGCATGGATATAGGAGAGGATGTTGATACCAAACGAAATGTTTCGAATACGAAATGTTTCTGCAGATTATACAATTCGAATTTCGATGTATAATAAAAATTGAATATGAATTAAATATTCTGAGTGTAGACATTCTTTCGCCCGCTGTAATTGTCTCCACAAAGGGCTTTATCCTTTACTTTAATGATAGTACACAACACAAAACAACACAGTCTAATCCACGTCTAAATAAAAATTGAAAATTTATTAGAAAAAATCTTAGTAATCAGATTTCAGCCTCCCAATTTACTGCTTCCCCATATGGACAATTCCGAGCCTGCGGCCGGATGGGGCCCGCCATGGCTTTTGGACCAGCCCTCAGAACAAGTCAAAACCCTGTATAAAACCTATATAAAACATTCAAACTTCCATATAAATCCGAATTATACGACCCGCGATTTCGCTAACATCTTGAAGTCAGGCCCAGGAGGCCACTATCGTAAAGTTCTGCCCGCAACTTTTAAAAGGTTGTCCGTACGATGATAAAATAAATGAGTTGAAATCATCAACTGTAGTGAATGAAAACTAAACTGATGGCTGATCATCTGCAAAATTAATTTGAATATCGGCTGCGAGCCCAATTTAGGAATCGATCGTATCATTTTTTCATCGGAGTTTCGAACATCGTTTCATTATAAACGGTTGATCCATTAAAAAAAAAAAAAATCGTCAGGGTAACTACATTTAAATATTTATCGTCAACTTGGCGGAATAAGGCAGTTAAAATAGAATTCAACCTAGTGCCGTTATTTAAAAAAAAATGGAATTTTCATGTTACGCCACAGGATCTTTTTTCATACTGTGAATGACTGAAAAGGGTGTCATTTTCATTTAAATTATTCGGCTAAGCTGAAACTTTTATGCACTTTTGAAATTCGCATCATATGGATCAATAAAATACATGAAAAATATTTATTGTTTTAGTATATACGCGAAAATACATTTAGCTTTACGTTAGTTACAAAAGGATAATTGTAATAAATTCAGGCAATTTTTCACATAAGATTTACGAGTAGTTTTGTATTAATAACTATGAATTAAGAATAATGGCAACGAAGACTCTTTTCGCTTTTTCTTTCGCTGGTTGCCAGGACTATATTTTGAAATAAAAATAACTTTTTAATTCTAAACAAATTTATGTAGCTGAATGGTGTAATATAACTAGTTACTAAAATATTTATTTGTCTGTGTACTGAACATCAAGTTCCATTTATTTTGTTTCTTTGCGAAATTAATTTTTACTATTATATATCGATGGCGTGTATTTTTTAATCCGCCCCAAACTTATTTGAGCGTCCCTTTTAGGAAGATTGCATCAGTGTTTTTCAAACGCTCAATAGATGGCGCTACCGTCCAAAAATTTTTAAATTTTAAATTTTGAGCGTTTTAGAGTTTTTTCAATCAATTGACCTCGCTCAATCGTTTCAGGGGCCCAAAATACCCCAGGTACGAAATTTAAAAAGAATCCTTAGAGCAGTTTTCGAGATCGTTCGGACATACACACCCACACACACACACACACAAACATTCCTCGTTTAATATAAGAGCGGATAATACTTTACTTTTAATACGGTTGAAAACTTGAAAATGGAAATTTTCATTTTAATAATTTCTAATTAAATAATTTATGAGACCAGCTGCTGCGCTTTATTTTAAATTTTTGATTTTCCTATTATTTATGTTGTGAAACGATGCTGTAGGATGTCAATGAACTTCATTGATTCTCGTGAAGTGAATTGATAAAATTCCTAATCAGGGTTTCGAGCTGGTACTGTTTTGTTTAAATTACCACAAACTATGCATTTTGTTTTATCACAACCAATTATGCTAGATTCAACTCTACATTATTCTTTAAAATGCCAATTTAAATTTTTTTAACCAGTTTCTTATGTAACCTATGCGACTAAGGATTTTAGAAATTATAATTCAATACTACAGGAATACCCCTTTCTACAGAGATGTACTCTACGAAAAGTATGTTGTTCACACATATCAGAACATATTATTTTCGTACTTAGCTGAAATTCGCATTACATAGAATGAGACCGTCTTAATCCATTAATCTAAACCAATGCTCCAAGGGTTACGCCGTTGTTTGATGTGTACAGTAATAATTTTCTGACACAAAAATTGAAGAACTTCACGAGAAAAAAAAATGTTACATTTTAACTTGGGGGAAAAAAAGTCACTTAGTCTATTGTTAATTCCATAATTATCCTATGTGACAGATTGTAAATCATGTACGTATTTGCCTTTTAAAATATTGTGTAATCGTTGCTTTGAGATTTATCCTTCTCCATTTTTGTAGTTGCAAATACAAGCAAATACCTACGATGAGTATTTTAAATGTATTATTAATGTCATATTATTTTAAATGTCTACAAAAATGCAGCAAGAAATGAGATTGATTTTCAAGATGACTGATGCATTAGCCAATGGTTAAGAAATATTTTCTGAAGATCAAACACTCAAGTTTAGAGTATCTATCTATGTAACAGCCAGCGATACTTCTTTTTGCATTGTTAATTTTTTCCTTTTTTAAAAATCTGTTTATTTTTCTTGCAGTACATACTAACATTTAATTTTAATTAGTAAATCATTTAATCTATATTAATTAACTTTATTTCGACCTTTCTTATGCTTTATATGGCATTCATGGTGGAATGGAATACTTTTCATATATTTAGCTTTAAATTTCAAATTTCACTACTGAAAGTATCTAGGAATACGGGTTATGTCTAGAAAATTATATATAGTGAAAAACGGGTATATGTTTATATTCATTATATTACTAGCTACATATTTTTAGAAAAACTTGCATATCACGGGTAATTACCTACAGTACACGTACACTGTATTATCTAAATGTGTGTGTGTGTGTGTGTGCTATTCTAAACTACACTTCTCTATAGTTCATTAATGTTTCACTTGTCTATCTTTAAGACTGTATAGATCAATGGATTTGTTCTTTGCTTTGAATATTCGATTATTTAAAGCTTTGGTCTTAATGCATTCCCTGAAGAATGAAATACTAGCATTAAAACAATCTCAAGTAATTTCAAAATTATTGGTTTCAGAGGGGGTAAGCTTAACCACAGCACACGTTTCGTTTTAAATTGCTCTGTTTACTGGCGTAATCGTTATTGCGGGATCAGGAGAGCTATTTGTTTATCTCATTCCCTGGGGATTTTTCCGAATTCTTAGTAATTAACTTTTCATATAATGTGCATGCAGTTGTTTTGCAATGTATATAAATGTGTATTCTAAAATGTACCTTAATTTGAATTCAAAGCATCAATAAGTATTTACAATTATATCCGCAGTTTGTTAAGTATAAGATGGGTGTGTAAAGTGCGCATTCGAAAATGAAAATATTTATGTTATTTTGATAACATCTTTTTTATATCTATAAACTTTGTACCTATTAAAAGCTGGGAAAGCCTTATTAAAGAGAAAATGTGTGCCGTTTTTACTACCAAAACAGGGGCGTTGTGCACTTGCACCCTGTTTTCGTTGGTACGGGTAAGGTCTTACACCAAATGTGCAATTAATAGTTAAGGAGAACAGTCTTTATAAGAAAAATTCATTAACACAACCTGGATATTCAACCCAATTTGATATGTAAAATCAAAATATTATTTATAAGCATTTTAACGCACGAGTTTTCTCACCACATAAAAAATGTTCGTATCTCAGAACCTATGACGGATAATTCAGTTCTATAAAAATTGTTAGAAAGCTCTCAGAAAGTTCTATATGCTCTGACCCCACCTTATTCCTATTGCACATATTGTAGGATATAGAGGCAGAAAATTGACCTACCCCATTAGATGGAGCAAGTGCATACACTCGGCACCGAGATTTTTTTTTTAATATGAAAAATGTATTTTATTTCTATGAAAATTTTAGAGGCGCTTTTGTACGCCGCGGTCATTAGCGCTCTCTACCCGCTCAAGGCGGTATTACCGCACACACAATACAGCACTAAATCTGCTTATTTATAGGTCCTCTTTTCCTGCCTTTACATTTTTGACCTATAGCTTAGGAACACGCTGTATTTAATATAATATTTTAACTATAATACAAAATTTTTTAATTTTAATTGCCTAATCATTAACATATGCGTACTATAAGTACGTACTATACTATAAGTATAGTTACCATATGTTTATGAGTGGCAGTACACATACATATAAAAATGCACATGCATGCATATTTAGATAAATTAAAAGACTGCTTACCGAAATTTAAAACAAATTTTTATTAACACTCATTAAACATGCTTATTTACAATGAAACATTAAATTCGTAATACAAAAGATAGTAATTCTCTCTAAAGTAAATGCTACGATGTAAAATAAACACAGAAAAATATGCCACAGTAACAAATAATATCTTAAACTTTGAATTATGAGATACTTATCCAGTTACGTACTGCCATTATAAAAATCGGACTTCATATGCTTCTTTCAGCTGTCAACAAACTTTTCATAAGAGGATACAATAAAAGTTATTTTTTCTTCAAATACGCACAAATTTTTCGTTTCTAAAATTATAAGAAATTTATTGTTTAGACTGTAAGGAACAAAATGCATGTGCTTTTAAGTAAAATGAAGTGAGTTTTCTTGAATTAACTTGCAATAACGACTGAGTAACCAGATATATTACTGTAAATGTATGTTATATAAATTTAAAAAATGAAAATTTCTAGAAAATGAAAAGCATATTTAAATTAGATAGCTAAAGAGATTTGTATAATTTAAATAAATTTAGTAAATGTGTTAGAAATTTGAAAGGTATTATGTTTAAGCTATTTACTTTCCATTGACCACATCTCCGTATCTCATTAACTAATGTAGATACTTTAACTCAGTAATGGTTCGCGATATTCACAGTAAGTGAATCAAATTAACCTATTGGTATCATACGCACGGCACGTGCACAGATATACATGCAAATGCGAAGAAGAACAAACATAGTTCAAAATTGGACGTGTAACGACTAAACACTCTATAAAATACTTAGTATCAGAAATCAGAAACTTTGGGGAAGGTGGACTAAAACGATCCCTTTAAGAAGAAAACTTATATAGAATAACATAATATATATAGAAAAACATAAATGTTTAAATAAAACTTTAGACCATTGCCAGCATATTTTACACTATATTTTGCATAATAAACATATTTTAATGAAAATTTAAAAGCACATTGTGTAGTTAAAAAACAACAACATAATTTTAGGAAAGTGTCCATAAGATCATTTTACTCATACCAATTCATGGATCATTTTACCTTAAATGGCAAAATGATCCTTCATTTGATAATAACTGTAAATTGTTTTTTATCGAAAAAATAAAACATGCAAAAGTAATTACGACTATACAATACATTATGAAGTAAAATAAGTTTTAAAATCATATTGTATGCATAATTTATTTTATAAAATTTTAAAATAAAAATGTGTCACCAACAAACTCAACTAAAGAAATATTTACAAAAAACAAAGAGAACAGAGTATAAAAAATGTGATGCATTGATTAGTGAACGAAACGATAGTTCACTGACGAGACGAAGTTCCGACATTGAACCGAAGGAATAACTGGTGTTATAGGCAGCTTTCACCTTTGTGTTTGAAAGAATTTGCATATGCTATACGCTAATCTTCAGGAACAAGTTAAAGAAGGTACTAAATTATTAAACATTATATGCAATGACTAGAACATTTTATAGAAGATTTTATTATTCATGCTTAACTTTCACTTGAGAACCAGCTTTAGAACAAAATAACTCTTTTGAACCTTCAGTGCGTATAAATTCTATCGCCACTCTAAATAGTTCTTTAATTGAATACGGATTATAATATTTATAAGAGAATGATTAACTTCAATAAATAAAACAAAAATATTTTTTAATGTATAATGTGTGCTCTATAATTTATTCACAGTATAATTTTCTGATAAAGAATATATTCTTTATAAACATCGTTAAATGTATCCAATCGCAATCATGACAGCATGTACACACAGACATACTTTAAACGAAAAAAATAAATACATAATATCAGTTTCTAACTGAACCTTTTAAAACTTTTTATTGAATATTAAAGTTACTTCGGCGTTTTAACTTTTTGGCATTATGTGGCACAACTGTCATATTAACAAACGAGCAATACTAGAGTCTGGCTTCTGTGCTACAAATGTATCAATATTTGCTCATTTATTCCACGGGTATCTTTATTAATTCCTTTCTAATCATTGTTAGCAGTTGTATTAAAGCCTCTTACAGTTTTCCCCTTCTCATATGCCCAGCTACTGAATCGACCAAAAATACACCTTTTCCTTTAGCCGAAAAAAAGATGTCCACTGTGTGCAAAATTTTCCATCTTATATTAATAAAAAAAGGTGAGATAGCTCTGATCTAAAATGCTAATATATAACATGAATATTTATATTATTGTAAAATTGAAGTCGTTTTCAAACTTCATATTTTTAAAACATACATTTTTAATTAAAAGCAGATTAATATATCTTTTCAATAACTTTTGAAAAAATGCACTGATTAAAATTAATGTACAAACTGTGTAAAAGAACTTATAATGCATCGTTATACATTGCTATTTTTTAACTAACCTTTGTACTTACAGTAGAATCGTTGAGTTTTTTTTTAAGCATTTATGATTTTACAACTGTATTAAAAAACTAAATTATTAATTATACCGAACATATTTAGATTTAATCATTTCAGCTTTTGTTTTTAATTTAGTCACTATTATTGATATTTAGAAGATACATTACCTAAAAAATTTTACTTCTAGCAAATTGAAGTACATTATTTGCAATTTCGAAGAGTAAGATAAGCAATTGCTTTGTTATAAATAATTCATGAGTAATCAAAAGGAAGCTGCTTTTCAATACTAAATGTTGAAACATTCCGTGCTGTTTCTTAACTCAAAGTAAATGTAAATCCTATTTGCATTTTTGAGTTATTAGATGCTTCCAAATTCTCATTTGGCGTAATAACCGTACCTTTTTATTTGCAAATATCAGACGCATTACTAATAAAGTATGTTGATACTCATTGGTGAAAAATAATCATATTCCTTCTGCAATTTTGTAGATCACTTGGAGGATATATTCTTATTTAATGTGTTATTTACGTTTGAGTTTTCTTGTGTTCATCTAATTTAATGAGTAGAAAATATTACAAATTATGGATTTGAGTAAAACCGCTAATAGAATTGAGTGGAATCGCTAATAGCTAATTGAATTGTACGTTTGTGTACTAAAAGAAAATGGAAAATTTTTAATACACTGTAAGTGCCCAAGAAGTATTTTCAAGGGTCAACTGTATACGTGATGTTCATACGTGTTTCAATTTTTTAGAATATCAACATTTAGCAGCATTTTTGATTTATAAATATACTTACGCGAATTTAATAACAGTGTTATTACTATAAAATCAATTAGCAAAACATTGTGATAACATGCTAATAAAAGTAAGAAGAATTACCTGTTTTGATAATATATAAGTTATCATATTTACGACAAACAAACTTTTGTCAAATTAAGTCAATGTGTCATCTTATTAGATGGAGATAATGTCAACAACTAGAATTAGCGAAAATAAACACTGTCCTCTTTTAGTACCTGAAAATAACTAAACAAGTACCTCATATTTCAAGCTAAAAGAGATAAGGAGCTCATTATAATGTCATGAAATTTGTGTGGTTTGAAAGAAAATGTTTAATAAAACATACAACGTATTGCTGCTTCAGATTGTGTGTAGTCACATTTCGCTGCATGCGCTTTAAGATGAATGTAAATTTGAAAGTAAAATGCTTATACACCTCTATTATGTAAAACAAAACATTTTATTCCCAAATGAAAGACGAGTACTTGTATACGTGTATAATGTTTCAAAAAGTTTCTTAGATAAAGATATTTTTATGTAGATTGCTAGACAATTTTTATATGCATATTATATTAAATTGCATACCGACTATATTTCTTCTTGATGTGCTTGGCAGTGTTTCTTATCAAAACAATGTGCTTAATTTAAATAAAAAAGACAAACTATTACGGATTACGTTTGATCGTATCATAAATGTATGAACTGTAATCGTTATGCTTTTACTGAAGACTAAATAATATCAATTACATAAAACTTTAAAAGGTATAACTTATAATAGAAATATTGACATACAGCTAATTTGAATTAATAGGTGATAGTATAGACGATATATTTTCGCTTTTTTTCTAGTGACTTTGAACCCTGCAATACACATTTAATATTTTATCACTGTTTCTAACGGATATTTTCGCTAATTATACAAGCTCAAAATGTTCCTGACGTATTATCAGTCTTTAAACTCCTTCAAAATTTTAAATCTACAGATTTTCGATTCTTTGAGACGTTTTTAATTAAATAATTTACATTTAATATATTGATTTAATAGCCTAGTATGGTTCTATTTGACTCCTATTAGCCACTAGGGAAGGAAACCTTCTTTAGTGCATGTCTGTAATCAGGTCTGTATATTTTAAGTAGGTATTGTGCTTATTTTTGTATTTGCACGGAATCTAAGCGATGGCTGCACTTTATGTACTAAAATATTTTATTTTAACACGTTAAAAAAATCTTTTGTGTTTACTAATTTCACATTTTCTTAATATATGTAACGTATTTACTTGAAAATTCTTTTTGATTATCATCTTCGTTTAGCCATAAAAAATATTTGTATGTGCGTTTTTTTTTTCATTATTTTACTGATTTATTTATGCAAAAATATGCAAAATGGCCAAATTTTAACGAAATATGCATTTCTTATTTTTTATATTTTTATTTTTCTTAGTTTTAAATACATTATAAATAAACGAATTCGTACCTTTGTGCGATGTGTTGGATAGTCTAATGGCACCTTTCATTAATTGCACCAGATAACTTTTGCAAACCGCAGACATGTTTTTATGAAATGTATTGCTTCTTCTTACCTAACATTAATACAAATAACATTTCCTGTTCTCTTCATTTCTGTACTGAAGAAGATGAATCATACATTGTCAAAACAATCTCTGTGACTTTCACTATGTCATTCTTAGCAATTACATCTATTTCTAACTCAATTAATTTAACTAACTTTTTTGTCAATAATGATACGGTCAAGTGGGGTAGTATGACCAGGGGGTAATTTTCATCATCGGAATTTAAAAAAAAATCTATAAATGATAAACTTTTGTAAAAAATAAGTATGAATCTTATAATATATTTTTCATAACAGGTATTTTCATCATTAATTTCACGTATTCTCAAGGTACTAACAACTGAAAAAACAAACACCATGCCAAACTTTTCCATAAACTGATTTGACAGTTCGTTGTTCAAAATTATTTGGTGCAAAAGCCAAATTTTTAGGCAAGGTAATTCATATTAAAAAGTATGTTCGTGATGTATTTAAGAGCTTCCGACATGTTTTTATTTTTCTAACATCCTTAAATATTTTTATATTCATGGTTATAACTACCCCACTGTTTTTAAAAAAGTAGGGTAATTACGACCATGTGTAAAAACATAGTAGTAAAAATCATTCCAACCTGAAAAATCGCAGCTGATCTTACGTTACCTGAAAAAATTAAGGAAAATAAAATTCAAGTTTTTAAATGTAACAAGAAAATAATTAGAAAATTATTTATTTGTTATATTTAAACTAGAAACAAGTCATGAAATGCAAATTTTCATGTTAATTATTTTGAAAAAGTTCACATGTGTTTAAAACTTATCAAGACCTGCGAACAGAGCCAGGAGTACATTCTAACACATCAAAGTATACCCGGTAACAGTTTGCAAAAAAAGGACACATAAATACAAAAGTGTATTTAGACCATGCACATTTCTTTAAATCAAATAGACACTTTCTCATAAGTAAAAGAACAGTTTCACATTACGACACAAGGCCTTTTTAGAGAACAACCTTTATTTGAGAATGCAGTTTCTGTTGGTTTATTTAAATTCTTAAATTCTTGTTGGGCATATGTCACTCCAAAAATTTTCGAGTTCATTTGCAATCACGTGGTTTAAACTGTTTTATTCTAAAACTTGTGTCACTCAAAAAACAAAAGTCATGACACACGACATACCGGGAACAGTTTATGTTTTTAAGCTGCCTTAAACATTTATTTTAACTTTATTTATACTTTTCTCTTTATTTTTATTTTATAATCTTCTTAAAAGGTCAACATTACTTAATTTCTTTTAATCTTTTTAATAATTCTTACAGTCAATATTTTTATTCATTTTAAATTAGTGATATTCCATGCATCCTGGTAGCAAAATCCACTTTGTTTTAAAAAATTGAAATTATTACCTAATTAATCAGTTTGTTTAATTTATTTACTCATCAGGGATTCTCTAATCGCTATTAAAAACTAGAAGTCTCAGTTGCTTCAATAAAAATTGTACGAAGTATCAAGAGAAATCAAGCGGTCATAATTAACCCAATAGTGATCATAATTACCCCCAACTTATTTCAACTATGCGATTTTGATGATGGGAAATATGTCTACTCTAATTTTGAACAAATAATCTTACGTAAAAAATTGTTTGTAGGTAAGATTAAATTTTCACCCTACTTAATTAACGCAATATTTTTCCTGCAAATAAAAAAAGTTCTAAATCCACAAAGTTGAATTTTATAAAATGTATTCATAAATACACCATCTAATCTTATAATACTCAAATAATATTCCAGATGCCAATTACATAGCCATATTTTAATGCTCTTTTTACTGACATTTTATATCATGTCATTTTTTAAAATAAACCAGATAAATAACTACTGCATCTGGTTATTTGTGTGGCTTAGTTTCAAAGTTCTGCAAAAAGTTAATAAGTTTCATTTCGTTTAAGTATTGATTATCTTATCTGCCTCTCTAAGAAACACAATTAAAAAGAAGATGAACTTGCCATTAAATTATATTAATCCATTTCATATACTTTTGTTTCGGAAGCATTGTTACAGATATGTTTCTTAAAATAAACGTCAAATTCGTTCTTTTCGTATAAATAAAAGATGCTGCTCTTAATAGATAAAAGTGAGCTTTTAAAGATAAAAGCTTTCTGGTTCAACTTTTGCTCAAGCTAGCTCACTTTTTTGGTTAACTTTAATCGGATAAAGCCGTTTATGTTTAGTTATTTTTCAAATAAAAAAGTAAGGCTCGTTGGAAGTCAATTGTTCAACATTTCTTGCAAAACATTTAAACCAGGGAAGCCAAACAAATTAAATCATGTTCCCACTTTCTTAGAAAGTTTATTAGGAAGACAATGTACGTCTTTTTTGTTGTTGATTCTTTTATGACAAACTCGAATCATTCACCTAAGCTACGTACATATATATTTTGTATTTTAGCGTTACATTATTTCTAGCTCTTGTTACTTACTTTTTTTGTTCGTGTTTTAATGTTTTATTTTTTTGTAAGTTGGAACTTCGCATTAGCACATGAAATATACTGAAGATTGCAAAAATTATGTACTCGATTTCAAACTATCGTTCGCTTCTCCTTTCAAACTAAATGTGGCAACGGAACTAATAGTATTTAAGACCTTGTTTAGTACACAGTAGTATTTCTAGGAATTGTCGTTTTAATTAAATTGAAGATCTCTTAATTTATTCAATAAGTAGTAACCACTTAAGGTTTTATAATTCTTTTATTCGTGATTTTGGTTTTCCAAGTAACTTTGTCGAACGCTAGAAATGCATATGATTAAAGAGAAGAAATTTAAATGGCCATGTTTTACAACTATTTTTAAATGAGAAAGTATTTTCTTTCTTTTTTCTTAACAAGCACGTATGAGATTACATAACAAATTAAGTTTCATTCCACTGTAAATTCTAAAGCTTTTGCACACACTTCTTAATTATAATCTTCATACATTATTTGGGAGGTGATTTAATTACGAAATCAAATAGTATATAAACATTGCTACTAATTATACTCCACTTGATGTATTTAATTCAGTCTTTTCAAAATTATACAAAATTATTAAAATTTACTCGGCATCATGGTAACTATATTAATTCTGTAGTGTAGACGACACAAACCACCTAGAATACCTTAACTCAAGACTTTCTCTATCATTTTGCATTTATTCAAATAAGGAACAGAAAGATGAACAAAAAATAATGAATAACAAAAATATATTTTCGCAACACATGTATTTTTCTATGATTTTTATTTATACATATTTTTCTTTAGTTTATCCTTATTTAAACGCTTTAAAATGTATTTTACGAATAAAGGTATATTTTAAATACATCCGTAATACTACATCACAGATCTTCCGTACCTTCAGACTTTTCTATTTCATTTTTCATGAGTAAAAATATTTTATGAAAATATCTTTACTGTATTTAGTTTGATAAAACTTTCTGCATAAAAGTGATGTGAGTAACTTTGCGATCACATGTGCATGATCATCATCAACTCTTTAAAATGTGTACAACTTTTATTTGGAATCATGCTTTTGAGCTCCCGTAAACTGGCACTGATGGAATGCCAGTATAGTACCTAATTTAAAGCACATATTACATCTTAGATTAAATTATGAAAAAAACAAAATATTCTAAATTTTATAATCAATGTATTGTGGAACGCTTTAGCCGGGCGTTAAAACACACAAATTCTTGTACAATGCTTGCTACATTTCCAATGCTGGTCACAAATGGAAATCTTATAAATTTATTGTATCTTTAAAATTGAAGTGAGGGCATAGAAATCACACTAAGAGGAAATAAGCTGTATTACATTCTAACGTATGTACCATAGAATTTATTCTTGAAGGAAAAGCATTTTAACACTTTTTTTGTATTTTATTAAAAGTTCTGAAGGTGGTTGAATGCATGGAAAGAGCAGCTCAAGTTATGGAATGCGTAGTGTGTCTTCTTAAAGTATCGAGTGATAATTTAGGTTCTCATCCGTTGATGAAAAGATCCTGCATGTTAGCGCCTCTCAAAATCTGCTAACGACAGCCGAAAAGACCTCAGAAGTTTCGATTTTTCCAGACATGTTCACAATTATCTTCCATAAAAGGTTGTAGCTCGAAGTGGGAATCTTGTTGATTGTTAGTGCAAAGGTATCGCCTCTCGTACCATTCATTCAGGATTAAACTTTCAGCGCATTTCTGTAACATTTCTTTTGTAGTACGAGGCACTTTTACGATACAATTCTGCATACAAGTTGCGCTTATACAAGAATAAGAAATTTTATAATTATAATATTTTAAAAGGCAGGAAATATCTATGCATTAATAATATTATTGTAATTTTAATATTATTTGCACTAAAGTATTCTGTCATTTTAAAATTGGCACGAATCAATGAATTATGACAATTTTGCATGCAAGTTACACTTACAGAAAAATAAGAAGTTTTATAATTGTAATATTTAAAAAGGTAGAAAAGTATCTATGCATTAATAATGTGATTGTAATTTTAACATTATTTGCATAACAATATTTTGTCATTTTAAAATTGGCTCGAATCATTACAATTGTCAAGCATAAAATTTGTGCAGCTTTTCTTCGTGGAAGGTTAATTTGTAAACAAACAAGCAATTTGATAAGCAGGATGTCTCAAAAAGATGTTAATACGCTATGATTCTTTATCCATTGGAAAGATAGGTAGATAACAGACTAATAAATAAGAAAAAAATATCTCCTTAATTTTCAACATGTGACACTTTTAAAATTTTATATAATGCCAGCACAAAAAAAATCCGAAATAAAAGATGTGCCCCATACACTAATGAGGGTATGATTGTAATTTTAACATTATTTGCATTACAATATTTTGTCTTTTTAAAATTGGTACGAATCATTGCAATTGTCAAGCATAAAACTTGTATAGCTTTTCTCGGTGGAAGGTCAATTTGTAAACAAACAAGCAATGTGATAAGCAGGATGTCTCAAAAAGCTGTTAATACGCTATGATTCTTTATCCATTGGATAGATCCTTTATCTATTGGATAGATTCTGTATCCATTGGAAAGATAGGTAGATAACAGACTAATAAATAAGAAAAATATTCTCTCCTTAATTTTCAACATGTGACACTTTTAAAATGTTTATATAATGCTAGCACAAAAAAATTCCGAAGTAAGAAGATGTGCCCATACACTAATGAGGTAATGCTCAAAATTTAGCATTTCATCTTGAAACTGATCAGAGATATCTTTAAGAAAAATATGTTTAGGAACGATACATGTGCGCGTTTATTGCTACAATGAAAAATTATCATTTTTTTCGTAATTTCAGTCAGACACCTGGTGCACGATAATGTAATTTTTTTCCCTTCGAAAGCCGTTCAAAAGTCGGTTAAGCCATCATCTACTAAAATTCATACCTTTCACTCTTTTTGTAATACAAATCCCAAATTTTGTGCATAACCTCATTAGCGTTCAAGTACATTTTGCTTATTGGGAATTTGTGTGTACCAGGGTCGTAAGCAAATTTATAAAAGTGTTTTTTCTTCTTGAAAATTAACGATAGGATTTTTTCTTAAAGTAGATTTTTCGCTACCTTTTTAGAGCATTCCTTCAATTGATTTTATCTGATGGATAAAGAATTAGTCCACTTATCGCTAATGGATAAAGAATTAAAACATATTACCAACTTTTGGGGGCACCCTAGACGATACGATGAAATTTTTAAAAGCATATTTTCCTCCAAAATATCAACAATGAAACTTCAGTTCTCTACCAGCAAATAAGATGTGCACACAACCATACAAAAGAGTTTTAACGCTAAAAAGTTTTTTAACTCTTATCTAGAACTAACAATCATAGTTTTCATAAAGGGGAGGCATAAAATTTCATTCTTGTCGCAATTTTTCATAGCGTGTTATTCAATAAAATGCCGTGATGCATCTTAAAACATGTTGCCCGTGAGTTACTTTATACTCTTTTGAAACAACGTAATGAAGTTTTGAATAAGTTTTATAATGTGCGTAACTTAGTAATATCTCAAAATAAATCTATTTTATGCTTCTGAAAATGTTCTTGTTAAAATATTTTTTTACATAGAATTCAGGAAACATAAAATGAAAGGTGAGGGAAAACAGTAACGAAAGTAGTGAACTGAACAAATAGCGAGAATCGAATTACTGAATTTCTTATGTGTTTTTAAAACATACTTATGAAAAACTTGTCTTCAGCATATTTGCAAAGACGAACATAACTCAAATAATCAGAAAAATTATTGTTTCTTTCAAAATTTTGTAATTTATGTATGCAAATCTGATCATTTTCGTTTAGTATTCGACCAATTAGATAAATGTAGGTGTTCGTATTTTCAAGTATATTTTAATACATTCAAATTTTTTACAAGCAGATTTAGTGAGACTCTTTCATTTAATTGACACTACTGGTCAAAAGTATTGCAAGTTTGAGAAATCTAACCATCGTTTCAAGAATAAGCCCAGAAAAAATGAACAGGAAATTTACTATATTTAATATTTTTGAGAACTTATGTAGTATAATTGGAAAGAATACATCTGAAAATCACCAAAAAGCAAAATGAGAGCTTCTGGAACCGATAATTTAAGTTTCCACCATGAAACACCGAAGGAAGTGTTGCAAAACATTATGGATTCCCTATCTAAAAGAGTGGCTGTTGTGATCAAAGTCAAGGCTGCTCAGCAACATAATAAATGATCTTTAGTCAAATTGCATTTATTTATTATCCTCTTTTTGCACAATAACCTTGAAGTTAATTCTTTATTTAATTTTATTCCGGCTAGCCAAAAGGGATTATGATTTCTATAAAAATCTATATATTTTTTGAATAACTTAAATAGTTATTTTTCTTCTTTAACTTAATGCTATCTTGTCTTCGAAGTTATTAATTTAACATGTTGACATTAAAAATTATCAATTATATTGATTTTTAATTTTGACGGGGGAGAGGGGGCTTAATCTTGAAAAGGGTTTGATTTCTGAAACTTGCAATACTTTTGGCCAGTAGTGTAGTTGCAAATCTTCACTGAACGAATAACAAGACAAAAATTTAATTATAAGATTAAAAAATTTAAAGACATCATTTTTAGCACTTTCCAACAAGGTTGAAAAGTGCTCATGATTACGGTTTGTCTGTCTGTACCTCCGTCCGTTCTCTAACTGCCGTAAATATGCATCTTTTAACTGGTGAGTAGAGAGTTGTAAACGTTTATGTACTTATTGCATTGTGCTGTAAAAGGATGAATGTCTCTATACTGCCAGAGACCGTAATGTACTCCAAATGCTTTGAGTGAGCCATAAACACAGCTAGATGGGTGGTCGCAGACCTACGTAATTTTGTATACGGCTTCACTAGGACATGTCCTAACACACCTCGGAGCGATTTTTTCAAAATTCGAACAAGAAAATATTTTATGTTATGTTGAATGCGATTTTTAGCATGTTTTCTCGCACAGTACGTAATAACGTCGGTAATTACACTCGCAGTAAAACGATATTTGCATCATCGGATAGAGGAGAATTTTTTTTCAAAAAACAGTTTATTCGGACTGTGTAACATAATTTGCAGATTTTTGGGAATTTTTCAAATAAAAGTCATTTTGACGCTGACTTTCGTAAAATATTTTTAAAATTTTTGATCTTTAATTCTATCCGTCATAACTTTTTGAAATTTTGTCAAATGATGGAGCATGCATTTCCCTCTCTAATAAAAGAAAAACCAGAGGGACATATAAATTAGGACAGTGTTTGAGAATTTTTAAAAAGAAGGATTTTGAATTCAATTGCAGCTGCTTAAAAATTTCGCTATCATATCTTGCGGTTTGGTTGCCTTAGAAACACTAACAATGAATAGAATTGCCCGTTGAAAAAAATAAATAAAACTGCATTTAAAAAACACTACCGAGTTTTCGTAAGTGAGATTGATCTACGTCATTTTTATTTAACGAGTTTCAAACACCTTTCACAACTCAATCAGAATAACAGAGATTAATTGCAGATTATAGCCAAAAAAGTGTGAATATAAGATTACGTATCATTTTCAGATTTTCACTCTCGCATCTTGAAGTCTATTAATCAGAACTTTTTTTTTAAATTTTGTCAAGTAATAAATTGCACATTAAGACCTTCATTCAAAGATAAAAAAATTAAAAATACAAATTAGAGACTTTCTACAAATTTTAAACAACATTTTAAATTTTATGCTCCCCGGTTTCTATAGCAAATGACAGGAGTAAAATATTTCGCTGTAATGGGAATCATGAATCCTTACTAATAAAATCCGGAGGTAAACAGACGCGTGTATGTACGTATCTTTGTATCTGTATGGGCCTATCTCCTCCTGAACGGAGGGGAGTTGAGTTTCGACCAAGGAGTCCTCGAATTCGGAAAATTCTGAGGAATGTCTTCAGCCAACTCGAATATCGAAAATCGAACTACTTTAGGAGATATTGATAAAAAACATGTCAAAAACAGGCATGTATCCAGAAAAACAATTTAGGGGGGGGTCCAAAAATTTCGGGGAGGGGGGGATCCAAATTGTAAAAACGTTGAATTTTTCACAAAAACACCATATCATTATCATTGTATTAACAAAACTGAAAATTTCGGTGGGGTCTGGACCCCCTGGAACCCCTCCCAACTACGTCCTTGGTCAAAAAGTCTCATTTTTGCTCTCAGTCATTCCGCAATTGTAACTCCTGTAGTGAAAAAAGTGTGAAATCAGCAACGTGGTTGCCGTGTGTGGCGATTTTGCCGAATAAAATGTTTTAAATTATTAAAGTAAAAATAAAAGAATAATGATTTTTGTTAGTTTATGTTTGTGATGCTATTTTTTTAATTATAATATCATGTGCATGAGAAATCTGAGCAGAAATGAAATGTTTTATCCGAGTTTGAGAAAGTGAGTCTTAGCGGATTGCACAGTTTTAGGCTTGGCGCACTTTACTGAGAGCTTAAGGAAATAGCGTTTTCAAAAACAGGAGTATAGGTTTTATTAGAATAGAGCGTTAGATTTTAATTATCGGTGCAGAAATAATGCAGTTATTCAGGGATTTCTTGCGATCTATCTTCAGAATTCCCGCCAAATTAAGTAAATTGATTTAAATTAGGGGAATCTCGCCAAATTTCAGAAAATTGAAATCTTCGCAGTTAGTAGAACGGAGTTAACAATGAATAAAACACGTTTTAGTTGATAATTTAAAATGCCGTTACTTTTCAAATAAATGACTGCTTTGTATTTTGGCGATCAAATCATATAAATGACAGATATTTCCCATTATGATTGCTGTTAAGTCAAAGTTTCGAACGATTCCCTGAAAAAAATCTTGCAAAAAGGTGATGTTGGTACTTTGGCGATCGAAGTATCATGCGTGTAATAAAAAAATTGACTCTTATTTGTTAAAGCAGCGCTACGGATTTTTTTTACTGTCCGTTGAAAAATGCGAAAAAAAAAGTTCTGAACTTTAGCGAAATTTAACATGGGAAAAACGGCACAGTCGTCAATTTTCTAAGCGCCCGCTTCCTCTAAAGTCTAAAGGGAGTCTTCAGTATAGGTGCATTGTACGTAGCTTGTCTGAGGTGTAGCTAGAGTTTCCAGAGCCCTGGCAAAACTGAAACTTTTACGCCCCCTCCTATTTGTCAAAATGTAAAGGGGATTTTTTATGTACAATTCAGCGCCTCTGGGGTGCTGCGCCCGGGGACAGATGCCCCTCCTTGCCTCCCTCTAGCTACACCACTGTTGCTTGTATATCCATAATAGAACAAACTATCTCATTTTTGTTTGAATTTCAGTCTGCTCCCAGACATGTTGGAGACATTCTTTGTCATGCAATTTTATACTCCTTCCCTCCTTTTTCTTTTTAAGATGTAGAATTTTAAGAGCGCTTCCTTTGCAATTTACCGAAGCTTTCCCACGCTTTGTCTTTACTAAGAATAAAAGCTATAAACCATTGTTTTGCAAAACTCAGATTTAAACAACTGCTTACTGAAGTGCGCAAAGTCTACTGATACTTAAATCTTTTGAAATGATTTTTCAATTTCAAATATTTAAATTTTTAAATTTTTAAATTCGAATATGACACTTAAATCTTTGAAATGACTACAATTTTTGAAATTTAGGTAAAAGATCATTGACCAAAATCAGAAAAGATTTTTAAGGTAGAACAGATACGTCAACTGTTTCGAGTTTGAAGACGGAGACGGAATATGAATAGATTTTAATGCTTACCGCCTTTAAGAAGAAAAAAACAAATTAATAATGTAAACAAACATCACAAATAAGATATTAAATTAGCCGTCAGCGGTATACGTTGTCTGTTTTATCCTTTTTTCTCCTTCTTCTTCTTCTTCTTCTTCTTTTTTTTTTTTGTGTGTGATTCCGCACAAAATACAGAAACCTGATTTACTCTTTAAAGAATCTAGATAATCTATTGCGGGGAGGCGGAGTCTAAAAGCAAAATTATTATTATATTTTCCGAATATTGCTTAAATCGATCTCTTGCATTTCAAGACTTTTTCCTGAAAGAGGACTCGTTTTTCGTTACTTTATGCTTTATTGGGGACTGACCTTAGAAACATTATTCAGAACCACGAAAAAATTCGAACTTCGTTTGTAGTATGCACGAGATTTTTAAAAGACTCATCTAACAAGGAGAAGAAACGCTGGGCGGCCACTATAAATTAGTTAATGCTCTAACTATCCTTCCCTTACTTCTGTGAAAGTATAATAGTAATATTAAGTACAAACGCGAACAACTTTAGGACACATGTACTGTCTGGCTTTGATAATTTGCCACTCACTCGAACTTGGACGATTTCATTCTCGGAGGTCTGTTATTCCCCAGTTTTTGGGAAATAGTCTACGGTTAGCTGTCAACTGGCCAGATTCAGTTGTTTGGTTAATCAACTGCGGTAATAACTTCGGGTGGGGGGGGTCGTTTAGCCAATCACAAGAACCCAATGACGCTCCTCCTTAAGACTGCACCTCAAGTGAACACAAGACGGGACTGGGTTAATAACCGCTTACCTCTCAACAGTCGGGGGAGAATAGACCTCCTGGTTCGCTACCGCAGATTGATTTTCGCTAAGGGGTCAATGGCAATGACAGCGCTCTTCACCAAATGGGTGGTGTGGGCAGAATTTTCATGAAGAACATTCCTTCTCCCCTCATTCCACGATCACCAGGGGCGCTAAATGGCTGACTGTGGAGTCCGTGCGCTAATCCAGTAAGGGAAAAGTGGATAACCTTACTTCCCTTCAGCGAACACTTGATTGTTTCACGTGATTGTACAGGCGTCCAAATGGAATTTATGTTTAGTAAAAATGATCGAAATCTCATCTTGCATCGTTTAAATAATTTCTATCTCAAGGATGGAAATGACCAAAAAAAAAAAAAAATGTAATCGAGACTTCCGATAGCGAGAGTTTACTGTACTTGGCATTTTCCATTAACTTTCATATTTATAATATGTCCCTCTTCTTGTCTTCTGAAAATTTTGCCAAACAAAATCTAATTTCCGTTAGTAGGAAAAATCTCCTTTAATTGTCCTGCAATCGTAAAAAAAAAATATCACAATACTGAAATAATAATAAGAAAACAATCAAAAGAACGTGCAGAGTATCATTTTCACTCAAATTAAGTTCTTTTTAAGCATATTCAGGACACCAAATAAGACCAATATTAATTTGACATTATAAATGCAGGCATACTTGATTATTCAAAGGGAAAAAAGTCGAACTGAATTCCTAAGCAGTTTAATAAAAGCGGCTTCTTTAGAACGCTTAATCAAGCTCCTATCTGAAAAGTTTTCCTTTACACAATCTCTTTCAATCTGAACATAGAAACATGCAGGATATGAACTACTCAACTGTTAAATCTAGTTTTGATGAATTTCAGCAAAACTTTAAACTTGCTCTTCTGAAAAGATTACTGTATAACAATTTCAAGAAAAATAACTGTAGTCAGACAGGAGATAGAAAATTATTAGTAACGTGTAAAGCGGTATGCGAAATTTTGTTGGAAAAAATTTATTTAATTACTTTTTAAAATGTGTCAACCAAGTAGTTGCACAATGACATAAAATGACAAATTATTATAGTGCATTATGTACAGCATCTTTGGATGTATAATATGCGCTTTTAAAAGTTTGATGTACAGATTTTTGCGCATTAATTAATAGTACTTTTAATTAAATAAGTGAAAAATATTTAGAAGAACGTTAAAGCAAACTGTCATTTTAAGACCATTATTTTCAAACGTTTCCTAAGTTGCTCTTATGCAATCGCTATTGAATTGTTCTCATGTATACTGCTATCGCATACAATATATAATATTTTGCATTGAATTCTTTATTCGTTATGTTAAGCAAATTTGGTTCAATGAAATGTGAATTAATAGTACTTTTACGAATAAGAATCCAAAATAACTTATGATTATTATTAAATATTAATTACATTGCATTCTTAAACGTCCACTGAAACTTGTTTAACAGATTTTTAAGTAAAGAAATGCATAGCTAATTAAGAATTATAAAATTTAATATATGAGAAAAGGCAAAAAAAAAACAGTTGTAATGGTCAAGGGATGTTAATTATACTTTGAATTCATATCAAAATTAAGTCTAGGTGCTATAATTTATGATTTATTAAGATCTATGAAATTTTACATGGTTTTGGAATTTACAAATTATTCCTCTTGCAACATTCGTGAAATATTTGTATTAACAAAATATACATTTTATGCTGATAAAAAAACTACGGAAAATTATCGACAAATTAACTTTTAATCAAAAATATGGTAATACCATGTTAAATTAGAAGACTTTAAAAATATCTTAAACAAAAATAACTCTTCCAGCTGGAGACCCTTTACCCGCTTAAGACGCTGCTTTCCTTCTTTTTTGTAAGCTGACCCACTTTACACCAATTATTGACCCAGTGTGCCCCATCATGGGGTACAGTGGGTCAACAAAAAGTACTTAAGAAAAATAGTATTTTATTAATCCAAAAACTTTTCTTAGAATTTGACTAAAATTAATTAGTATAACCAATAGAACAGAAAACGTAATACATTATTGTGATATTCTGTTTTTAAGATATTTACAGACTTATATTTTAAAATCTAAAAGTTGAACCACTCTACCCCGTTTCCTCTACATATTTTTCTGCCTTTGAAGCACTTAAGAGATTTTTTCCCCTCCCACCCATAAGATGCTTTCCCGCTTAAAACGCTTTCCTGTTTAAAAAGCTCTTTCAAGCTGATCCTTTCGAGGTGGTCTTAAGCGAGTTTTACTGTATTTATTATTTATGCTATACCAATACTTTTATTTTCTGCAGTCATGAAAGAGTTGTATAGTCAAAACAGTTGCTTTATTTCAATGAGAATCAAATATTTAAATCAATAAATATTTCACAAAATAGAACAAAAACAAAAACTCATAAACGATGAACAATATTCACCATCAAATATTGACGGACTGAATAATTATGTTTGTTTAAAACTTCTAAATCTCTGTGAACGAAACTATGTCAAAATGCTTAATCGTTACAACATTTTAAAAATTCCATTCCTACATTTATCATTCGCATGGAAAAAAAATATCTGCCATCTTTTCTCATGCATTCACCCGGTTTTAGAACGCTTCATACTGAATTATTGCAGAATGAACTCAACATAATATTTTGCGCCTTTTGACGAATAAATAAGTTTATTCTGTAAAAGTTTGAATATCAATACAAAGCATGTAGCTACGCTGTATTGGAAAACGGCGGGAAATTTAAAAAAGAAAGCTTCTTCTAAGCTGGTGCGTTGAAGTAGCAAATGAAAAATGCAAACTTCGAAATAGTAGCTTATATATATTTTTTAAAATATGGAAATGTTTCATTTTGTTAGACGTCTATAACTTGGTATTCTATTTTAGAGTATATTTATAGGGGATTTCTTGGTAAAATACTTTAAAATATCGAATAAAATATCTCGGGGAACGAATATTTATTTTGATGTTCGGATGAATTTATTTACGAGTTTCAGATCCTGAATTCTTGAAATGCGTTAAGGATAGTAAAAAATGAATATTTTCAGTTTTAAAAGATTTTAATAAATAAAGCCTTGCTGTTTATAAATAGATTTTTAGAATATTTCAAATATGCTTGTAAGTATTTTAGGCTTTACGTAAGTGTGAAATTTTTACGTAGTTGTGTCATCTTAGATAATAAGCCAAATCAGCAACGTATGTTATCTTACTGAAAAATGTACTTGACCACACGGAAAAAATGTTTTGTTGAATTCAACAACATTCTTTTGATTAAACAACATTTGGGGAAAGATTTTAAATCGAATGATTTTGTGGGTTTCTAAAAGATTTTTGTTAAATTAACAAAATATTTTAAATTAACAAAAATGTTGTTGATTCAACATAAATATTTCTTTCAAATAGATCCAATTAAAATTTGGTTGAATCAACAAAAAGGTGTTCGCTGCAGGAAAAATTAAAACAAAAGTCGCCTCTTCGAATTCCTTTTTTCTCAAGTTTAGGATATTGTCCCTATCATTAGTTGTTTGTGCACAATAATTCATTCCTACTTCTGTACCTTGTGATGACTCCCGTATCTGCCGAACGTTCTGCGGTTCTATGATTTTCGCGACTTTCATGTTTTTTTGTAAATGTTTCGTGGTGTTGGTGTTATTTTCGAAAATCATTTGTAACGACTTATCTGTTTTTTGTTGGATGATGCATATCTGTTCCTTTTGGAATTTGGGTATGACTTGAATGTTGCTTTCATTTTGTTGCTTTTCAATAGGTCGATCTGTTTTTAAATTTACTATTTTTGTGTCCGCGGGCGGAATCAGTACTTTCCGTGCTATTCGAATGCAATTATTAATCTCCTCCGTCTTATCATTTTCTTCCCTTAGCTCCGTATTTTTGGTCTCTGATTTATTAATTGGAATTTCTTCATTATTTATTGTTATGCTATTTTGTTTCGTATTTCAAATTACTTTATTATTAATCATGAAGTCGTAACCTAATATGATTGGGTATTGTGGGTTCATTGCGAAGTTTGCCACGAAAAAGGTGTTATTGCATTTTTTATGCCCTATTTTAAATGAAAACTTCACGGCTTTTAGAAAAGGTACAGTTTGTTGTGTCACAGATTTTATTGTTACCTTTCTGGAAATAAAGTTTATTTTTATTTTACTTTTTATTCCTTCAAATATTTCGTTATTTATTAAACTAATTCCTGCTCCTGAATCAATGAGTGCAGCATATTCTTCATCCCCAATGTTAAGCGTTACTAGTGGTAATTTAATTACATTTTGCTCGTTGTCACTCACCGACATTATATACCTATGGTTCTCTTGTTGTTTGCGTTTATTATCATTTATTTCTTTCGTACTATTTTGTGCCTCTATCATTTGATTTTTATTTTTGTTTTTATGGTCAATATTTACTTTGGTAGCCTCGAGTTTCGTTCTATGGGATCCCAACCTCTGATTATTATTTATCTGTTGCCTCTGGGACCCCTGTATGAGTTTAAATTCTTATAGTCCCTGTTTCCATTGTTGTTCGTTCTGCGGAAATTTGGTTGCCGTCGACCGTCCGCGGGAATTCTTTCCCAGCATGTCTGAGCGGAGTGGTTCGACTTTCCGCATATTTGGCAGATAATTGCAACTTGTTTATAACTACTATTATGTTGATTAACTGGTTGCCTTCTATTTCGGGGATTGAACCAGCAGTCTGTGTCTGTGTGATTTTGTTTTTTACAAAAAGAGCATGATTTCAATGGATTGGATTTTTCATTCACTTGAGAAATCTCGAGTGCCTGAATTTTATCCTCAAACTGTTTTATTTTATCTTTTAATTGCGCGATTTCTAAGTCCTTCAATAGACCAGTAACGTCTGATTTTTGTACGTCAATATTGTTTATGTCTTCTTCTTCATTAAAAATTCTCTCCAGTCTGATTGCCAACTCAACCGCCTCGTCAAAGTGTTTTATGTTTTCTTTTAAAATTTCTCTTCTAATTTCCGGACGTACCGCTTCCGTGAATTTCGCGAGCATGATGTGGTTCTTTATCTTATCTGTTTCTTCTGACGGCTTATCGATCCCTAAAAATGCTTCAGTCTTTTCAGAGATTATGTCCCTTAGTTGTATAATCGATGTTTTCGGGGTTTGCCTAATTGCATTAAATTCCGCGTGAACTTCCGAAGCTGATTTTATTTCCCTAAATCTTTGGAGAATCGCTTTTTTCAGGTATTCGTAATTGTTTCCGTCTTTCGTCTCTTTTAGGCCTAGTATAAATGCTTTTGCCTTACCTTTGAGGCATGTCTTGAAAATTATGCCTTTCTGCTCATTTGACCAATCGGTGAGAGCAGCTACGTTTTCAAATTCGCTGAAAAATTGCTTTGGGTTCTCGAGACTATCGGCCGAATATCGGGGCAATAGAGGGATTAGTCCCGTGTCTGGCGTTTTGTTATGCTGGCTTTGTGCCGAACTTTGGGTATTTCGATTCCTAAGAGACTCTGGCGAATCCTGTCTAACTCTGGGACGACCCATTTTTTTTTTTTTTACTTTAAATATTTACAGATACTATTTTACCTATTTTAACACTATATGTTCCGTTACCTTATACATATACAAAATGCACTTTGACACTTTCAACATACACATAAATGAAAAATATTGTACATGAATACATACATATTAAGCAAGTACTAATTCAATTGTTCAGTTCTACTGATTGTTGCATAATATTCCATCAATAAAATATTTATTTATTTATTTTATTTATTTACTTAATTTTATTTAATTTAATTTTTCTATATGTCAATACGTTGTAATGACTACAAACTATCTTATTCACAACATTCTTTCTATTAGAGAAATTAATTGTTTTAACAAAAATACCTTCTTTGTCACCTTTAAAATCAAAGTTCTTTCGTATACATATATATATATATATATATTTTTTTTTTTTGCAGCAGCAGTATATTAACACTTACAAAACACAAATAAAATATTCAAAGAATGTCAATGCATGGTTTTTTTTTTTTTTGTTGAAACTGAGAAACAAGATAGTAACTTCGTTATTATGATGCATAATTTCTCTCCCAGACTTTGTTTTATTTTTGAAAAATCTACTATATATATTTATTATTATTATTATCATTAATTTAACTATCATTTGAGTTACTAGGAGTACATAAAATTGCCTTTTTTCTACGGCACCATTATGTGGTGGATTATTTTTGTTATGGTTAAAATTTGATGAAAACTAAAGCCTAAGATGATCGTACAGTGGTATTATGCCGCGCATAACCTGCCTGGCAAGTACTCCTAGTATTACGCTGAAAAAAATGAAAAATGATTGACATATACCAAAACACTAAAAAAAACTAAAGACTCTATGAATTGCAACTAAATTCCATTTAACTGAAAAAACACTCAAAAGGAAAAAACACACATAAGAAGTAAAAGTCCTTTTACTTCTTATGTGTGTTTTTTACAAAGTTTTTTAATTACTTTAAATTCCATTTATTCTTAGTCATTCCACTAATATTAATTAAAAGACGATATTGACATAATTTTAAACTTAAATATGTCTGGGGGAGATGTGGTTTTGGAGGATAAGGGGTATCCACAAAAGGTTTGAAACACAAATAATAAATAGATTACTGGGAATATTCACCATTATGATGAGGTAGCCATCTTTACACAAGACACGATCGACGCGTGCACTATTGGAACCGCTTTCTTTCTCTTAAGCCATCATCAAGCCTCTGATTCCATGTTTCTTTTGAACACAACTTGATCATATTGATTCGAAGCACACACTGATTTTTTAAGCCCGTTCACACCTTTACCAAACTCTCTTCTGCTTCTTCTCTCTCTTGCACACTCGTTCTGTCGTCTCTTTTCTTCTCCCACGGGGTTGTTTCCTCTTTTCTTACCCCCTCTTACATCATTGGCTGGAGTTTCTGATTTGTTCGTATCGGGGAATTAATGCATCCTCTCGTCGAATCCCAGACATGTAGGTGGGTCATCGGGAAATATACCCCGCCAAATTTGCATATCATTTTCGGCCATAAATATTTTCGGCCATAAATATTTTAACGTTGACAGTTCATTGTGCTATAGTGTCCAGACTGTCCATTGCCTGGCGCCTCTTCTAATTTACGGTCCACTTGTGTGGTCTTCCCATGGGAACCGTCTCAAAATTATATTTTACTGCTGTTTCACTTCACCACACTATGATAAAACTAATGCTTATTCTCCATATGTCCAATGCGCTTAAATATTTCGGCATGAACAGTGTTCAAATTGTTAACTAGGAATAGTGTAAAAGAAACTGCATATTTAAAATATCATCATTCAGTTTTAAAAATTTCATATAAAATATTATTTCACTTCTATCTCTTTATACGAGTTTACATGATTTTGCAGCATTTGAGACACGCGCTGAATGACGGTAGAATAAACTCAGGAGCATATTTTGTGCCTTTTGCATGTCGAAATAAGTTTATCTTACGTGTTTGCATATCAATGCAAACCATGTTTCTGAGCTGCATCGGGAAATAAGGAATCAATTGGAAAATAAATCTTTCTTTTGAGTTGATGTGCTGAAGTAACAAATGAAAAAGGTTCTGGTAGTAACTTCCATATCTTTGGTAAAAAATATGGAAATGCTTCATTTTGTTATATGACTTAACCCGGAATTCTACTTCGTAAGATACTTATAGGGATTTTAAAGAAAACTATTTTAAAATATTGTACAGCATGGTTCTGAGAACGATTCTTTTTATATTCTGTCATGTTACTTGATGCATTTGCTAAACAATTGAATTGTATTCAGTTTATTAAAGTGTAAATTTCAGTGAAAAAATGTACGCTATTTTGTTAATATTTTAAGTACATTAATAAATGTTTCAGAATTTAGGTATTATAAATAAAAAATCTTTCAGAAGCAATGCTATCACTTCAGTTTTTATTCACTCGGATATTTCTTTTTATTTCAGTTATCGTAATGTGTGCATCTCCTGAATCCATTCGAGCTATTCTGCTCACAGCTGACGAAATGGGTATGGTTGATAGTGGTGATTACGTATTTTTTAACGTCGAACTATTTACGAGGTAAGTACTGAAAATATTACCTTTTTTGATCAATTTTTTACTGCACAGAATGCTTTTCGTAGACTGAACGGAGTTTCATGTATGTTTTTTCACCAATCGTATTACACAAAAATATAAATAAAAAGAAACACACTTTGATAAATCACACATAACAGTAATAAAACTGCGTGTATCGCAAGATATGCTGCTAGTTTCCCTTTCTTGCTTACCTGTCGGTTGAAAAATGTTCTGCTGTAGCAGAAGGGCAGTCATATGAGATTTTATGTACATTTTGATATGAAAGTTTTCAAGAAACAGAAATTGTATACGTATCTTTATGTTCAGAGTTACATGTATATTTAACCTTTCAAACCAGATGTTCACAACTGGGAACACAAACTTTAAAAGAATATTGCAAATTCAATACTAATAATTTTAAGTTGTAAACGACTGTGTACATTTTATGGGAATTTAATAACAATCATTAACTGTTACTTTATTTGTTTTATTAAATTTAATCTCTGTTTATATAAAAATATGCATATATATCTACTCGAAAGAAATTATTTAATCAGCTCTGAAAGGGTTGAGTTGATTAAAGCTTTTTTGTGAATTATTTCACTGTCTCAATATTTTCTATAGTACAAAATGCATAGTAAAAATATTTTAGTATGTTTGCTCATTATTACAGCTTGCCAGCTTACACTAGCAGCCTTATAGATGCTGCTTTCACTTAATTTTTGTTCTCGCTCATGTATCTTAACTTTTAAATAGTTTGAGACTCACAAATAAATTATCTCTAGGAGACACACAAGAAATGTAGAGCAGTTAGTTTTGTCGGCACGAGCCTTTCTTATGATTCCAAAACTATTTAACCAAACTATTCCAAAACTATTTAAAATTTTTCGGGAAAAGATGTCAGCTGCAAGAAAATGCTAGTTTACTGCTAATCTTTTTATGTGTAAACAGCCAGCAAACCTGACCCTCTTTTGAATCTTAATTCATCGCATTTAATCACCGTTAATTTGGATGTCGTGAGCATTTATCCTGGTGAGTAAAGTCCTTAATATATTCCATTGATCATATTTAAACGGATGTTTTGTTTTAAATATAATATTAGCAATATAAGTGAGTTCTGCATTCTGTTACGAACACACAAGGGCCACAGAAGCAGTAGTAACCATGCAGCAATAGGAAAATAAGCTCGTGCGACATCTTCACGATATAATTAAGGGAAGACTCAACGTGGATCAGAAATAAATTAAATGAAATTTAATTTTTTTTTCAATTTTACATTGTAAATGATAGTGTACAATATAAATGAATGTAATGCTTATAACTATAATATTTAAAAATGTACCATTTTATGTTATTTTAATTAGCAAAATATCTAGTACTTTACATAAAATGTTTTTCTTATAATATATCCGTCATTGTTTTATATATTTTTTTAATGAAAATAAGAATTTTAACAAGTATATAATCCACATTTCATTACCATAAAGACTGTGCCTCAACACTGCAGGAAAAAAAAAACGGATGGAGCTTCTTGTTTAGAAGCAGACTTAATTTAATATAATAATTAAATTATTGTTCAAAATTAAATTTGGTTGCTTGCAGGTAAACGGTACTTCTTGGCTAAAAGAGGTCTCAAATGTGTTTGGATTCATTACATGAAATACAAGAAATGGTTGTACGAAGATTGCGATAGTGATTATTCGCACTGAATGAATTGCTGTGCAGGCTAACATTCAAACCTGCATTCTTATTAGTTTTAGTTAAATAATTTTGGAAAAATTAATCCAGTTTACAGGTTTGGTTTTTTCCCCATATTTTCGTTTAATTCATAGGTAATTTTTCAATGTTAGTGTTATTTTTCTTCTATCATAACTAGAAGAATCTTCCGAGTATGTATTGGGGAAGATGTCTCAATTAACTTTTATTTATTTTATAATTTTTTTCAATCCCATACATACTGGGAAAGCAATTAATAAGCATATATAAGTAATTAAAGATTGAAGAACATGGTGTTTTTTTTCATTATCTTACCATTTCAAATTGGACTCTGCTAAGCAAAAAAATCCTTAACTGTGACGTCTGACCTCGAATCATCTTACGTCTCTCAATTGCTGCTAATTCAAAACTTTTGTAATTTCTCTTTTATATGCGCTGTAATAGGGAGAAATAAAACGAACATGTTCTATTTCTCTCTGTCAGAGACTCATTATTTGGGCTAGAGCAAGCGGGATTAGTTTTAGATTCTAAAATATTAAAACTGAATTTTCGTAATACGACTGTTCTACATGCTAAAGTTCTGTACAGGATATTACATGGGTTTTGTGATACTTCTAATATGAAAGACTCTTTAAATTGCTTCGGAAGAAAATTAATGTTTAGTTTAAAAGATAAGTTTTTTCCTGATGTTAAATTAAATTATATATAAATAAAAACACAAAAAACATAAGTAGTTTGGAAAAGCATATTTACATTCCACAACTTAATTTTTTCAAATGACATTAAATGAATGAAGTACAAAATTTTCATTAAATGCTTAAAGTTATAAATTACTTTGTATTGTGTTAAGACAAACCTACACGAGGGATATCTGCCTAGAGGGGGTTGCCTTGGGCGAATTATTTTTTAATAGATTCTAATGCATTCTAACACTGATTATGGAGACTATCGTCCAAACGTCTGGACTGTTAGATCGACAGCCGCATGGTAGGCCAGAACGCTGGGCTTTCACACTTCAGACATCTGCTATGTTCAGTGTTTTATTCACTCAGACAGGATGGGGCAGAAACTTATAAATTGCAAAAAATAGAATATATAACCCCACCTCTAATATTTAACTTTTATTAAAGTTGTAAAACCTTTCTTAAACTAGAAAATATTACTATCGTTGAATTCAAAATATTTATAGAGTTCTTTATTCTGGCTGCCCTTATTTAAATTCTCACTAATAATGTATTATGCAGTTTTCCAAGTGCAAAACAAATGAATTTTCTATTCAAATAATCTGAGATTAGCTTATGGCTATGAAATGTTTATTAACTTAAAAATGATGCTTACATAAATAACCTAGTAATATTTTACCAGCAATTGCGTTAATAATTTAAAGAATCTTCTAAGTATATGTTTGTTCTGAATAATTCATTCTAGTTTAAGAATGGAATACTATTTAAATGTTTACATTGTACTACATTTCAGCAATAATGTTTTAGTACTTTTAAAACTGTAGGAATGTTTGTTTACAAGTCTCACAAAGGTGCATTTAAAATATTACTAGGTAAATGAAAATATTCATATTTAATCATGCTAAACTTTTGACGCGATAATTATTTTCAATTCATTTAGAATAGATAATCAACGAACGGGTTTTTCAATTTTTTTATTTATTTATTCAATGGTGGAATAGTTTGGGACAGTTGTTAATATAATTAAAAATTCGGATATTTTAGGATAACAGTATGGCATATTGACATATATGGCCTGTCCAGGTACTACTACCAGTATCTCTATAATAGTAGAATAGTATTCACTATGATATTGTATTATAATATTATCAGAGTAGAGTGGTATCTTGAAAATGTTAGGAATAACTCAATAAATATTTTTGGCCATACCACTTACCACTTTTTTTTAATATCCAAACCTTAAGAAAAATTTAAATATTGATTAAATTTGTATTTTTCTCTCCAAGTAATCAAAAGTTTCATTGCAATTTTTAAACTTGCTATTAAGAGTCATATAAACATTTAAAAGGATAGTGCATTAAAATACTCATAATAGCATAATAAAAAAAAACTATTTTAATATTATTTTGATTTAGCTTCTTTTGTAAAGATTGCAAAATTTGATTTAATTTGCCAAATTGGTAAATATTACTTTCATTTAACCATGAGTATATGGGATATTCAGCTTTTCAGTTTTAAATTTCTTTTTAAGCGCTAACCCTATAATCACAATAAAATAGGCTTTGGAATATATCAGGAATTTTTGTGATAAGAAATACATTTAGAATTATCATATATAAATAACTAAAATAGAATTTTAATTGATGATAATTATCGTTCCAATTTAGAAAAAATATGATTCTGTTAAATGTGTACGCGTGGTACAGGAAGGCGATCTAGAAAGATACATTGGCATTCAATTTTTTTGTCAGCGAATGTGTTAAAGCATTCATAAAACATGACCACAGAAATAAGTTTTCATGCTTATATTTTAAGTTAAAACTCAGCCAATTTTACAAATTTAGAAAATTCGATGATGCAGTTTCAGGTTTAAATTGTTACGAGTCTTTCATGGTGGAAAATTTTATTTTATTCCGAATGAAGAGCAACTGACAACTCCCGAATCTATTACAATTCTTGCTTGTCTTTTACGCATATTGTAAATAGTATTAACTTTGAAGAAACTTTTTACGACAGGTACCTTCGTTTACACATATCAAATGAAAGAAAATTTCTTATTTATTATTTTAGAAATAATTGTCCTTTGTGTTTTCAAAAAGTGCATATTTCCATATGTATTTAAGTCTGTGTTGTTTGTATTTCATTTTAGTAGACAATTACTATATTTTATAAAACAGCCCTGTAAAATTTTACGTTGCATTTCTGAAGGAATTTAAGTGAAAGGTAAAATTCAAATTCATAACTCGTTTTCTGAACAGAATGCAAAATGAATATTTTAAACACGGTTAGAACTTCCGAAAATTGCAAGAATCTAAGTTGTTCAACATTAAATAGTGTACATGGTGGTTAATTGTATTTTCAGTAACTCTCTATTATAGAGGAATATATTTTTGAAGTAGCTATTTGTCTTTATAAAAATTATTCCCGAGTTATTTTAATATTACCGTTGACTTCATTGATATTCCGCGGGGGACTTCTTTGTACCGCTAAAAGTGAGAGCGTGTTTCAAAACATCCTTTGAAGTCTTGTGCCTCGGATATTGAAATCCCATATTAAAACTCTGTACTTGTAAAACCATTCCCAATATGAAATTCGAATGTCTTGTAAGATGTTCTGAAATGCGCTCTATCCCCATTATCTATTTCGAAGCGGTTAGAAGAATTTGTGGAGATAAGCATCGGTGTTTTCGTTTTCCTTTGTTTTTGAAGTGAAACAATTAAATCCAAAAGACAAATATGTAATCGTTGTCAGCAGTTAAAATGTTAATGATTTGTGTTTTTTCCCCAAATCGCAGTTTATAAAATGCAGTTATCGTAGTGTAAGTTTAAAATACAAGAGATATACAAGTATTTCTGTCTACTTTAGAGACTTGATCGTGGCAGATTATGACGTGTTTCTATGATATTCGTTCGTAGAATGACATAAAATATATATTGTAAAGCCGGAAGTTTTCATGAGAAATTGAGCTATTTTCCTACACTTTCCTTTCACGAGAACACAAGAGCTGAAGACCAGTTGTCATTAGCTTGTGTGTACTTGAAAACAAAGGCTAAACACAAGCTGTACACCAGTGATACAAAAGTCAAAATTTTTATTCAAAGATAATGTAATAATTAGGGCAGGTAAGTTTATAATTAGACATTTATTAACTTATCTACAGGACTATGTAAAAGAAGCTACAATATTGCAATAAATTTAGTAAAATAAGGAGCCTAATCTAATAATCATTTAAAACGTTTTTTTTATTATTTACCCTATATTGCGATGTCACAACCTTTTTAGAATTTGTTCTTTTACAATTATGCATATTTTTCCCAAATTTACTTATTTAATAATGTACATTCTCTAAAAAAGTATTCAAGTATATGTCAAAATTTCTACATTGGCTTCATAAATAAAAAAATATTTGTCATAAAATATGAATTAGGTTATGTATAATTATAGTTTTTCATATTTCTGTCGATTTGTGCATTTTTCAAAAGCTTATTAATTATTCGCAAAAGTAAAATAGGCGATTTTGTTTTCCTTCGAATATTTTTGAAAAGATGTACAAAATATATTACATCATTATACGAAATATAACAGCTGAAATAACATTTAAAGTGAATTGTCTCTTTAAAATTAATACAAAACATTTAATCTTGAGATTAAATCATTCCCATTATTACGACCACTCTCCCAATTGAATTAAAACCCTAAAACCAGCTCAACATGATATTTATTTCGACTATTCTGAATGGCGTTCCAAATATTTATCTAAATTTTATGAAGTTGTTTCTCTGTAAAAGCGAAAGGTTTTCGAGCATAAATGTCAGAACAAGAACACTCTCGTCTCCATAAGGTGCTTTTCGCGTAAGAGATAGCAATATATCCTTCTAAATCTGATTTATGGGGATCGATTCTTTTCTTATAAATTCTACTAAAGCGATTTCAAGTACCTCGTTAGTTTTTAGTATTCTTCACAAAATATTTTTCTTGTGGTCACTAAAAACCATTATTGTGGATGAGTAATACGCATGAAATCGTATATTTGTGTTTATCAGTTCATTTTTTCCCTGGGAACTTTTTGTTGTTATTCATAGTCATTCTGCATGTTAATCAAAGAGTAGTAACACTTTATTGCTCCCCCCCCCCCGCCAAAAAAAAAAAAAGATTTACAAATTATGATATTGTAACGAATTTTTGGGGTGATACGCGCTTCTGCGCATAACTAGTCTAAAATTCGTATTCAACGCATTAAATAATTAAAATTTGCATTTTGTTGCATGGAAAATGGTTAATCAGAACGCGAGATCGGGAGTTTTGGGTGTCCCCGTTGCTTAACATTTGGTTTTCACAAACTATCAAGCAATATTGGCGCTGTGGTTGGGCTATCTTCAGTTTTGGGAACTTATTTTTGTCGCGAAATTCGCCAATTTTTCGCTAAAATGAATACGGGCTTGATGACATTTCGTGCGATTTTATTAATAAGGCCTGCAATGTTTGCATTAGTATTACGCAATAGATTAATATTACTTAATTGCATTTCTATTACGCAATCAAATTTCACGATTGATTGGTATCTTTCTAGAAATGAAATCTCGTGGAATGTTTCAGCAACATCAGATAAAGTGTAAAAGAGAGGGTCGAACCATAGTTCAGTTAACCGCTAGCAGATGTTGATTCTGCTGAGAGCATAAGCCTCTGTATTTTGCGATTTTGAATACGATTTTTCCTTTGCTTTGAGAAGCTTACTTTGAAAGCTATTTGTGAATTCTTCCTTTTTGTATCCTGAGGAACTACTGATAATTTTCCTCTAGAATTTTCACAGAATTTAGCCAATGGAAGGATTTTGCTATGCAGTGAAACACAGAGTCTGAGAAAGCTTCTATGTTAAACTAACTGTTAGTGCTTATTAATTTCTGCAAACTGTGTACAGCAGATTGCTCTTCGAAGTTCTAGAATCAAATTCGAAAGATCATAATTCTAAAAGAAATTGAGCAGTCACCCGGATCTATGTTACTTGATCTGTAACACCTGGTTTATATTCTTTTCAAACAACTTGGCGAATGCGAAAGATTTTGAAAACGTAAGACACAGTTTGACAAGTTCACAACAATCAGTCCCCTGACTCATGGATTGGTCGAGCTAGCTCTGTGCTACGGCCACCAAGAAGACCAGATTTCACACCACTGGACTTAGCGTTATGTCGAGAAGATTGTTCGCCGAACATGATCTGTAACACCTGCCTGTGGAAATTCAGTATCGAATCGATACAGGGTGACAAGTATTTAGCTATATGGGGAAAAAAATCTTGATAACTTTTTAAATGTTGGCAAGACTGAAAACTTATATGTTGAATGCATGACATGTTGAGAATTGTGTACGTACTCTAATTGTTGCTGTTCCTTTTTCAAGTAACAGTGTCAAAAGACAGTTTTTCTGAGCATATATCGATAGCCAGGGCCTACAATTCCAGCATTATCAACCCTATGGAAGCTAAAAGGAAACTCAACTGGTATAAGTGTTACAACACTAATTTGATTCACGGATAATTTTATTCGAGAAAATGGTAGAGAAAATCCCCAACCCTTCAGAGAGTTGTACAGAATTTTGGATATTTGTCCGAGCCACATAATAGCCATTGATAGCAAGCATATCGAATGCATCATAAACACAATTCGAATATCGGTAATAACTTTTAAAATTTGTATTGAACTTTTTAACTCAGTAGTTTTTGAAAAGTTTTATTTTTTTCTTCAAATAACTTAATAATTGCCAACCTGCAAGTCTAGAGCAATCATAGGTGTTAATATTGAAACATTAATCTGCATTTATATTAAATAATGTACATTAGAAAGAAAGGGTTATTTGTTAAATTATTTTATTAAACTAGCCGCCAAGCCGGCCAGCTTCACCGTCCTATATCTTACTGTTCTTTGTGATTAGTGCAGTGTTGGCCAAATTATTGGAATCCTTTCAACGAAAATCAAGTTTCTTTGTTTTAACGATATTTGTTATTCAATTTCTTAAGGTTAGGGTTACTACAAATTTTGGGTGTCATCATAAAAGCCTATGGTGGCCATGCCAAGTACTTACATTGCGAAATGTACCAAAAGACATAATTGGTGACATTTCCATTCACAAAACGATTATAAAAATGCTGTATTGGGTGATACTTTGTGGAGCATGTTGTACAAATTCCTACAGAAACAGTTCTTAATTTCAGCAACTGCAGTCTTCCTCAAATTAGTATTTAGGGTGGTACCTTTCTTTCATTGGTTCCACTAATAGATATTTTTCTCTTTAAATAACACCAGTGTTGTGCCAAAGTTAGCAACCTGATGCTTTTGTTTTTATAGTTTGGTTTCATTACTTTCTACGTATACCTAGTTACAACAATATGAAAATCTTGCATTTTCACATATCCATTTTTGTTATTTTGTAATCTAGCTACTGCATGGCATACTTAAATAAAAGTAATGAATATGCTTGCTCCATTTGATTTCACTGAACTGTTAATTTGGACTTTTGCACATGCATTATTGTTATTATGCTAATGTTTACATCTAGTTGTTGCCATTCGCAGCGTAGAATTATTGCCGGTTTTGGTACCGCATACATTAGCGCATAATTTAACTAGATATGATTACATGAAATTTGTCCACCCTTTTATGATGATCTTGTCGTTATGAAGCATCAAATACTAATTTCAACTGTTCTTTATGCACATATGTGACTGGCTTTTTGTAATGATGCTTAGTATCAATTTTCCTAATAATAAGAAAAAATATCTTTATAAATATTTCTTGATTTTAAAGTGCACATCCTAATTTAATCACTAACAAGAATGCTTGACCTCTGAACATTTTCTGTTACTCTTATAATTTTTAATAAGAATGTCTTCTTATGCAAAATGTTCTTTCTTAGAATGATAATTAAATCCTAAGACAACACGCTGAAGTTTTGGAATTATTCTTATTAACAAAATTGCAGCATTTAAGGTGTGATTGAAGGAGAATTTTTCCCATTAGGAGAAAGTATTCACACTCCGCATTCTGGCAAGTAATCAACAAAATTTTGCAAGTCTCAGTAATTACATTTTCTTCGGAATCTCCCATTAAATCAATAAAAATGTTAATCGTAATCCATCGTGAGATAAACTTTATACAAATAAATCTGAGCATCGCTACGTTAAATCAGGCTTTTAATTAAGAAAATTAGACTTGAGTATATGTTTCGTCATAAGAGCTAATGCTTCGTATATACGTTTTTCTGAGACTACATAGACAATTCCTTATTAAATTAACTTGCACAAATTAGAAATCATAAAAGTTGTATATGTACTTTCTCCCTATTTAATTTGTTCATTATCATAACATTTTTTTTCACTTGATACTTATTTTTGTTAACTCGTTATTCAGTCGCACGTCAGAAAGTTTTAATGACATTTTTTTAAGTGAATCTGTTGTAGTTCTGTGTCCCATTTTTAAGTAATTCACTTTTTTCTTGGTTAGTTAATGATCCATTTTATCAGTTAATCCAAGGGAAATTAAAATAATTTACAAAATCGGATTTTGGAAAAAAAAATAACGTATTTACGAGATATTTTTTTTTTTTTTACATTACGAAATATAAGTACATTTATTTACCAAATCAACGTGGATTTACGTTTCTCATTAGGTATCATTTGTGTTAATAAAAACAAAGAAGGATTGTTTGAGATTGAAGTTTGAGATTTTCAGCGTTATTTTATTGAAACAAAAAACATTTTGTCCTGAATTTGTTTAATATAATATGTAAAGCGACATAGAATGATACCTTTATTGAAAAGAGCCGCCTGCTCTACTTTAAGGTTCAGGTAATGACAGAGTTTTACAGTGATCAAACTAGGTGTCTTATCGAATAAAATATAGTTCAAAATCTGTTATTTTTAATATTTTAGGTTTTACTATACATTTCAGATTATTATGACAATGATTTATAAAATGCAGTAACATTTTTATTTGTTAAACTTTCTACTAATGACTAATATAACTATTCTCCATTGTAATAGAACTAGTTTTAATTGATTAATGTTCACTTCCCTTAAAAGGAAGTAATAACAATAATAATCACAATAATTAAGGTTTTTTTTTTGCTTTTGTTTTTAAGTTGGAGTTGGTAGACAGATCTGTAAAATAATCTAAGTGTTCTGAAAGAAGCAGATATGTTTTTATAGATTTTAAACACCAAACCTTGTTTGCTGAGATTTTTTTAATTAGCAAATACAGCAATCAGAGGGTTAAATAACTCGTATTTCCTGTTAGTAGTTGCTTTTCGTTGTTTTTAATTTATGGTATGATTCAAAGCTTTGTTTAATATATATATATAGATAGATAGATAGATATATGTGTGTGTGTGTGTGTACTGTATAGTTACGCTGATCCCTGACTTACTGATTCACTCTGTAACCATTCCGGGCAACCACTTCATTATAAATATTTACCGCTATTGCTGCAAGAAGATTAAAAAGTTCAAAAAGATTAAAAAGCAGAAAAAGCTTAAAAACATCTACACCGTTTGTACGATCCGCTTGAAATTTTTCATAAATATGTATAAAAGTATATAAAACAATCTGTGCTATATTAAAAATCTGAAAATCCACCGGTTCCCCCATTTTTAAGCAATTTTTTGATATTTTCATTTTTTGCTACATGGATTCAGCTCCATTTTATTTCCGAGATTACAAAAGTGAATCATTTACGTGACAAAACGAGGTGTTGCAATAGATACGTCTTCATATTCATCACGATCGACAGGCTTTGAAAGGAAAGTGCGATTCCAATTCGTTTAAAATAGTTTTTCCAGATTGTACACTTTAACTTTTTTTCAAAAATAAATCGTCTGCATGGATATAAGAAAGGTACGAAATCTTTCAAATGCCAAAATTTTCTTCGCGTTTCCAGAGGAGCATGGAATTCGATTTGGGTATATAAGAAAATTGAATATGAACTTATTTACTTTAATTAGCGAAGATTAAATATATTGAGTGTAGACATATTTTCGTCCAACGTTTTTTCTAGTACCCGTTGTAATTGCCTTCACAACGGACTTTCACTTCTAATTGACCGAAGATTCTTTGACTGCACTGCTATATAAGCTGTGTTCTGAATTGCCGTGTGTAAAAAGCAAATGAAAACCAACCGTCGTAAAAAATATTTTTTTAAAGTAAAATATTTGTGCGATTGTTACAGAACATAAACGATACTAAGCGTTACGTTTAACTGATGACACAGCCGGGACTTGCTTTTATATAAGGGGACAGTGAAGCCCATGGCTGAGTGGTAACGCATTGCCCATTGAGCCGCCAAACCACAGGTTCGGGATTCGATTCCCTGGCTTGGCAAGAATGGCTCAGTAGGATGTCTCGGAAAATACGAATGTCTGAAAATGTTTGCTCCCCGGAGTTTTTCTGGTTCCTTTTGGTGTGAAATTACAATGTGGGAAATTTTAAGTCTGTAGGTCAACGTTTGAGTTTGCCTGCTAGGGCATAAAGATTTAATTTTTTTTTTTTGAGAAAATGCGCCATTTTCGGGTTTAGTGATTTCTTTTTAAACATTTCCCCTGCATTTGATATTAAGTTTTTATGAGTTCTTAAGTCTTAAAGAAGTACAGATTTGCATATAAATATGATACATATAAATTGTTTTCACAGCAGAAATTACTTATTCAAGAATGAAAATGAAAAAATCAACTCCCTTCACATTATTGAACTTTTTTCTCGTACTGATTATAAATGTATATTGATATAATAATATAATTCCCAATGAAAGTATTAGAACATTGTTGGCATAGTAACAAAATACTACCTGAAAAAAACCCACAAAATATACGTTTTACAAATACGGCTAAATTTTAAGCTGAGTAAAATTCAAGTAACCTATTTTAAAGTAAAATAAAATTCCTATATAAGTGCACTTAGCACTTAAAATCTTACAAATGTTTTAAGCAGGATTTAGTGAAGGTTGGTGCTGATTTCCTAGATTGTTAAACTGACTATAGAACGCACTGCCTCTGTTCTTCATCAATCGTAATTTTCTGAGAAAAATCCTGCACCAGCTTGACTCCACTTTCTGCTGTATCGTTGGCGACATTTAAGCTTTTTACAAATAATTTTATTTCATTATAGTCAGAATCCTCTTCCCATGTCAATGGACATTTTTTCTGCCAGGATCCATTCTGCTTAAATATTTCAGAAAGTAGCCATGAACTGGGTCCTACTAGCTGAAATAATTTTGTTTGTAAATTTAAATTTGAGAATACAGGAACGCCCTTTGGTAAAGTTATCGATTCATTCTTGAATTTTAACAATGGAGAGGCGATTTTTTTCTTCTCGGTTTCAGAAATCTTTTTTGAAAAGAGCGAAAATCGTATTGTCTCCCCTGCCAAATACCACAAGTGTCGATTTAAGGCTGCCAGAGCAGCCTGAGTAACCTCAGGATCGATAGCTTTCTAGCTGTTCAAACAATGGCAAAGCATAACGTCATTCACAGGAGCATCTACAGCTTTTAGAGCATTAAACCAGCATTTAATATAAACAAGAGAATCAAAAACGCATATTTTACGCAGGTTTTCAACTTCTTTTGGATCATAACCCAATTGCCTATTAAATGCGTACGTTTTTGCCCCATAAATTACTGTTGCCATCCATCTTGCTTTATAGAAAGCTCCAGGCTTCTGTCGGTGAATTCCTTGAGGTGGAATTTCACCTAATATTGTTAGTAAGACTTCCCGTGAATTCCTTATAGCCTCCAAGAAGAAATAGCTTCTTCTTTTTGCTCAAAACAAGTTTTAAGAATGTGATGGCTTCCTCTTTTAAAGATTTTAGCTTCCTGTCACTTACTTCAATCTTTTCTAAATTATCTAAATTGTTTGAAACAGTTTCCCATTGAGATTGGAGCTCTTTAAAATCTAAATTATCTGGACTCATAGATTGTCCGAAAATAGACAACCACACTGCAGACTCAATTAACTCTACGACATGGCAGGGGCGTAGCCAGAGGGGAGGCTGGGGGGGCTGCAGCCCCCTCCCCTGAAATGGGACACTTTACTTAGCTTGCAATTTGATATTTAGCTTACAATTGAACTTTAGCTTACAATTGGATACCCAGCTCTCCCCCCCCCCGAAATAAAATCCTGGCTACTCTACTGCCACATGGTGTCGTCAAGCGAGGTAAAATAATTTCTTTTTCAAACGTGTTTCTAGCCTTACACACGTTCCATTTATCCATCCACTATTTGTTGCAGTTGTGTCAAAGGAAAGGCCAATTATACTTTCTGATACACTCCATTTTTGAGTCAATTGAAAAACTCTTTTTGCTTGTATTTTAGCAGTTTCGTCAGGTATATTTGGCATCCCTAACAACTTTCCCTCCATGTACTCGGACTGCGTGTCGTTGAACTGAAAGTAGGGCTAAAAGTTATAATTGTTTGACGGGTTAAAGCACAAGTCTCCAAAGTATATATATATATATATATATATATATATATATATATATATATATTTATAGAAAGAAGTAAAGTAGTAAAGATTATCACGAAAATTATGAGCGCAGCAACTGCAGCTCTAATATAACTTCTCGCGCCTATAGTGACATTGTATTATAAAACCCGAAAAACCCCAGTCTTTGTCAAAAAACATACAAAAACAAGACAATAAACATAAAAATGCTATAACCAGCTAATTCATCAGAGGGAGACTGGTGTGCTTGTTAGTTACAGGTTTCTGGACTGGTGTCAGGAGATTGTGAACTATTGTATACAGAATTATAACTATTGTATTAACAGAATTATTGAAGCTTAAATATCTTGAAATATTGCCTGTTTAATATAATTTTAGTTTAATCAACGGACACCAGTTCTCCCTGACCTGTAAAAAAGATTTTCAAACATTGTTAAAATAGAAAATGAAAAAAACATACTTAAAATGTGGCTGCACCTAACTTCCAGCCGTAACTCAAGAAAATTGAAGAAAAATAATCCGTGTATCTTGCAATCTTGGCCATATTCCATTCCAGTCAGCGTCCGACAGTCTCGTTGCCACATCCATCTGTGCGCGTCCGAAAACTAGGCTTTAGCGTGCAGATATCATTCGCAAACCGCTGCGGACGCAAAAATATATAGGCAAGCCCCACCTGTAACTTTTGGACTATTTCCAGGGGTTTAAGTTATTTTTAAGGTGTCTAGTGTAATAATCAATAAAACCCAAGGGAAATGAGTTATTGTAAAACAATTTTGCAGAAAGTAGATATATTTGTGAATTCAAACTATAGCTATTGTTGCATATTCGAAAAAATCTTAACATTTGTCCAATTAAAATATTAACAAAGATTTTTCTATGTAGATTTGAGGTCCAGTGTGGCAAAGCAACTGTATCGAAATTAAAATTTCTTTTTTTATCATATATATCTATATATAGATCATTATCATATATATCTATATATAGATCATTATCATATATATCTATATATAGATATTATCATATATATCTATATATAGTACAGATTTATTATTTTTATATTAGTCTATACAAAATATAAAAATAATAAATCTGTACTACTTAAAAAATTCTCTGCTTTTTCGAAAAAATTCAAACTAAATATAAATAAACATAATAACTTTGCAAATTTTTTGCCACTCCGAAATTTCACAAAAACCCCATAACATTCAGATTTATTTGTAACACAAGAAATACAGTGAGTACTACAGTTAACATCATTTTTCAAAATACATTGAGTAAAATCTATAATTTTCTGGAGGGCAAATTTATTCATACGCAATATTTTTGGTCTATTAAAAACAGCTTCTCACTAACACAGCAACTAAATAATATGGTTATAACTAGTCTGCAAGTTTATGATTTTGAAAATTTATTTACAAATATCCCAATAGATGACCTTTATAAAACGCTTTTAAATACTTTTGATGATTTTGAAATAGAATCTGCACTTAACATAAATAGAGAGTTTTTTGTCACTATTTCCAATTTCTGTTTAAATAATAATTACATAAACTTTAATTCCGAAATATACAGACAAATTAAAGGTATCGGCATGGGTGCTAGTTATTCCAGTACTGCAGCTAACCTGTATCTCTTCTATTATGAGTATGTTTTTACATCCTCTAATACAATACATTTTTCCGTATTTCGATACATAGACGACATTCTTGTTGTCAATGGCGATTTTAATAAAATTAAAGATAGGATCTATCCCTCTTGTTTAAAGCTTAATCAAGCAAATGACAGCCATTATTCCGCAGTTTTTTTAGACTTGAAGTTGAACATTCTAAATAACTTTCTATATATAGATATATATGATAAAAAAAGAAATTTTAATTTCGATACAGTTGCTTTGCCACACTGGACCTCAAATCTACACAGAAAAATCTTTGTTAATATTTTAATTGGACAAATGTTAAGATTTTTTCGAATATGCAACAATAGCTATAGTTTGAATTCACAAATATATCTACTTTCTGCAAAATTGTTTTACAATAACTCATTTCCCTTGGGTTTTATTGATTATTACACTAGACACCTTAAAAATAACTTAAACCCCTGGAAATAGTCCAAAAGTTACAGGTGGGGCTTGCCTATATATTTTTGCGTCCGCAGCGGTTTGCGAATGATATCTGCACGCTAAAGCCTAGTTTTCGGACGCGCACAGATGGATGTGGCAACGAGACTGTCGGACGCTGACTGGAATGGAATATGGCCAAGATTGCAAGATACACGGATTAATTTTCTTCAATTTTTTTGAGTTACGGCTGGAAGTTAGGTGCAGCCACATTTTAAGTATGTTTTTTTCATTTTCTATTTTAACAATGTTTGAAAATCTTTTTTACAGGTCAGGGAGAACTGGTGTCCGTTGATTAAACTAAAATTATATTAAACAGGCAATATTTCAAGATATTTAAGCTTCAATAATTCTGTTAATACAATAGTCTATAATTCTGTTAATACAATAGTTCACAATCTCCTGACACCAGTCCAGAAACCTGTAACTAACAAGCACACCAGTCTCCCTCTGATGAATTAGCTGGTTATAGCATTTTTATGTTTATTGTCTTGTTTTTGTATGTTTTTTGACAAAGACTGGGGTTTTTCGGGTTTTATAATACAATGTCACTATATATATATATGTATATATATATATATATATATATATATATATATATATATATATATATATATATAGAGCTGTATATAGTTAGGGGGTACATTTTATGATTATTTTCATAAAATAATCAAAAAACGTACGTGGTCAAAAACGTTTGGAGACTGATTTAAATGCACAGTAGGATCGCTTATTTTTCTTCAATTTTCGCATAAATTAACTCTTTCTTGTTGTGATTGAACTTGATATACGCTATATTTTATACATAGAAAATTATTTTTAAATATAACTAGTAAAAAAACTATTTCCTTAAGATGAAGGAACATATTTATAGAACTTTTTAAATTATTACGAAATTTACGTTTTTCGTACTTTTTTACTCTTTAATGCCTTACAGGCAAACTTTAACGTTGACCTAGAGTCTTCAAATTTCACACGTTTTACTTTCTCACCAAAAGGAACCATAAAAACCCCGGGGGAAAACATTTTCAGATATTCGTATTTTCCGATGCACCCTAATGACTCAGCCTTCTATCCGCTAAGGGAGTCGATAACGGCGTATTAGTAAATTATATATATATATATATATATATATATCCTCCTCTCGTTAATTAAATTAAATATATATGTATATATATATATATATATATATATATATATATATATATATATATATATATATATATATATATATATATATATATATATATTAATTTATTTATTTAATTTAATTAACGAGATATGCACACGTTATTTAGTTTTTATTGACTTAGGTTTTCTGAAGTACTCGGTTTGAAAATTTGTGTACTACAAAAATCATAACAGGATTTCGTCGTCAACATTGGCACGACAGCCCTTTGTGGGCCCTTCCGTTGCGATCGCGGAAATTTTCGACTGATTTCTATTTTTCCTATTCAAGTGAAACCTGTCTATCCCTTTTGGATCACGTGACACTGCGATCGGTGTTTTGCTATCGCTTTTTCAAAAGCGATTTTGTTTTCGAGAACATGGCGGACGTACTGTTGATAAGAAGATTACAACAACAACGAAGGCGTCGTGTACCTCGTTATTTAAAATTACGAAGCAATCCGTTGGAATTATCAGACAGGGAATTCTGCAAAAGATTTAGGCCTGCGGAATGCTGAATTTTCTCGCAGAACAGAATTTCTGTAGGGTTTATTTTCTGTCAGCCCTTGAGTTCCACTCTAGCAGAAACTACGATGCAGGCGCCATCTATAGTCCTCATTTTAAATCGTTTATTGCTCGGTACATTTGATGATTGAAACAGCGCGAAAAAATACCTGAATAACGAATAATTTCTCGCTAAAATAAGCATCCTAGCAACCCTCCTAAACAAATACAAATATTCATACCATTATATTAAGGATGTCTTTGATTGTTAATTATATATCAGAACATAAAATAGATAGTAATTCTACCCCTCCATTATAATTATAAACAGCTTCTCTGCTACAGAAAAATAAAATGTAGTAGGCAAACTGGAGAACAATTATCTACTCCTATACTATTATTAATAATTTTCTAAAAAAAAATCTTCATAAATTAAAAATGTATTTCCATGATTATAAACATACAAAAAATATTAACCTAAACCAGTTAAAATTTTAAAGCATTAACCTACAATACTGTTGGGGAAAAAAATTAAAACACAGCCTGTTGTCCGTTGCAGCTCAAACATAAATAAATAAACAGTTAGTCGTCGCCATTAAGTTAAAAGTTTCTTCCAGAGAAAGATTCAATTTTTTTATTGGTTAACAGCGACTTTCTACGTCACCGGACGTTGCGTTTCCACTCTGTGGCGATAAAGTTTCGATCTAGCAAACCTGTAAGTTCGATCGCCTATTTTGTTTCAATTTGAATACACTTTTGCGATCGCTTGTAAAAGCGATCGAACTTCAAGAGAGAAAACGATCGTTTTGGAGACGACCGATCGCGTTTCGTTTGAATCGGGCCCCCATTCCACCCTTTACATAACAGGATTTAGATGCTGTGAAACCGAACACAAAGGGAGGATTGTACACGTGGAAAACATTATGGTCATGCTCAGTGTCGTTAGCATTAAATAATGGAAAAATTTTACTATAAACTCGAAGAAGAATATTCCGCATTTTTCCAATTCTTTACTATTTGTGCAGTTCTGCGTAACATCGTTTATCTTTCCGATATCCACCCTCAATTAAATCATTCTTCTTGTAATGTTATGCAAATAAGCGCATTATTGATTTCAATGTGAAAACATTTCTAATATGCTATTAATTATAAAATTGCTATTTTAGTAAATTGAAATTCCAGTATAAATGCAAGTGTTGGAAATCAATGTCTTTAAAAAGGTTATGGTTGTCCCAATAAAAGTGCATTCAATTTTGAATTAAGAATGATTAAAAAATGTACCATGCAAGAGAAAACTTTCAAAATTACCTTATTTTAATGTGGAAAACTGATAATAGAAAGAATATTTTCTATGAGACAGACAAAAACAAATACCAAGAAAAGTTACCCCAAAGTATTTCATCAAAAATATCTTCTAATGTTTAGTGTTTCAAAAATGGTCTTTACGTCTAAACAATAGAAATGATTCACCACAAAGTCATAAAAAATGGATGTCTCTTTGATCTGTGTTGGAACAAAAATTTAACGTTTTTAATATATATTTTCATCTGAAATAGAAAATAACGCTATATAATTATTTCGTTGAAAACTTATATTGTCAATCCTTTTTGTCATTTTAAAATATTGATTTTTTTTTTTTTACTGAAATGAGATTTATGAATTATTTTTCTAAAACTTAAAATGCAAGAGTTCCGCTTAATCTTTTGGCATTTAGAATTTCTTATATTCATACATAATGCAAATGATTTCTTTTTTCTTTTTAATTTCACTTTAGAGTTATTTAAAACATTGATGAATCAGTCTAAAATAAGAACATTTTATGTTGAATTTGCCCTTACTTTTGAAAACCGAATAGTGTATAATACGGCATAGTTTTCTTTACTTGCATCTAAATGAAACAATTATTAATATGAGACGACACTGAAGAAATCCAAATTTCTACCTAATTAATGTAGTATCAAAAAATTGGCAATCTAACTTTATGGAAAATATGACACTATTTTTAAATGACCAGGATTTTTAAAAGCGATCTTTAAAAGCTTGTGTTAAATATGTTAAATATGTTATATTTAACACAAGCTTTTGAATAGCTTACTGTGTTATCCTGTTCATAATTTTTAAGTTGAATAATAATAAAATAAAACAGCATGATAAAATTAAGTATTAATTTAAATAGTTTGAGTACAAACATATATTTCATTCATAATTAACACAGAATTGGACATTTTTAATTTATCTTGAAGATTAATTAATTTTTAAATCTGAAATATAAATTTGAAAACCATTAATGTAGAAAACACTGTATAAAAAATAATTTATTTAGCGCATTTTTATAGTACTAACCAAGCAATATATTTCTTAGATTATTTCCAAATAAATATAATAAATCTCAAAATTTTTATTCAGAAAATTATAGAATATTATAATGAGGTAATCTTATCAAACATGCAACGTTCAAAATTCGTTTGAAAATTATGCGTGTGTGTTTTTATTTTCTGGAATATAATATGTTATCTAACAATTTTCCAATTATCTTGATAATACTAATGCAAAGTATCTTAATACCTATCTGTTTCATAAAAAATATTTTTTGTAATGATTTGGGCCTATCTTATAAATTTTCAATTAATTGTTTCAATTGTTTGTAACTACCGCTAATTTAATTAGTTATCTGATGAAACGGGCTGAAATTTCTTATCTCAGGATTCTAATCATCCAATTTTCAATATTTTCCTTTCGTTTTATTGATTATAATCATACTTTTTATTATCTTCTCAGATGTTTTGAAGAGCAATAAAGCCTTCTAATTAAAGCATAAACAAATTCAATGCCACATTATCAAAGGAGTGATTCATTTGTAGTGCTGAATTTATTAACAATAAAATTCAAAGTTAATGAATTAGATTCCTTCTAAAGGATTTGATTGATGTTTTATTAAACGGGGAGATACTGAGAAATCTTTAATAATTAATTTTCATATATCCTTTGTTAAAAACATTTTAAATATTTAAATTAATAGAATTTTATACTAAGGTATCTTGATTGATATCATTTACATATATTGTTTTTAAACATTTTCCTTAAAATTTTATGAAATTGTCTTCGGTTTCGTCACTGAAATTATTTTTAATTTTTCACTACATAAAATTTAGTTTGGAATATTATTTCTTAAAAAGTAAGAAATGATATTTAGTGCGTTTTCTTCAATATTAAGGATATATGTATTATATGTATGTTAAGGATATAAGTATTTTTAGTGCGTTTTTTTTTTTCAATATTAAGGATATATGAATGTGCTTTGTAAATTTTTCATTATTTATTGTATTTTTCAAAGGCCTTCTTTACTTAAATGACAGAAACATTAAGTAAACCGCCTATGGTAATATAAAGTAATTTTTCATGGTATAACTTGCACATATTTCTGACTCATAATTAAATAATTATTTTACTCCAACAATTTATTTTAAAACTATTTTTAGAATTTAGAGTTTAACTCCTTTAATAGTATTTTAGCATTTTCAACAATTTTAATTCATTTCTGCAATCTACTAGCATTCTGTTAACGAGTAATAAGCTGCAGATAAATAAAATTTTCAGTCTGAAAAACGACAAAAAAAATAGTAAGTTAAATAATCTGAAAAAGGTTTTTTATTACTTATTAAGCCTTGGAAAACTTAGTTTTAATCCTCATACTTAATTTTTCAAGCTGAGTTAAACATTGGTGCGACGGTCCACACGCGGGCCAAGGCCTGCGCAGCCCAAGCACACCTTCGGGACCATGGGCTCTGGGTTGTGGAAGCATATGCCTCGACCAGGCTGTCAGCTTGATGCCAAGAGCCTAGTGTTTAACTCCTAAGTAATCTTGGTCCTCATTCTATCGACCCACTCAAGGGATGAAAGACCGGCTGAACCTTGCTCAGCCCGGGAATCGAACCCCGGACCTGTCATGGCAGCACTAAGCAATAACAGTACTTAGATTTTTAATTCTGCATAATACAAGCTATTCTGAAAATGACTAAAGAAAATACATTTTATTTAACCTGATATACAAAGCATTGTAATTGTATTTTAACTGTATTTTTGTTGTACATACAGCATAGTTAAAGATCTACTGCCATGTCAAAAAATTTAACCAAAAAAGCAATTAAATTATTTTGCAATATTTTCCCCTTTCTGAGTAATAATCTTATCGGATTGAATAGCTATTCCAATACTGAAGATTTATAGGATTGATAAATTATTTATTATTAGTTCTTTTACTCCATATTTATCAGGGAGTATTTAGCTGGATAAAGAAGTTTTGGGAATTAATCTTCTTTCATGAACTAACTACTCTTGTGGCTGGTGCAGTTAATAAAATGAAATACTCTTTACATTTTTATCTGTGCTTAGATGCAAAAGCGATTTCGTTAGCGTTACACACATATGACAAATTGATCTCCGTGTTTACTTCTTCTTCAATAAATCTGTTCTTAGACATAATACGTTTTGTAACATTTTAAACAAAAGTTAAAACAGTCAAAGCAAGTTTTAAAAGAGTGTTTGGCTACGAGTACGTGTCTGAATTCTGCCCAAGACTCGCTATTTTAAACTAAGAAAGTATAACAGGAAAATGAGAAATTTAAATATGAAAAACTGTAGACATTCACGCTATTAACTCCAGAAGATCCATGAACTATTATCAGACTTTCCAAAGTGACTTTCTGAAACTGTGATAGTTACGCAGAACTTTCATGTAAAACTAATTAATATTAAAAAAAAATAAGTGTAATTACGTATACCTTCTTAAAACTTAAAAAGTTATCCAGTCAGAGATATTTCAGTTTAACGACAGAAGCAAAGCAGTGTAGCATTATTAATTTTCAACTGATTTTCTTGAACAATTCAGGTTTTTTAAACTTGAATTAATTATTATTTTTTGCTTTTTTAAGAAACTAAATGCTATCGTATATTGTATCATGCAGAATTATTCTTTTTTCTTTCGTGCGTTATCTGGTAGAGGCTTTCCCCATTTACATAAAATGTCCCTTTTGAATCAATTAAACTAGAAAAATATGAAATACAATACTGTATACTAAAATAAATAAAATCTTTGTAGAAAAAAAAACACACATAAAATGTTACTAACAAGTAACATTTTATGTGTGTTCTTTTTTACAATTTTTATTTATTTATTTATTTATATTTATTGTATCATTTAACACCAGTATTTTGAATGTTTTTTTCGTAATACTGTATACTGTTTAATTCTGTGGTTTTAAGTATGAAAAATAAACAATATGAGGAGTGTCTTTCCGATAAATGTAGCTGTAGGATAGATAAATTTCCAACTTATAATTAGAATGGAGAATTGGCTGCAATGCCTTCATCTTGAAAAGATTTTCTCACGAAACATTTTATCTTCCAAATTTTTAAAAAGCATTTCATAAATAACTTTATTAAGTTTGATCCGAATGTGATATAAATTTACCAGCTTTTAAAATTGCCATAATATGAAGTTAGTAAGTAGCTCTGATGACAAGTCGTATGCTGGATTAAAAAATTATTAAAAATTCTTCTCATGAAGTAATATTATTTTCTCCTGAACTTATTCTATCGGGAAAGTAAAAAAAAAAAAAACTTTTCAGGAATGATTGGGATATGTCAGAACAAGCAATTTTCTCGTCTAATCATTTTGTCAAGAGGAAAATAAATTCTCAGAGATAGTATCTTGAAGAACTCAGTATGAGCACTCATTTATGTAACGATTTCCCGAGTGAAATCATCTCTTAAATGGAAGAAAATAAGTCCATTGCGAAAATCAAATTACTGGCTTCTAAAATAAGGTTTTGAAGAATGTTAACAATTTTTAGAAGATGTATTTTTTTTCAGGTCGAATATGTTAAAAAAAACACGTTTGTTGTTAAAATTACTTATTTTACAGATAATTTTAAAAGATTCTTAAGCTACTCAGGTACAAAAAAGTATGTTTTTCAATTATAAATTTGTACGATGCAAGTGCATTATTCAAGAATAGTGCAACCTACATATATTTTTATGTTAAAGCATACCTTTTATGTATTTTGATTTTTGCAATAAAAAACGATTTTTTTCAGCAAGAATGAAAGCCGAAAACCATGGTATAAAGAAGAGGATTCAGCTGAAATCAATAACAGAGCCAGGAAATCTTACGAAGCATTGCTCACAGTTACTGCTAGGATACCCCAAACAGCTGAATACGCCGAATTTTCCAAAGGCGTCAAAACACTTGCACAGGAATATTTTCATAAGCCATATGGGAAAGAAGAGGTAGAAATTTTTTTCAATATATTTATATTTTAGGGAAGCAGAACGCTCAACAGTGTTTTTCTAGATGCAAATTTTCGAAAAGCGTAACGAAGGATTTATTTTTAGGTTAATACGTATGTCACTGCCTTCCATGATGCTGTGATTTTGTATTCCTTAGCAGTAAACGAGACGTTAAATGAAGGTTACAGTTTAAAAAATGGATCTATCGTCACTCAGAAAATGTGGAATCGCACCTTTGAAGGTAAGGCTATTAATTAAGTAGGCTTGCAATTTCAGTAACAGATGCTTGGAGGAGCACTGGAAGAATATAAAACTCTTTAATTTGCATTAGGGTTGGTTGTGGGTAATTGCGACGATGGCGTAGTTATGACAAATGACATTTTAAATGAATAGTCACAAAGTTTCGTAGCAGTGATTGCTTTAATTCTTAACTTGTGTATGACACCTACTATAACGTAATCTTTCTATTTTTTTTTTCAGAAAATTACTTAAAAGTGCTTTAAATCAGCGTATATTTATTTTCACATCAGACACTTTTTAGTGTAAAATGCTCAAATTTTGTGCATCACCCCATGCATTTTCTATGGGTTCCACATTTTTTTCTTTCACATTTTGTATTTATATAAATATAATCCCTTAAAAATTTTAACTGATTTCATGAAATTTTGTACATTTTCTTATGTTACTTCTTAATTTATTACATATGTTTATGGTCCATAATAAAAGCCGAGGTCAATGATTTGGGTACACCCTGTATACATATATATACAGGGTGTACCCAAATATGCATTTATAGTATATATGCATTTATGGCATATTCTCTAGGGCAGAAGGCTAAGCCGAAGAAATATCACTTTTCATAAAAGCATTAACCTCAAATTCTGTATTTAATACCTTTTAACCGAAAGATAAGAAAAATAAAGATATCTGCAGAGAAATTAGAAAAAAAATCCCAGATTGTCAATAAAAATCGAAAAGTAATACTACCATAACATAAATATTTTTTAACCGATTTGAGTTCAATGAGAAAACTAATCAGTGTTTTTTTAGCGATTTTTTTATGCATGTTCAGAAATAATTCTTTACCACGCCTACCGATTTCGACGATATTTTTTATTTGGAAACTGGTGGTCCCATATTAATTTGGAGAAGTTTTGATGATCTCATCAATGAAAAAATAACTGAACTCTTCAGTTCTTATGAGCGCATAAACTATGCTCAGGCAAAACTCGTATGTATTGGAGAATATGATTTTCTGTAATGTCGTTATGGTAATTTTATTTCTTTTCTTATATATCATTAAAAATGTAAATAAATACTTCAGAACACTTTTTAAAATATTTCACAAAGAAATTTCTAGAAAAGAGTGATAATAAGTAAAACATGATAAGCACTCATTTCTTTTCATTTTGCCGTTATGCTTATTCTTTATTATTACAAAAAAAGTACAGTATAGGAAAAAATATCTGACACTGTTCTTTGAATTACTTTTATAGGTATTACTGGTAATGTGAGTATCAATGAACAAGGGGACCGCTACGTTGATTATTCGTTATTAGACATGGATTCAGAGACAGGATTGTTTGAAGTAAGTGTATTTTTTCCTCGGCTGTATACTTTATTATTTCTACTTTTTCTGTGCTAAATTTTTGAGTTTGTATCACATTATTTTGCAGTATATAAGTATTGCCTATGGTCTTTTCATTATTATATATATATATTTTAGACATCTTTCTATGTGCAATCTAAAATCTTTCAATGTGCATTGTCAACGTCAGTGAAGTTCGTTCATGAACGTTTTTGCAGATGAAAAAATTGATGGGGAGAGCAATTTCCAATCGTTATCACTGGTAAGTGGAAGGACGGTGAGGGGATGAGCTACTACTCTTGCAGTACGCAACCAAATAATACAGTAGTGGTATTTCGCAGCACCAAATTACCCGAATATTCAACTTGAGACAATATACAGAGCGTAGTATTATATGAAACGATTCATTACAACTGGATATAGTCTCCCAAGAAATTCTCCGGTCGGAAGTTAGCATTGATTGATCTGGAAGTAAGGCTATTTTATCAACATATTCGTAAAAACAAGCACTTGGACTATATACTCGCTCTTGAAATGAATCTACGCCCTTAGTGCAACAATTGTTTGAAAGAAAAATATATATGTATTTTTTTAAGGGCAGGCACTCGAGCATGAGTCATTCGCAACAACTAAGGATTGAAATATTGGCCATTTTATTGTGGGAGCACTCTGTAGGTGTCCAAAGTACCCCCTGGACAAATTAACATCCAAGGCCAAGCCTGGGAATCGAACCAGGACCCAAGATGTGATACAATGGTTCGTTAGCCATTACATCATCTGCCTAGCACAGAAAACAATATATTTTTTAACCAAATGATGCAAGGTCTCATACGGTGAAGAAAACAGAAACGGCTACGTACGAAAACAGTCCTTGTTTTAAGTGGCCAACAGCAAGACCGGATCTCTCTCCTGTATGGCATATTTCCAGAATTCTTAATAGGAAGCTAGCTCTGCGTCCGTCTTGCAATATACAGCAGTTTAAAGATTATTTACCGCAGGATTGGGTAAAAAAATGCACATTGAGTCATATATTTTCGTGCATGCCTAAACATCTTGCTTAAGTTATCCGCACGTAAAGGTGACGCCATCTCTTAGCAATCGAACCGAACGAACATTTTTGACTTTAAGTGTGGAAAGAAATAAACTTGGATAGTTTATTACGACTCTCTTAACGAATTGTTGCAAACTACCACAAATGCTGTTGTCTTGAGCATGTTAAATGTGAATAAAATGTTCCTTTCGCACATACGCTTCTCGTCTTTCACATTTTCCGTATTTTAAGATATTGCTTATGAGAACGAACTTCAACGACGTTTACGTTATATTTAACTAAGCCCTTTACTCTTTCATCAGAAGAAAATATGATTCAAATGTATAAAATGATTTTTTCAAAAATGTACTTTAATTCCCTTTACAAGGCATTGCATGTTACTACTACTGTGATTCTAAAAAAGTTTGCATTTTCTACATTTTTTTTTCGGTTTTTTATATGTTTTAGTTTATTCCGAAATATGTCTTATATTTCTAATGGTTAATGTTTTTAAAGGTATGAACAGCCGTAATCTTGCTTCTGATTTGAGTACGATCACCTAAAAAGTAACCAAAGTATGAACCACTTTCCTATCAGGAAATAATTCACTATGCTTTCAAAAATAGAAACTGGAGACCATTTATAAAGTTTACTCACTTACATTTTACAGAGAAATGTTTTTTATTCTACGCTCGTTTTCGGCATTTCTGCCACTTGTTGACGAACATCCCAATAAAATGATGAAGAGCTACAAAAAAATATTTGTATACACAAGAGAGGAGTTGTCAGTCAAAAACTTTAAAATTTATGAGCAGTCTTTGAGGTGTTCGCCATCCATATCACCATGGTGGTACAGAGGCTTTTTGACCTATCCGATGTAAGTCTTTTTGAAGGTAATCATGTCCTCTTGATATCCAAAAACGTGCGACCTCAAGAGCTCTAGGTAAGGAGGTACACTGCAAAAAAAAGTCTGTTAAATTGACAGAAAAAAACTGTCAGCCAGGACGCCAGTTTATTTCCGTAAATTTTACAGAAATCTTCTGTATTTTTTTCCTTATATGGAAGATTTCTGTAAAATAAACTGAGAATCTGTAAAATGTATAGAAGGTTTCTGTAAAAAAAACGAAAATAAACTGGCTGACAGTTTTTATCTGTAAATTTGACAGACTTTTTTTGCAGTGTAGGCATTCTATCACTTTTATCAAGCAGAGTTTTCCACTGCTTATACATAGCTGTATAATCATAAAAGGAAATTCTATTATATCTGATTCTATTGTGGATGGTTCTTTTGGTGTAGCTCAAAGGTAAAGGAGGGTTTAGCTGCATCATAAGAGATCCAGCTTTGACAAGTTCATATGCCTGCGTATTTCCGTGAATGCCACTTGCCACAGTGACTCGGAATCCACTGGGTAGCAAAGCATAGCTGCTTGAAAATCAACAAAGAAAACAATATTGTCTATTGCAATATTCTGATTATGGATGTTACTTAATTTGTCAATGATTTTGTTAATTCGTAAATGATATAGCAGCAATTTTACATCAACGTTATTACAGTATTTTCCCACAGGACAGCTTATAGTGAAAATACAAGAATAGTCTCCAGCAACGGCAGTTTTTATTGCGTTCTCTACCGAACCATCCGTTTATCTATGGAACCAATCTTCAGAAGGATATATGTTGTGTATGGTAGCCTTTACATAAAGAAATATAGTATATAGGGTTAGTAAGAAATAAGTTTCCCTCTTGAGAGGCCCCCGAATTGCGTTCCATTGGTGCAAATAACATAAAAATTTTAACTACGGATAATTCAAATGATGAACTTGACCTTTATTACAGGACAGCTTATAGTGAAAATACAAGAATAGTCTCCAGCAACGGCAGTTTTTATTGCGTTCTCTACCGAACCATCCTAAAAACCTATAAATACGGAGTAGGGTTTCCACTCAATTTCTGAAAAAAAAATTCCCTGAGATTTCCAGGTTTCCCAGACCATCATGTGATAAAAATCCAGACTATTTTTTATGTTTATGACGTCAACTTTGCATATGTTCTTTAATAATAGTTTCTTTCTTTTTTTAATAAAATCAAACTTCACCAATAGGTGTCAATATGGACAATCTGTATTAATTGGATAAATTTAAAATCCGAAGCGTCATTTGCTTTACAGGATATACCTACTAACATTATTCTTTGGATAAGAAGAACATGCGTAAGGATCGGATCTGTACGAGGATTCATTTCTTTTCTGTACACGTTTCAAGAAAGCGCGACTGGTAAAATTGTTCTACCTGAAATAAAAGAATTCAGCGGCACCTTTAAAAGAATTTCGTCATATGAAAAAGATACGAAGAGGTCTAATGTATTAATATGACCGACGCAAAATGCAACAACTGAGCAACTAAGCATTCTTTCACGCAGAGTTCGAAAGCAAAGTCAGTCCTCTGCATTCCAAAATATAGCAAACGCGGTCTTGGAAGCCAGCAGTCAGTTGTCGCATGGTAGTGCGAGCCTGACAGTTGTTTCCGGTGTAGAGTATTAAATATTTGTACGTGTTTTTCAACACCCCTTATCATTTGAATGTGTAATACAAATGTTATGTGATTTGGACCAATCCAACTCATTCTAGAACCCTCTGAAGTGGCCAGCATTTTTCTTGCTAACCCTGTATATCAACTAGTGATTTAAAAAAATATTGCTTGTATTTAAACACATTGTTGCTGAGTACTTTGCTCAGAAACAAGTTTTAAAAAATTATTTGCTAGTGAAAAGAAGTTTAGTTAAGATACTTATAGTTATCATTACAATAGCCTAGTAAAATCAACATACGAACAAAATAATAAAACAAAAACAATAAATTACATTAATAAAAATAATACATTTAAAAATAAAACAATGTAAGGGAAAAATTATGTACGGATTATTTATATAGCGTTTTTTAACAGCATAAAACAGAAATTATTAGTTTGAGAAATTATTTTACAAAATTAACAAATTAGGACAATTTCTTATCCGAAACTTTAAAATAATAAATTTAACCTAATGAAAAGTTTTAATGGAACACTTTTACTAAAAATTCATAGCAGTTTTACTTATCTATGCCATTATTTTTCCTTACTGTAAACGATATACCTAAGAATTTCATTAAAAATACAAAAGCCCCGAAGGAAAAAAAATACAAAATGTATTTATTTAACAACTCAAATTTACGGTTTTGTGAAAATAAGTGATAAATTTTATGATAACATTGCTTGGATAAGTTTTATTCACTTTTCTTTACTCTAATGGAGATTAAAATAAGTTGCTCACACGGATCTCGGTAATTATTTTGCATTTTAATTTGATAGCACTGTAAAGCTAATAATTTATGTATTTTCTTTTTAAGGTTGTTGCTAACTACTATGGTGTAAGTCAACAGTTTGTTGATGTTCCTGGTAAGTCAATCCGATGGGCAGGAAATCGAGACTCTCCACCACTAGATGTACCGGAATGTGGATTTGATGGATCTTTGTGTACAGATGGTATATGATAGTCATTTATGCATTAATTAATTGTAAAATATTAGATAGTCAAAATGTCCTCACAAAAATCAGAAATCATTGAAAAAACCTATAAATACGGAGTAGGGTTTCCACTCAATTTCTGAAAAAAAAATTCCCTGAGATTTCCAGGTTTCCCATACCATCATGTGATAAAAATCCAGACTATTTTTTATGTTTATGACGTCAACTTTGCATATGTTCTTTAATAATTTAGCTTTCGAAAGCAAGGTTAAACGTTGTTTGTTTACAAACACTGATTTTTCCAGTCCAAATTATATGATTTTCCAGGTTTTATGCCAAAATTTGCAATTTTCCCTGACTTCTGCCTGACTTTTTTCTTTGTCAAATTGAGATTTCCTGAGCAGGTTTTCCTTGTTCTTCCTGACCAGTGGCAACCCTGCGGAGGCGTTGTTTGGACTAAAAGCTTGCTCTTGACGTGATGTTTTGTTTATATCAACTAGGGTATTTTTAATTCGGTTTGATATGTTGGTACCGTTACAGCTGAAACATTACCTGATTAATCAAGCTGCATTTTCTAAACTTTTGAAAAACCAGCATTGCTTACTTGTCTTGAAACCTTAAATCAGAAGTTTAGTTGAAGATGCCTCAAACAGTTATTTTTCATATTTTTTATGCAATACTTTCAGAGCTCCTAATCTGACGAATTTTCAGTTAAATCTATTTTTACGGGTGAACAAAACCTATGTCATGATTAGACTTAGTACAAAAAGCAGTTCCTTATGATTAATTTCTTTTTCATACTTTAAAAAGTTCATTTGTCTTTGATCACACAGTGTAATTGCTATTATGCATCATTTGAAAAATTAAAATTTTTCAAAATTAAATTTCTCAAAAAAAACAACCCCATATTAAGTATTTAGACAGTTCCATTCATGAAAACATAATTTTCATATTGCGAAATTACAAACGACTTAGCACATACTTAATTTTCATTTCAGTTCTTGAAAATGAAATGTTTTGCAGTAAACTTTTATTTAAAGTACAACGCAAACTCATTGAAGTTCGCTCACGTAAGTCTATCGTAATATAGAATTACGTGATTCTATCGTAATTCTATCGTAACAACGTAAGAACTATCAAGGCAATATTGTAACAGCATTTATGGTAGTTTGCAATAAAACAAATAGGCATAATAAACAATGCAAATGTATTACGTTGCACAACTAAAGTAAAAAATGTTCCTCCGGTTCGTTTAAAAAAAGGCGGCGTCACCTTAGATTCACTTGAAGAATACGCATATAGTACTGAGCCTTTGTCATGCCTGTAAAAAAATTGCCAAAACCCCCACCCATTTACAGCGCTTTCTTTAAAAAACACATGCTTGCAACGGGATAGATCACTAGATCCGATTTTCTCTCATAACCTTTCAGGTAATACTTCCGTACGTAACCTGAAAAGTAGATTCATTTGTCCACAGTTCCCTTTTTCCATTGAGATGAAGGACGATTTGGCTCTTGCAATACCCCAACATTTTTTTTATGATATGAGAAATGGCTTACGTCTTGCTTTGTATAATGCTTAGTCACACCTTTTGAAATATCAATTTACAGATATTTTGGAAACTGTTTTTTCCAAAACTTTGTCTTGCTCATGTGACAATGTATTACGGAAGATCTTATTGAAGAGCATTAGCTCGTCCTTTCATCATGCTTCATCTTGTCCACGAATAATGATCCTGAATGACTAAGGATTGTGCGTGAAACGGACGGATTATTCTCTTTCTTTATATTGCACAAACTTTATTGAGAAGTGTTGGGATTGAAAATGCCAAATTTTATGCTTACTTTCAGGGTTCGCTTTGTTTTTTTCAGTTTCGATATTTATACATAGCGCATAACTTCATATATTTATGCATTTTGCAATGTTTCGAGACATCCTCTTTATTTATCTACAAAAATTATAGAGAGCGAACTTCATAAACGTTGATTATTTATATTTGCATTTATTTGTATTTCTAATGAATATGTTGCAAATTTTGTCATGAAAGACTATGGCTAAGCCATTGTTAAAAATAGTAAGAAAATCTGAAAGTTAATTACTGAACTGTGTATTTGCTTAGTTTTTTTATACAGCCAGTAATATGGACATATATATTTATGAAAAAAAAGAGATCACAGATATACAGAAAATACAACAGAACTACATATGAAAATCACAAAGATAGAAAGTAAAACAGGTAAAAGTTAAATTGTCAAGTCTGCAGTCTATTTAGAAGGCCTTTAGTACTCTATCTTTAGCCTCCCAGTATCTGGAATAGACACTGGTCTGGGAGAGAACTGAAAAAACGAGCAGATGTTCAGTATTCATCACAGCAACGTTGAAGCAGAGGAAAAAAACAGGACTGACAACAATATTGAAACTGTGAAGGTGGGCATATAAGCAGTCATGCATCGTAGCTAGCCGAAAGGCAGCTACAGCGCTGCTTCTGGGATAATCTGGGATATTATGGATGTTACCTTCCCAGCATAGCATTTATCTCTTAATGTTTACTTTATTTCTTACATCTGCTTAGGTTTTGATGGTCTTATTGATTTCTGAAAGAACAATCTTATAACCAACCTGGCCATTTCGAACTTATTATATCCCCTTTGGACCAGTTCATCTGCCTTTTCATTTACGGGGATGCCGCAGCGGGAAGAAATTCACTGCAATACAACCACTTTATGGTTATCATGCAACTCCCGTAGTACAGATCTACAATGTATTACAGAATATGAAGTAGGCGCTTGGCATTGGCAGCCATTGGCGATTGCCAGGATTGCTGCCTGAGAGTCAGAGAAAATGGCGAACCGATCTGAAAAGGATGGGCGAACATTTAGATGTGTCAAAGTAACAGTAATAACCACAACTTCACCGTCAAACGGTGTCTTGTCAATTTTTAAAGGAATGTAATGAGAGAAAAATTCACAGAAAATTCCGGCTCCTGCAACACCATTTATATGAAGCCTTGAGCCATCAGTGTAAATATGTAGCCAGGCATCAGGAGGAAAGCGTTCATAGATAATTTTCTTACCTGCACTGAGCAACGAAACAGTACAGTCCTGAGTCTTTGAAACATGGCTCTAAAGATCCAATTTGCTTATTTTGTTGAGGGATTTTTAAAACTTACAGTGGTAACGTGATAAAGCTAAACCTTTGAAATGTTTTATTTCAATTTCAAGGGAAAACGCGCATGAAACACTTTTTTGCTGGATTGCATAATTTACAATAACACGCTTACTACAACTTCTTTATGGTTAAATCAGCTTTATATTATTGTGAAAAGTTCGTCTAATGTAAACTGAAATGTACTAATTTCTCGAAATTAATATCTTTTGCAGAACTTTTCCCGCAATATGTCATAGTAACATCTGTTTTGAGCGGAGTTGTTATTGTATTCATCATTATGTCTTTCTTCATCTACAGGTAAGAAATTGAAAATAGCTTGTTGATGATTTTCACATAATCCAGAGTTTTGTGATAAATTGCAGAAAATAGGTTTTAAAATCTTATCTGATTACACCATAAATTCTGATTCAGGTTTATGATCTAGCATAACTCAAATATCAGCATTATTTAAAACTGAAAGGAGCAACAAATTGAATTTCTAAATTGATCTCCTACTTATTTGAAGAGTGCATTTCTGTTATAACTTTTTTTTTTCAAAGTTATGGCAGAAAATAACCAAATTAAGCATATTTTAGTTTATGAGTGCAGCAAAGTACATAATACGACTGAATGTTGGAGGTTTGATGCCTATGCGGGGCCATCGTGATTCTACCGGGCCTGCTTGTGCACTCTGAAAGAGGCCTGCGGATGTTTCCTCATTGGTTAGACTCGGCTGTTAGATGACAGTGCTGGAACCAATAAGTGAGCATCCACAGGCCTCTTTGGATGACTCATTGCAGTGCACAAGCAGGCCCGGTAGAATCACGATGGCCCCGGCCTATTCTTCGGGAGGTTGAACTTTAGCCTTGTTCGGGAAGATGTTTAGATGTCGACCGAGATTTCTTGCACACTTTAATTAATTTAGCTGTTTGAAAAATATTGCATTACAATATTTTAAATAAAGAACTTTGTGATTAAAATTTTTGTGGAAAAATTAATACATTACGAGCAGGATGGATCCTTGGTTTTAGTAAATTGACTTTTAAACATCAGATTTTCAGAAAGCTTTTATCACTAAAAAATGTGCTATTTTTGAACAACTCAATATTTATGATCAATTACATTATTTTTAATTTACCCGAAAATTTTGATACATACATCATCCAAAGCTTTACCTAAAAGCACAAAAATAGTTTGAACATTTTACTAAAACCATTTTCTTCTATTACTTTTTAATTGAAAAACATTCATAATGGATTTTATTTTTTAAATGAAATTGTATTTTGTCTTTCCGTCATCTTGCCACACATTAAAAAAACACAAGGTGCCTCCTCTTTATTGAATTTGGAAGTATTGAAGCTGTTGGTAAATCCCATTTGGTCTAGAGGTAAGGATGTATGGCTCTTGCGCAGGAAACTCGGATTCGATTCTCGGCTGATAAAGGAAGGTTGCATGGTGTAATGGTCAAGTTTTATCATACTTATAAGAAACTTTTATAAAATAATGAAAATTCGCGTTTTAGTGACAAATAAAACCTTGCTTTAGTTACAAATACTAACTAAACGAAAAACTTTCGTTACAAATAGGAACATCTAACGGAAAATGATATTTCTTTACTTGCTCTTAAAAACGTCATTTACAAATAGAGTATGTGTTTCATTTGTAACTTAGCCCTACCAGTGGCCGAGCGCATTTGCTCTCTCAACTGGAAGGCGGAAAGTGCCTGGTTGGAATCCCGGTCGCGTCCGTCGACCCAGCCGTTCGTAGTTTTCTCCAAAACTTTGTAAATATGGGTTAGGACCCCTTAGAAAAGCACCACGGAGCGCATCCCCCTCCCTCAGCCTTGATTCCTTTATTATTTTTTTTATTAAAAACCTATTTTTTTAATTTTTTATTGAAAATTATTTTAATACGTTATTTTTTTGTGGTTGTTGTTCGTTTGTTCTTGGTATCATTACGTAGATTAAATGGCGGACTATATAGTATTTTATACAGCTCACTTACCCTTAACAGAAAACTAATACATATACTTTTTGGTCTTTTCTTTTTTAATGTATAACTGCTTTTTTTATATTTTAAAGCAAGAAAATCTAAGAGCAAGTGCATTTCTACTAACCATTTTTGTTGCTTTAAACTAGAAACAAATTTAATCTTCAAAAAATAAAACCTTCATCGTCGTTTGCCTTTAGCGGTAAGCACATCATTGCAAAATTCTTTCAGAAAATCGTTTAGCTGCTGACATGTGAGAGAGATATAGCAAGATTTATGAAGAGTTAATTAAGACCGTTGCTAAAAGGAATTTGGTTTTGAAAATTTTAAATTTACGTTAAGTTTCCAGAGTCAGACATTATAAGGATTTGTTAGCTTATTGATAGTCAACATTGTAAATTAGATTTGACTGAACAAAAAGAAATCATTTTGATAAATACATAAATATAAAGAAATTGTTATTTTTTAATGAAAAAAATATTTATTTATTTGTTTATCACAGATGTTGATTTTAAAATAATTTATAAACTCCTGTTTGTAAAAAAATACTGCATCATGAAAGAACAACAAGCTTATGACATTTTTAGGTAATGATTAAACTGTCAAACCCACCACGAATGCATGGGCTGAGCAGTGCCCACTGAACTGCTTCTAAAATGAAACCGTATAAATAAAGAGCTGTAGCGGCATCTTTGAAATAGTATATGTTTATCTGTTTGAGATGAACGTGAGGCGAGATGTAACTATGCCTCCTCGACGACACAGGGCGAAATTTGAACAATTTACGAAGTTTGAACGGGGGAGAATCATCGGCCTTCGCGAAGGAAAATTTTCATATTGCGCAATAAAAGCTCGTGTGCAGCATAAAAGTAGCACGGTAATGCGAGTTTGGAAGCAATGGACAGTCGAGAACCGGACAACTAGAAAATCGGAGAGTGGACGCCAAAAAATGGCTTCAATGCGCGATGATACACACATGGTCCGCATGGCTCTGATGGAGCATGCAGTTTCATCTAGACAGCTGTCAGCACATTGGTCCGCTGCTACAGGAGTTTCACTATCTGCTTTGCCAAATCGACGACGTCTGCTGCCCCGTGGATTGCGTGCACAAACTCCTTTATACAGGATCCCGTTCACGCACTTGCGAATGCAATGAGCTCATGAGCATAGAGACTGGCGTTCTGATTGGCAACAAGTGATGTTTTCTGACGAATCTCGCTGTAGTTTGTGGCACCATGATGGCCGCATTCATGTTGGACTCTATGCCTGTGAACGCTACCTACCGGAGTGCATTATACGAATGTCTCAGAGGACGAACACTCGGAGTTATGGTCTGGGGTGCGACTGCGTATCATGGACGATCTCAGCTGCTACTAATTGTGGGTATTCTTAACAACGACAGGTACATCAGAGAAGTGTACTATCCTTAAGACGTCCCTTTCCTTCGAGGCATTCATGGAGCTCTCTTTCAGCAGGATAATGCCCGCCCACGTGTGGCAAGAAATGTGCAAGGTTTCTTTTCATTAGAAAACATACAGATTCTTTCGTGGAATGGTTATTTGCCAGTTATGCCACGTATTAAACATTTGTGGTACTTCATTAGTCAGCGTCTCGCTCGTGATCCTCGTCCTATAGCTTCAACAGTTGAACTTTGGTACGTCTACAAGAAATATGGAATGCTCTTATCCAACCATGCATTCAAAATCTGTTTGATTCTATGTCACGCCATATAGCAACACTTATTGCAGTTCATGGTGGCCGCGCCAAATACTGATTGCGAACACTTAATATATAGAGGAGAGGAGGGTATTATGGAATAGTGGGGAAATATGGAATACCGAGTTTTTGGCTCTGTTAGTTGTTATTGCCACAAGTTAATACCATGAACAACTCAAGAAAGATTCCCGTCTTACACAGTAAGAGTTGACCGCTCTCTGTTCCCGTACCACTCGCTACAGAACAAAGTATGTTTTGTGATTTTCAAGAGTTTTTGTAGATAAGTTTTCAAACATTTTAACTTACTAGTAAACACGTGACATGAACATTGATGTTACGCATAATGTACACTAAGAGAAGGGTAGTTTGTTCTACTGTGGTTATTTTTTAGATGACGGTGTTTTGCCAATTAGTTTTAAAGGTTCGTTTTCCGAGATGGCGTGTCGGGTATTATGGAATACTGGGTAATATTGTAATGGATTTCATGTCATCCACTAAAGACCCGGAATACAAAGACGCTGAATGCATCTTTTGTCACGAAAAATTCTCTAATGATCAACGACGATAAGTTTGGATTCAAAGATCCAGCTGTTCTCTGTGGGCTCACCATGACTGTAGCGGAGCAAAGAAAGAAAATTATATCTACAACTTTTCTAAATCGACTCGAAGCAGAAATGACTCCAATATAATGATTTGAACTACAAAACATAAAAATTTATTTTATAGTAACAAATAACTATATATGAAGCAATATGAATTGTTTTTCATCGGTTTAAACCATCTATTCCATATTACCCGACTATTCCATATTATACTCCATTCGTAACTTTTTTTTAAAATATTTTTTTCTATAACAACAAAATAAATTGTGTATTTCTTTGCAATTGACATTTCATTACGATTCATTATAGCATGTACTCATGCTGTTTTGGGGGATTTTATTTAATAATCTATGAAGTTACAGTTAGAAATGTAAATGGTATTCCATAATCACCTCCTCTCCTCTACATGTATTTTTTTCTTTTTTGAAAATTTAATCATTTATTTGCGCTAATAAAAGGCGTTTCTGCATTAAATTCCATTTGATTCTGAGGATTCCTTAATGGTGTTGCACTTTTTACAAACAAGCTTATCTATAAAACAGAAAATGTTCTAGCTCTCACCCCACGCATTTCTTTCTGCATTTATCAGTAGTGAAGGATAGAAATAAATCTTCGTAACTTAACTGATCTGCATAAATATTTTCACATGTATACGAAATTACATAGATAAAAATTAAACTATTTGAAAAGTGTGAAAATTTACCTCGGTCAATTTAAACTCCCAAGTTATTGTTTCCGGTGACGTAATGCATAAAAAGCGTGTTTATCTTTTCTCTAGGCATATTTCATTTATGTGTAATTTCAAGACATTTTCAAACATAATTATTAGTCCAAAGAGGATTAGTATTCAAATCATTATCGCTTGTTCTGTTTGTGAATATAAGGTGCAGTATATTAAGTAGAGAATATCTTCGATAGAGCAAGCTATTCTATCTCTACATGAATGAGGTGAGAACGTGCCTAGGAGGGAAATCTAGACAGTATTGCGCCATACATTGTGAATTAGCCATACAAGGAGGCGTTTATAAGAACAAGTAGGTATGAGAGCGTAACATTTCTGTACCGCAAACTACTATGTATGCATGTGTCTAATTTCAAAGTGCTTTGAATGACTTTAAAGCAATAATTATCTGTATGTCTAAACAGAAAAATAGTGAGATTTTTGTTAGTACTTCTATTACATTTTATACTATTTTGCGCGAGAATGCGTTAGTTGTTATTTTAAAACCAATACGAATACACTTGCATCATTAGCCCATTTATGTACATAGTGGACAGGACATACTTAAAAAATTTGTGCACATCGTGTCATTAAATTTATAAATAATTGATTAATCTTGTCTGTAATAGAACAAAAAAATTCCTGAATGAAATAAGACAGTAAATGAAAGGATAATTCATTATTAGCATACAACTGAACACACTAAAAAAAACACTTTACTCATTTACTCATAATTAAATAATGGAAATCATCGTAATTGACTTTGGAGAATCGAAATTGAGTACAGTCAAATGAATGAGTACAGTCGAACGGAAATGACTACAGCCAAGAATTAAATCAACTACAGGAATTTCAAGAGAATCATCTCAATATTAATATCTTCAGTGCTTTGTAAAGTTTATCATTCAAATAAACGAGTGAATATTTATCAGATTGACATTTTTCTGATGGTTATCAAAGGACTACTAGTAGCGAATGACTCACCAAGGCGGTGAACGAACTAACAAATGCTAATTTCAGTTTAGTGGTTGTCGCCTTTCCATCGGTTATGAAACACTTTCAAAAATCTGCTACCAATTATCTTTTTCTTATTCTAAAAAATAGTCAGATGGTCCATCCACCACTATGAGGTACTTTCTCGAAGTACCACTACCAGAAGCTCTCCCTTCCAATCTGATGAGTTTTATGCCCGTAAACTAAAATTAGCAGTGTTTTTTTTTTCTTAACTATACAAGAAAAAAGTTAGTTTGAGACATATTGATTTATTTATCAAGCGGACCAAAATGTATCCTAGCTGGCAAAACGATCCACATATGTTTTCTTAGATACAGGCGGCAGCGCTGTCTACTAGGTAACAGATAAAATAGTTGTGCCAAGTCAAGAAGAAGGAATGGCGGTATTTAAGCGATCGGTGTATTACGTGCCTGAGTAGAATTCTTCAAAAAACTGAGCTTCATGATATCTCTCATAAGGCAAGCATTAACTTTTCCTATTTATTTAGAAATACAGTCTTTAATGCGCATAAATATAATTTAGCTGACTGAACAGAGTATATTTTTAGACGTGAATTATACTTGCTGAGTTTTTTTTTTATGTTTCTTGGCTTGTTCCAGTAATATAACCTAAAGTGGGAAGCCATATTGCCTATTAAAATGATCCCTCGACTAAAGAAACTCCAGTACCTTGTTTTAGGCATCATGGCACCCCTTCAACCATTCAGAAAATGCATGATTCTCCATTACATTATTTAATTTATTTCTGCGTTTATTTTAGGCCATAATTTTTTTATTATAGTTTTTAAATATTCCATTTTATTGTTTGTGACACTTTTTAATTTAAAATTTTCATAAAATAAGTAAAGCAACCATCTGATTGAAAAAAATGATTTTATTTCATTATGTGTAGTCATAATTACTTTTATATCTTTTACTTTCAGATAAAAATAATTTAAAATTGTATTCAAATTAAGGATCATTTTGCCGTTTTGTTGAGCGTAGAAGGATCCTTCAGACACTATTTAAATATTCTATTTTTTTCATTACTAATTATGCTTTTAAAATATTATAACACATGTTCACGATGCAAAATGCAGTGTAAAATATGCTAGCAAAGGGCCAAAGTTTTATTTAAACATTTATGTTATTTTATACAAGTTTTAACCTAAAGGGGATCATTTTGGGCTACCTTCCCCTGCATCAGTGTTAAGTCTGGATTACATGTAATAAATTATTTAAGAAAATATTGTGCATTTAAAAGGTTATTCACTCCATTGAAAGCACAAGTAACAAATCTAGAAACAATAAAAATTCCATTAACCGCGTGGATAAAATAAATAGCAATAGAGATAAAAATTTGGTAAATAATGGTGGAAAAGTGAAATTTTTCCTTCTAAAAGGAAATGCTTGTTTTAGTCATTTGGATGCAGATCTGAAATGTAATTCTAATTATTCCTCGATAGAATACAATTGTGATAAAAAAAGCCAAAGGAGCCATTTTTTTCGGGTCGGGGAGGGGGGGAGAAAACTGGCCTAACCAACATTTCTCTCAGTGGGGTTCCGTCTTAGTTTTACTTTGCCTCGAAGACACAGCCCTAAAAACTAAACGACTATTTATTCTTTCAAAGCTTATAATGAGTACCACAAAATTTATTTATTGTTTAAATTGAATAACACTTTTCACGTTTTATCTAGCAAAAACAAATAAGCAAACACAACAGAATATTCAAGTTACGGTATTCCATCGTAGGAACTAACATTTCCTAATCCATTTGCATATCAGAGAGAATCACATGATAAGAAAAACAATACTTAGTTATTATATTTGGTATTCATAACTTAATGCTCCAGGAATTGGTGAGTTACCAAGTGATTGCATGATATCCAATCCAATTTACGAAACAAACTCACGATATTAGATTCACAAATAAATGGATGATTTTGAACACACTTTGACTACTCTACTTTAAATGAAATCCAAACAGCAACAACCTATTTCGAAAGGGATTTTCTGAGCGGTGTAAGAAGTTTTGTGACCATGCATATGTGGTCCCCATGCCATGGGAACCCGCAACTTAATTTATAAAATGGGCTATCCTCAAATTTGATCTAAATTTCCCATTTGTTTTATTGAACTAGAAATATATGAGCGATTAATGAACATTTTTATCTGCTTGCACGGCTATTGGGCTTTGCATTTTTATGAACTGTAGTAAAGATGAATGAATTTGCCACTCTAAATTAGTAATATAACTGTATGAATTGCTTTGCTTAAAGTGTGCAAGTAATTTAATTTTTTATGTTTTGATTTATTCTGAAATACGACATAAATAAATTAAAATCACAATGTAATACGTAATAATGTTTATAAAACATTATTCAATTTGTCAATTCTATATGTGAAGACTTTTCCCAAATTTTTGAGATGAGATTTGAAATAATTTTAAAAAGAAGCTACAAATGTTTGTATATTTTAGGAATAAGAATCGAATGTACGTCATTAGCGTGCAATTTTTATGGATGAGTTTTTAAATATTTTATGTTTAAAACATGTTGCACTGCATCGTGATGTTACATATTAAATTTTTAATTAAAATATAAATTCAGAAATTCAGATTAACAAACTCCAAAACATTTTATTAAATAATCTAGTAATATCAAACGAAAAATCATTAAAATGTTTTTAAATTAATAAAGTTAATGTATTTTACATGATCAAGTCACTATTCATGTGTTGGCAATGTGTTATTATTAGACTAAATTGTGCTAATGATGTATTATTCTTGGATGATTTTATTCTCTAATAATGTATTATTATTGGAAGTTTTTATTTTCATCAAATGGAGGTATAAAATGTGAAATAAGAAGCGCACACACATACTATATATCTGTCAGCAAATACAAGAACAATATAAATCTATAGAAATAGAAATAATGATTTTATCAAAGTGCCTTCATAAATAGTGAATGTATTTATTTACTGTATTATAGTTTTAAAAAAATCAATTTCAAATAATTTTGTACTGAAACATATCCATCAAATGACTAACAAAATGATTTTATTTTCTTATTATTTTGGTGGAAAATTTATCCTGCTAGATAGAGTGTTGTGTTTTAAGGCAAACCTGCACGCGGGGTATCTGCCTAGGATGGGAAGTGCCTTGGTAGGAGGACTTTCTAAGGGGTTCTAACGCGTATTCACGTTACATCTGGAGAAAACCTACCAAAACTCCAGACCGTTAGATCGACAGCCGCGCGATGGGACCCGAACCCGGGACCTTCACACCTCGGCCGTCTACCGTTTTCAGTAGCATAACCACTCCTGCTAGATAGTATAAAAAAAACCTTCTTAAAAAAAATCTGCTAGATAGAATAAAAAGCCTTCTTAAAAAAGTATAAAATAATGGAAAACAATCTCTTTACACAAAACAATAGAGCTTAATCTTTAAAAACACATGTCCTAATACTGATCAAACACATTACATGAGTATATTTAATGTGCTTCAACGTAAAATCTACTTTTTTGTTGATTCATTTTTTGTGCAGCTTTACTGTTCAATATTAACTTTCTATATTTGTTTAATATTTCTGCTCTCACATATAAAATCTGTTAGTGGAGTGAAAAGCAAATACTTCGACGAATCGAATCGATCTAAATAGTTTTTCACGGGCAAACACTTTAATCCAAAATTATATTTCAGGAACAACTATTTTGATCTTGTGTCTTTTAACCAAGGGAATAACTTTTGGGGTATTTTGAGCTTATAAAGTTATTAATATATAAATTTGTAAAAGGAAAGAAAGAAAAATAATTTAAACATAAATTGCTGTCTAGATTGTTTTAAATACCACCTGCATCAAGTAACAAAATATGTCAAGCTTTATTTTTCAGGTACAATTATATAACTTTAATAAACGACCCGAGTGTCAAAATAAAATACTTTAGGTAATCCTTTCGTAAGATTCAAATTTGAAATCGAATATATGTAATAAAATATTCCAAAATTAATGAAGTAATCAATTTAAGTAAAGTCTTACATTGCATATTTTTTTACGTGTTTTGGTATGTTTTTGTAAAGATTAGGGGAAATTTAAAAAATTAAGATTTAGAAGAGTTCTGACCTGCAGCACGGGAAAGATTCTACATATATAAAGATAACTTTTTTTTTTTGGATTCAGATAGTCGTAACTAGAGGTGTGCCGGATCATTTAAAAATTAGATCCGCAGATACGGATATAAAAACGGATCATTTGTGTCATACCGGAGGATACGGATGCAGATGTTTTTGTTTCAAAATTCCTTTCAATAATACATCATCTTGAAGCGATAATTTCATTCACAATGTGTAAAATAATCGGCCGTAATTATAATTTCAGATCCAGTGTAATGCACGGATTAAAAAGATAATACAGTTGTTAAAATCACACTTTAAATAATCTTAACAGGGTTTTATGGGCATTAAATTATCAAAACGCTACTACCAAACCAAATAGCTTTTCACATCTACAGAACCTGTTATTGTTTGTCAGAAGCTTTAAAATTTTTTAGATGTCTTTTCACAAACTGTATTATACACTGTAAAAAACGATATACTCCTGCCGGTTAAGAAACTTACAGAAAAAATTTTACATGGTACCACGATGGTGTTCTTCTACTGTAACATTAAAAATCATGAATAGTTATAGGTAAATATCAAAAGCTAACTAAGGGGGGCGGCTCCCTAGAAAGATTTAACTTCCTTTACGAAAATTACACTTTCTATAGCAAGAGATGGAACCTTTTAATGTTAGGAGGATAGATGAAACCCACCATGTAGAAGTATTTAAAAAGCCTACCAAGTTACACCAATAATTAATTCATGCTAAAAGCTTTAAATTACTAATTTAAACGAGGGATTTTTGTGCAAGAAAAAGATACATTTACAAGTAATAAGCAGTAATTATTAAGTTTTAAACAATAAAACGTATGCTTAGTTACCAAAAGAAAATAATAGAATAGAATAATTTGATTTTTTTATTTCTTTAACTTATACTGAAAAGCCATCAAAGAATCCGTGGAAGATCCGCTAAAAAAACTGCGAATCCAGAACCGGATACGTTTAATTTTTTTTTTGCTCTGACGAATACGGATATGGATACGGAGCTGTTTTTTCTTCAAATATCCGCGGATACGGATATCAGGCACACCTCTAGTCGTAACTATACATTGAATAGTAAAACGAATATGACATCAATTATGGCAGACAAGCTGAGTATGTGAGCGGCTACAGGGGCGGCCCCAGGGTACGTGGTGCCCCCCTGCACAAGTAAAAAAGGTGCCCCCTTTTATGCTCTAGATTAGGTGTGGGCAAACTTTGGAAAGTTGCGGGTCAAATTTAGGATGTTAGCGAAGTCGCGGGTCGTTTAAGTGGGATTTCGGTGGAATTTTGATTTGGTTGATATGGATTGCCATGGAAATTTCAAATGTTTCGCTGGCCGGATCAAAATCCTTGTCGGGCCACATCCGGCCCGTGTGCAGGGGGTTGCCCGCATGGCCTTATGTGCCCTGGATCAAGCTTTTCTCAGTTTTTGAGGTCGAAATGGCACCCCGATGTGATGCTCGCCTTGCTTAACGTGTAGTGCCACCCCTGAGCGATTAGTTAATCTGATTGAATTCGCTTAGTCAAAAAATACGAATTAATATACGATGATGATGTGTGTGAAGACTTTTAAAGGCTAACATGAGAATAAACAGATATAATATTTTACCTATTTTTTTATTTATTTATTTTTCAATTTAGCAGCACTTGCCGTATAGGACTTGTCCACTACAAAATTTGACTTTAGCCTGCTTTATTGTGGAGGCGCCTCGTATGCGGGCCTACTTCACCCTTTGCGGAATCTCCAAAGTTAGAACTTATTCCAGATGAGAGAGCGACCCTTGGATTGCCATGCCAGAGTCACGACCAGACTTTGTGTAATTGTAATCCATTAAAATCGATTACACTTTTTTTTGTGTAATCGTAATACAGTCATAATCCAGAAAAGTAGTTTCATAAATAATATATGTAATTGCAATCTAAAAATTTACATACCCGTGTAATTATAATCTAGAAAATTAGCTTTAAAAATTATGATTAAATAATCGTAATATAGTCGTGATGTAAGCATCCCGTAATCGTAATCGCTTGAGACGTTTACAGGATTGTTTTCGCTCAGTGTTAGTTTTTACATCAAATGGAAATAACAAAAAAAAAAAAAAAAAAAAAAAAAAAAAAAAAAAAAACTCATTAAACTATGTGTAAAGTCTTCGTTAAATTTCTTAGGGCTCCTGCTATTGACAGTCTATATAAACCTTTAAAATATCTTGAACCCCGGTATAACAGGTTCATTCACATTGTCGTAAAAACATAAAGGCAAAAGTTATCCATTCAGTAACCAGCGTTACTTTCTTTCTTACTGGGCCTAGGAAGGTATTCCGAAATTTGTGAGAGGGGAAGAAACGCTGGAGTAAGGTAAAAATGTTCATTGTTGTCTTATAGCAGGGTATTGCTTAAAGAGGTTAAACCTGTATTAAAGGATCCTTTTATATGTGTTATTTTACAAATTTTTAATCATTTAATCTTTTAAACACCAATTTCTTTTGAGTGTTTTTGTTTAGCTCTGTCATCTGAGTAAAAATTCTACAATTAAAAAGCAATGAATGTTTCCATAAAAATACTTTGCAATCGTATTTTAAACGTAATCTCACCATGCGTAATCGTATTTGAAATTTTCCCTGCTTTGATTATTGTAATCTAATCGTAAGTGACAAAAATAATTATTGGGATTACGCTGATTTAATCGTAATTGACAAAATTACTATTTGGAATTACCGTAATCTAAACGTAATCTCCATCTGAAAAAGAAAGTAATCGTAATCTAATCGTTTACGCGCCTGAGTAATCGTTTTGAAGTCTGATCGCGACAGATTTTACGTGGAACAATTTCGTTTAGTGTACACGGTCTTACAATAGCGAGAGAGGCTGTAAACTTCTAAAGTGCTCACCGACGTTGACGCTGCTTGAGTTTCGGTGCTTTGATGAAAATCAAGCTTCAGCACGTGGTCCATTGGAGAGTCGGTATTCTTTCAATGCAACAAAAGAAAAAAAATGCATGTCATAATAACGTACTTATTTTAGACAAGTATCTTGCAAATTTACGTACATTTACTATCGTAGGAAAACCGTATAACGGAGTATCCACTTTGCTTATTTATGTCATTGTTTTCGTCGTTTTTCAATATTTTTCTACTACTAACAGACGAATTTCTCTCTAGGCATTTCCAGCTGGAAGCTGAGCTCGCGTCCATGACATGGAAAATAGCCTGGGAAGATATAATGAATACGAAACAAGGAATAAAAAAGCGTTCAGGATCCAGACAAAGTTTGAACAGAGCAAGTTTTGGGGTAACAAACATACATCCTCCTTTTTTGAAAGCATGCATTACAGTATAATATGCTTTAAAATGTAAAATATACAGAGTAATACTTTTAAGAAATGTTTTATATAGTACACATGTAGCTATCGATATTCATTTTTTATTAGTTCTTTAAAAATTATGTTGTATTATAATATATAAGTGGTTGTATTATAGTACATGTTACTCAAATTGAATGCCATTTCAGGTAAGCGTGGTATTTCTTCTAGTTAAAAAAAACCTAGATAAGAAACATTTTTTCAATTGTAATACCAAAAAATATGGCATTCAAATAAATTCCCTTTATATGATAAATATGGCTTTCAATGAAGAATTTCATACAGCAGATCAGACTGTTGGAAAATTGTAAAAAATATATTTTCTCTTTTCAAAAGGAAAAGATTATGTTCTACAGAGAGACAACACATCTAACAGAAATATATAAGATGTATAAAAAACATAATGATTTTGTTTGAAACTTAATACAAATGTGCTATCTATACACATGTGGGCATAACTTCTAGCTGATATTATTAATATTTTATTTACTAATATAAACTTTCTGCTCATTTTACATTTCTAATTTATGTAAAAACATTCTTAAAACGGAATAATTGGCTTGCTCTTTTGTTAAATAACAAGATATTTTGTAACGTAGAAGCATCCATATGATCAGTTAAAATAAAAATAAAATGAATATTTTAAACAGTGAAATGAGAAATTTTATTTAATCCTCGATGTAGCTGAAATGAAATTTATATATAAATCTCCATGTCAAAGTCCAGCTTTTCTCAAGTGCTTGACATTAGCTGGCTTCCAGCAATTACACTCCTTCCTGTTAAAGTTATCAAGTCCTTTACGTAAATATCCCATTTATTTCAATTTCTGCTCTTAGAACACATTAAAAACTGATATCTTCGACATGCATATTTTATCGAGTTATATTTGAATCATTTATTACTCTGATAAGAGGGTATTTCTCGCTTTTAGAGTCATATAATTATCTACTAAGCTATACGTTTAACTTCGTTCGTTAACATAAAGCAGATTTCCCAGAGCTCTTTATATTAAACGACTCTCATTTGCAACTCATCAAGCGAAAGTGCCGAAAACTACTCAAGCGCAAAACAGAATTTCTAAGCATCAAGAGATTTTGTACGAAGTTTTGAGTTGCGTGACATGTTGCAGTTATTCATGAGCCATACGCAAATTGCTTTACACCGACAAATAAATGTAGAAGAACTTCTTTTAATTTTTATTTTAGAGCTCTTGCCCGTCTGAGAGTTTATCGATAGCTGATGTCAATCGACAAGTGTTTGTAAGGAATGGTTATTATAAGGTGAGTAATTCCTATAAAATTAATTGTTTTGTGATATGTTTTGGTTAAAGGTTTTTTTTTTTTCTGTTGGTACGGTACTTTAAAATGGCTTTATGAACTATTATTATAACGGTATACTATCAAACTGGTAGATAGATAACTCTTGAATTTAGATCAAATCTCTTAATATCCATTAAATTGGTTTTTTTTATTTAAAGACCAGTAACAAATATATCTAGTGAAAAATAAAGGGCATTATGTAATATTGACAGGAGATTTTTTCTTTCTGTAGTGCTTTTTTTTTTTTTTTTTTTTTTTGGTGAGCTAACTTTAGCGTCATACTTTGTTTAGAGTTATATAATTTTTTTTAAGTTATGCAATGCTAAAACTGAGGCGTAATAATAACGTCAATCCTATTCACAATTAAATACATTTTTACAATTTAATACTTTTTTCTAGTTCAGATAAGTAGTATCATAAAATAAATAGCATTCCAAATCATTATAGCAACCCAGGTTTCATAACAAAAGCTTCTTATCATGTTTTTCCAACTTTTTACGAAAAACAGGAAAAGGGCAATATTGAGAACTCTGCTTATATTGTTCGAGAAATCCAAGACCACAATTATTAAAGTGAATTGAGATTCAACACAGTACTTAATATATGTTGTATTGACTTAACCTGTTTTTGGTTCGATTTAATTTTCCGCACCGTTCCCTTTCTCCTCCGAAAAATAAATCTTATAAATAAAAATGAAATTCTGTTTGTTTGTTTGTTTGTTTGTGGATTTGATTCGTATACAAATCCACAAAAATAGACCTATCGGCCTGAAATTTAGCACAGATATGTAAAATAATATAGAATAAATCGTAGTCCACTTTAAAACTTTGAAAGTCCACCCGTTCTCGGAATTTAAGAGATTTTTTATGCTCTCCACGCAAAAAGCTTTCCGTAATTGTAACCCCTGTAGTGAAAAAAGTGTGAAATAAGGATCGTGGTTGCCATGTGTGGCGATTTTGCCGAATAAAATGTTTTAAATTCTCAAAGTAAAAATAAAAGAATACTAATGATTTTTTTTTCTTAGTTTATATTCGTAAGGTTATTTTTTTTTAAATTATAATATCGTGTGCATGGGAAATCAGAGCAGGAATGAAATGTTTTATACGCAAAAAAATAAGAATTGAAGATTTCCGAGGCTAATGTGTAAAATTTTTTAGTTTGGCGAAAAAATAAAGTGGCTGAAATATCGATTTTGAGTAAGTGAGTTCTAGCGGTTTGCACAGTTTTCGGCTTGGCGCAATTTATTGAGAGCTTAAGGAAATAGATTTTTGAAAACAAGAGCAAAGGTTTTATTAGAATACGGCGTTAAATTTTAATGATCCTTGAAGAAATAATGCAGTTATTAAGGGATTTCAAGCGATCAACTTCAGAATTCTCGCCAATTGAGTACATTGATTTAAGTTGGGGGAATTCCGCCAAATTTCAGAAAATTGAAATCTTCTCATTTCGTACATCGGAGTAACGATGAATAAAACACATTATAGTTGATAATTTTAAAAAATTCGGCTGTATTAATGGATTTCACTTTTCAAATGAATGCGTGCTTTACTCTTTGGCGGTCGAACCATTTCCCATATTGATTGCTGCTAAGTCAATGCTTCGAATGATTCCCTGAAAAAACTCTTGCAAAATGGCGTATGTTGGCCTTTTGGCGAGGTTTAGATTTGAAACTGGATTTTATTTGAGACTGGTATATATAATAACACTGGTTATAGATAAAAACGAATGTTGGTATGTGTTTATGAGGTTGAAAAACTCCAGCACCGTTGAGCACCGTTGCATCATGAAATTTGGTTCACCTAAGTCTTTTATGATGGAGTAGGTTTTTATGCTATCGGTTTTCCTTAACTTGCCACTTGGTGCCGCAGCACAACGTCGAATTCTATTCCGTTTAGCCGTTTGCTATGCGAATATCGTCCAACCGATATCGATGAAATTTGGTACACGCGAATATTAGAACACGGAGAATATTTTTCACTATCCATTTTGCTGTAACTTGCCGCTAAATGGCGCTGCAACGCATCAACTTCTATACCGTTCGACCGATCGGCATAAAATTTTTTATACTTAAACATTTGAGCACGAAAAATATATTCTAACTGCGTTCCTTTTGATGTTCCTCACCACTAGATGACACTGCAATGCATTATTATTTTAACTCGCCACTAGATGACGCTGCAGCAGGCCAAATTCTTGACCATTCAAACGGTCGCTATGAAAATCAGTATACATAGCTATTTGAACAATGAGAATATTTTGGCGTTATCCATTTTGCTATAACTCGCCACTTGACGGCGCTGTAGCAAATCATTACTTTAATTAACCACTAGATGGCCCTGCAGTGTATCACTTCTTGACTGTGCAAATGATCGCTATGAAAATAGGTATACATAGATATTTGAACACGGGGAAGAGTTTGGCGCTATCCATTTTAATATAACTTGCCACTAGATGTCGCGTCAACACATGAACTTCAGGACTGTCCAGCCGATAGTCATGAAAATTCGTATACATTGATATCTGAATGCGAAAAATATTTTCGCCGTATCCGTTTTGCTAAAACTCGCCACTAGATTGCGCTACGCCGCATGCCCTTCTGCACTGTACAAACGATTGCCTTGCAATTCGGTATGCATGATTATTGGACACAATATAACGCGATATCCATTTTGCTATATCTGTTTATTACAATGAATAGTAATCACCGCAAATCGTAATATCAAAGAGTCCATTCATTCCCGTGCGAAGAACGGGTACTTCAGCTAGTAAATAAATAAAAATAAAATCCGAAACTAGCTGATATATCTTTTTCTAATAGTTGAAGGAAGAACTGTTTAAATATGTTTTTATGGTTTAATGTATCGTATCGTGTTGTGAAAACTGAAACTTTTAATTTTTAAAAATAAGGGAGGAGTATGGGCATATTCGTTTTCTTTTTCTTCTTTTTTTTTTAACCTTGTTTGCTCTATATTTAAAATTTCGCTATCGTAGAATGAAAAAAACTGAGCGAGTTAGCCTCTGTGGAGTCTAATCGATCTTAATCTACGTCATTGGGATACTAAGTTCGTTTTGTTTTTCGTAGGCAAAGCACAACAGGGCAATCTGCCAAGGGGAGGATTGCCTTGGGCAGAAGACCTTAGCTAATGTGTGCTAAATCACAAATTCAAATTTGAAACGGAGTTCTGAGTAGAAGAACCCGTATCATATGCCGAAGAACGAGCACTTGAAATCTCTAGCGCTGTCTCATGACGTTCTAAATTGAGTAGAACTAGGTAGAACGATGAAACTCCGTGGCTGATCACTCAAGCTGATGTTAATAACTTCATAAGATAAGTGTAAAAATCCTGAAATGTCAAATATAAAATCACAAGTTTCTATTTCATATAGATTAACCAATATTTTGAAAATAAGTGGCGCTAGTTGATTGCATTTAGAAAAATTATGGTTGCAAATTTAAGGGTTTCTTTTTGGTGTTTTGGGCGATATATTTCATTTAATTCGAAATTATTTTTCAGTGTTACATGCAAACATAATTACTATACGATTTTTTTAGGGTATGGTAGTTGCCATCAAAACTATAAACAAGTCAAGAGTGGATATAACCAGGTCCCTTCTCCTAGAGCTTAAAAAAGTGAGTTAAAATTATTTTTTGTAAAATATTCTCAGCAGATAATGTGACAACGGAATGGCGTTGTATTAACTTTGTAAAAGAATAAAAAAAAATAAAAAAATATATATAAACCAAGTATATTATGTGACAATGGTTGCATTAGAAGTAAAGACATGTCACTTACTGCAAGTTACAAGACGTGCTTACAGTAGTACATATAGCATTCAGATAAAGTGTAAATAGATATACATTATATAATATTGTGTAAAGAAAAAAATGTTCAGTCGAAATTTGAATGGTGGTGCGAGATTATATTAATTTAACTTTTATGATATGGTAAATTCTCTCTCTTATTTTTACACTGATTACATTATTCAGACATCATCTAATGCCATCGGTATGAATAATACCCCATATTTTATGGAATTTTACCTGAATTAACTTATCAAACCTTTCAGAGTAGCTTACATATGTTAATATATGCTATAGCTGCCCGAAATTGCTCTAATAGCGATAAAAAATGCATTTGCCGCCATATTAACATGTAACTTATAGCGTCTGATTCGTCTCCCACTGGTTCAAAGATGCCTATAAACTTAGCTGTAACAGAAAATATGAAGCTTATTCAATATATTAAATCCATATTAACATTAAGAAATATTAAAGAGTTTGAGTATTTTTGTAATTAAAATATATTTCATCTGCCTTTCAACAATTTAGTGTTCCCTGACGTAATTACGAAAAAAGATTTATACTAAACTTCATCAAACAACTTTAAAAACTAATTGTATTGTAAAGTATAACAATAGAGAAACATTGGAACCCACTGAAAGTTTCATCTCTTACACTTTATCAGCATGTGTTACAAATACATTCAACTAGCCGCCTCCGGGGACCAGTTGGTTCGCCATCTTCATAAATCTTGTTCGGAGAGAATCCCGTTTCTCACCGGCTTCCTTGTCACTGAAATCTCTCAGATTCTGAATGGAATTTAAAATTACGATGGTTACAATCAGGGTCGCCCTTATGGTTAGTAGTGCCCCCTGCTAATAGTAAAAAGATGCTCCTTTTTATGCTCTACTTAGTTTTTGAGTTCGAAATGACGGCCCTTCGAAGCTCGCGCCTCGATGCGATGATTACCTTGCTTACCGTGTCGGGCTGCCCCTTGTTACAAAAATAAGATGGTTTAATGATTAAAAAAAACTACAAAAGGTACATATTATTTTCGTCCTATATTACTTCTGAAGAGCTTCTAGATATATCGACCGTTATCAAAACACGGAAAAAAAAAGAAAGAAGAAGAAAATTCGAAACACTCTCAGATTTTAAATACGCACTAAAGTGCTATGTATTAAAGGCGTATAATAATCCATGCACCTTCTCTATTTTCTTTCCTTATTCCATTAAGTTGGAAAGTGTATCATTATTCATGAGTGTGATTAAACAAAATTAAAACTGATCTTTCTAACATCCTTTTTCTGGATGTAATACAATAGAAATAGAATGGGAAAAAGCTACGCAGAAAAATGCACGATTCGAACTGAATGAAAGTTTCAAAAACTTATTGAGGTGTATTCGTTATCCATGTAAAGCGTAGCAGAATATAAAATATTATTTTAGCATCATTTAAGGATGATAGATACTATAGGATATTACCTTCAGGAAAGGCCAGTCACGTGATACAGTGGGTTTCTCACAAATGTATATTAAATGCTGCAGATCTGACTTATTAAAAAAGGTATTTTCGCACGCCTTGAAAAAAAAGCATGCTTATGGTTTGTAACATGACTCATTCATTAAACCATCTAACAATTATTTCAAATTCGCCTGCGGAAAAGGAAATCTCATGTTTTATTTATTAAAAAATGTGTGTTCTATAAGTTTGCGCCATCTGTCGACTTCTATGTAAAATAATATCTTAATTGTATTCTTTTTTGTTTTTTTATTAAATATAGTTATTTTTGTATATTATAGGAACAGTATTTTTTTCACACGATAAAATGTAGCCTATTTGTTAATCTAGGACTTTGACTGTCTGGATTCCAAATTTCATCCAAGTCCGTCAAACTTTTTCAGTGTGGAAGAGTAACAAATTTACATACAATCATAGACATTTATATATCATAATAGGATATCATTTTGCACATCTAGATGGCGCTACTGAAAAGACGTAGAAGTGCAAAACTGCTATTATTGCTGCAGATATTAAATTCATGCAGAAAATTTGCAAGTATTATTTTAAATTAAGGTGTGTACGTGTGAAAAGCATGCAAATATGTCTGCGTACGATAAAAATGCTATATGTTAATGCTATCAATTATTAATTTTTTAGTAATACTTGTATTTATTCAGCACTGACTTAAATGAAATTTCTATTAATCCTAATCCTATTTAATCTAGACAATATAATAATAATAATTTAGAAGTTAGATAAATTATAAGACTTATACAAATTCAAGAAGTGTAACTATCCATTCCCACACGATAAACAATGAAATATATTTTATATACACATATATACTACACAAACCTCTTATTATTTTACAATAATAGTATAAAAACATTTTAATGAAAAATATAATATGTAATTCAAATTTAATTACATATATTAAGTACGATTCCATGTATTCTCTTTATGAAATTTTAAAATTGTATTCTGAAACGTTTGATTAGTGTGTACATTCAAAGTATTACTAGTGGCGAATAACGGTGTAGTAAATTTCAAATAATAGTAACATAAAACTCGCTTATTTAAAATTATTTAAGTATTTTCGAAAGATGGCAGCACCATAATTCTAAAACTTCATAGAACAATTTTTTAAAAAATTACTTTAGTGTGAGTAATAAGAATCTATAAGAAACTGCTATTGCATGGTTAAAACTAAAAAAGAACTTTGTAAGTAATGCACATACATAAAAATTTAGGCAACTACTTCCAAGGTTCTGTTTAAACTCCTTATAAAGAATAATAAAGGAAAGACTAGTTTTGTTATGTTGTAGTTCAGGGAAGGGCAAACTTTTTCGGTCGCGGGCCAAAAATCGAAAAAAAAAAAAAAAAAAAGAAGAGTCTGACGGGCCAAGATAAATTTTTCTTAAATTTTAAAAACAATATACAAGTATCACAATTTAAATATGTTAATGAGATGAATGAAATTGCTATTTCATTTTTAAAAGTTCCTTATATTGAGGGTCGAAGTGAGATGTACTCATTCTAAGGAACGAGGTAAATGCTCATCTGTCAGTCTACTTCTGAAAGAATTCTTTCTAAGGTTCATAGTTGAAAACACTTTTTCGCATATAGGAGATAAAGCAAACATAGCACTGATTTTCTGAGCCTGAGATATTAAATTTGGGAAACGATAATTTTGCAAAACTCTAACTTTGGCATATTTAGAAACAACTGCTTGAGATTATCGTTAGATTGCAACTCAATTAATTCAAGCTGCAAATCTGACCTCACTGCTTCACAATTTACGTTCAAAGGCATAGTAAAAATATCTAATTCTGCGTTCGAACTCAAAATGCAAAGAACTAAGTTTATTCAATTTGTTTCGAACATGTTCGAACTCAGTTTTTTCAAGCCATCTTCATAATTCTTGCTTCTCTTCATTTACTGAGACTATTGAATTTAACCTCGAGGAATGAGACAAGTCGTTCTTAGCTAGCTGCCCAGCAAACAGATTAGGTTTTAGTTTAAAAGCTTTGAGATGGGCCCAGATATCGTCGATAAATTGATTTTTCCCTTGCATCTTGACATTCAAGTTGCTCATATGACAAAGAAGATCTGTGAAAAATGCAAAGTCCGAAAGCCATTCTGTATCTTCTTACATTTCGCACTCCGCAGAACACTGTTATCATGGAAGAACGACACAATGTCGTCTTTCAGCTGCCAAACTCGCTCAAAAACACATCCTGCAAAATTCTATCTGCGGGTCGGATAAAACCTTCCGGCGGGCCGGATTTGGCCCGCGGGCCGTAGTTTGCCCATCCCTGTTGTAGTTAGTTACGGCAAAGCTACGCAAGTTCTATCTGCCTTGGCTATTTCTTTTTTATCCTTTTCTTAGAATGGCGAAAATCTGTATTTACCGAATCGAATAATATTATGCTGATACGTTCGTGTTGGGCACAACCCAGAAAAGTAGTCACCTAATATTAAATAGAGTGGTACTTTTTGAGACAGAAAATACTTGTATTTTAAAGTTTGAGGCACAAATTTTGTGCGTAATGTTTATTTTTTTCTTTTGAAGATTTAAAGGTTATAAAACAGGTTTTGGCTTCCTAAATAGGATCGATTTTAATTTATGTTTCTTTCTTTTTCTTTTTGCAAAAGAAGGTGGGGGGGGGGAGGGATTTTGGCCATTTACACCAAAACTGAGAGTTTTCTTTTGGATTAAGGCTGATTGACTGCAGTAGGGTCCAAGGGCTAAGTCCTTTATTGATTTTCAGATATTCCTGTTCATTACAATGTTAAGGAAGATAATTATGGCTATGTATTTTTATTTTTGAGATAATAAGGGAAATGTGAAAAGAAAATATTTGCCCTCTACAACTTTTTGAGGTCAAATTTTGAAAATCCTTTCTTAGTACAGAAAAAAACACTAAAATACTGGTGTTAAAAGATTAAAAAAAATATGTAAAAAACACACATAAAATGACACTTATAACAAAATACGATCATTTCGACGGAAAATTTATTTAGTCTTCATCCGTCATAAGCCATCGTCTCACAGTCTCACACTCACGGCTTACTCAGGCAGTGTGTTATGACTAAGGCGACCATACGTCCCGTTTTGAACGGGACAGTCCCGTTTTTAGGTGACTTGTCCCGTTGTCCCCAAGCCCGGCTTCGGGACACCATAATGTCCCGTTTTTAGAAAATGTCCCCCGCAGTGTCCCGTTTTTAGAAAGAGAGCAACCCACGGTAACGATTTCAATAAAGGCCGCTAAAAATCTAAAATCATTCAACGGCAGTGTCTGTAAAAAAGAAACCTGATCTCCCTCCCCTCTCGAGACGCAAAGAAAACGCCGGGGGAATTTATTGTTTTTGTTCATTTAATAAGTTCTTTTTTTGTTAACTATTTCAATTTATTTCATTTTTATTTTTTTTAGTCCTCTTTTGCTTATTCCTCCCCCTCCCCCGAATTTTCCCATTTCACTCTGGCAATTTTTTTTTCCTTCCGAATGAAAATTTCCTTTTTTCTGTGTGTCCTTTTGTTTACATTTGTCACTTTCCTACCTTCCTGCCTCGTGTCGGAAGATGTTTTTGAAGTCGAAGAAAGGCCTACCCCTTGTACCACCCGAAGCGTCCGTCTTGCACCATTTTTTATAGTATGTGTTTTAGCAAGGATTTTTTTTAAACATTAACACAAGCTTTTTTCGTGCGTTTACTTAAAAGATACCCAGACCCAGGGGCGTAGCCAGGGGAGGGGGGGATATCCCCGAAATTTTTGGATTAGTGATGAAATTCCGTCTATTTATAAATATATAAGTTCATATCCCCCCCCCCCCGAAAAATTTTCCTGGCTACGCGCCTGCAGACCTGTAAATTCAGTCTCCCTACACTATTACCTTAAAAACAATAGATGTCCCGTTTTGAGGAAAAAAATAAATACGCTATTGCCCCCCTCCCCCCAAAAAAAGAGAAGTAGGTGTCTCGTTTTGAAGGAAAAAATAAATGGTCACGTTAGTTATGACTGATGAAGACTGAATAAGTTTTCAGTCAAAAAGATTGTATCTTGTTATAAGTATCATTTTATGTGTGTTTTCTACACAAAGTTTTTATTTTATTCTTTCTTAGTGCACGCTTGTCGTAAGGAGAAACTATGCCTTAAGTTTCATGTTTCCGATTCCATTAGTTTCGATTGTATAAAATATAAGTAAACCAAATTTTATTTATTTTTAGTTTTTATCCATCTCGATTTATAAAGCAGTTCCTTATGCATAAGTTGAGAATTTGGATTTTAGAAGGGACTACCAACTCCGTCCAGTTTGGGAGAAAACCTGAAAAGTGAATTTTGCTTCTCGCGGTCAGGTATCACAGGTATCAGATATCATCTTTCCCGTGACACCTAGATTGCAAGCCACTGATAAAGATTTAATTAAATGCTTTAAAATATGTCTGGAAGGTGATACCTGTAAGTGTATTTCTTTTCAACATAAAGTCAAATTTTGATCAGTAGATGGCAGCACCATTTAGAAAATCTATTGGATTGGAAAGGTTTTTCTTTGTTCGAGAAGCATTTCGTTTTCCACAAGCAGTTGGAATGCTTTCCGAATACATCAAAACTCCGTAAAATACGTACATTTTCTTTCTTTTTTTACTTTTTTGGTCATTTTATTTTTTCTTCCTCTTTCTTTATTCTGTTTTATCGAGAAAAAGATTTTAAAAAATGAATGGATTCAAATGCAAACTAGAGATTTGATGACAATTTCAAGCACGATTTCATGACGCAGAAAATAACAACAGCAACAAAAAGTACATCGCTAAGCCTTTCTAAACTCGACGAGAGTAAAATCAATTTTTATCGCCCGAAATTGTCTTATTCACGATTTTTTTATTAGCCTCTGCTAAAATTGATGAACATTTTATGAGTTAACTCAAGTTTTTAACAGGCATTTTCAATAAATGTAACCATGAATAAGTGTAGAACCACACCGCGTACCGTACATGTGATATAATTATTTCTTTTGAATGTATAAATCATAGATTATATTAGTTTTTCTAAGGATATTCTAAATAAAAAAAAGTTTCAAATAGAGAATGGTGCTATAAATGCTAATTAAACAATTTCTTATAAATATTCATTGTGCAATTTTTTTTTTTATATTTCAAACGCAGTAAGAACTACTAGACACAAATCCTTAGGCATACTTACAGTTGATAAAAACAGGATAAAATACATAAATTGACAAATTGAAAATAGGTCAGAAGTAAGAATAAATTCAGAATAAAATTCTCATGCGTTCACGAGCATCCCAATTACGGCTATTGAGAGAGTCACCGGATTTGTATAATTTTATACAGTAGACACCGGTTATAACATACTCTCACGGAACCTAAAAAAGTAGTACGTTATAGCCGAAATACGTCATAAGCAGTGCTGCCGGTAAGATTCAATATTACACACACACAAAAAAAGAAAGTGGGATCATAATTTCATTGTAATATGTGTTTTAAACAGGTCTGATTTTTTAAAAGTTAAATTAAACAGAGAAAATTCTATATTACTTACAATTGAGATAAATAATTTGCAATTTTCTTATGTTTTAAATGGGCAGATGCTACTTTAAAAATACCGTTTTGGATATCCATAATAGATTTTGTAGAGTCTCTGCGTCATCAATGCGACATTTAAAAATCGTGATAATGTTTTTGCAACATTAATACGTCGGGCATGCTTGGTATAGGCTCCTCTGTTTCTTCTTCCCTATCATCATTATAGATAGGGCTTTTCAGGAGGCGTTTACATTGATGAATGATTAATAAAAAACATGGTCTTGCTCTTAGTCTTACCTAGCAGGCGTAAAAGATAAAAGATCGCTCCCTTCATTCATACACAATTCATCTCCCTTGAGAATCTGAAAACTGACAACGAGTGTTTTTGAAGGTACTGACATTTCGAGAAAAAGTAAATAAAATTCTTAAGAAAAGCAAAATTTTATTTTTGGCTTTGGTATAAAAAGTACGTTATAGCCGAAGTACGTACTTTTGCTAAGTACGTTTTAACCGAAGTTAAATAACATTGTAAATATAGGACTTCAATCGAGACCTGGCTTCTACGTACGTTATAACCGATAGTACGTTATATCCCAGGTCCGTTATAACCGGTGTGCATTGTAATTTCAATGTTTCAATCACTCATGTTTAAGATGCAATCGCTGCAACATCTATTTTGATTCACCCTGTATATGAGTGACTCGATGAAGTACCCGTTCTTCGCATGGTATGGAGATAGTTAAACCAAAAAACTGCAAATGGAAAATAAAGCTTGCCACGACAAAATTTTTCTCTTGTGAATTATTTATATCTCCCTAGATCCAAGTTCCATGTCCAAATATTCTTGTTCGTGGTACAATTTTTTCTTCTATGTGGAAGCCTGCTAGTACTTAATTTAGTAATGCATTTTTAAACGCATGATTTAAAAATGATGTCAAAGGGTAATACATTTAATTTTCTTTTTTTAGCATTTTAATTTAATTACCATAGTAATAGTGTCCTACTTTGTCACTTAAGTCGTTGAATGCTAAGATCAAAAGAAAACTGAAACAGTTTCTAATGCTTTTAAAACTTTAAAAATAAAAATACTTGAATGTGTTTCAAATAAAACACCGAGTTTTAGGAACACTCTGTTTCTGATTGTATTGTTTTTGTTTTGTATTTTATTTTCTTCTCCCATGTGTCCAGGAATCTTCCAAATTACCCAGAGCTGCACATGCGCATTGTATCTTTTTCCTTAATCAGATGCCGCGACATCTGGAACTGTCGACAGAATCCGTGACATTTAAAAAGTTTTTGATACAAAAAATGACTTATATCGTCTTACTTTAATCCTTTAGATAACTTTTCTTTTGAACATTGCAGTTAGCACTCTAATAAGATGTATGTTGTTACTTAATGCTACTAAATGCTAATTTCGTTTAAACAGTTAAACGAAAACAGAGGTACTTTCCACTGTTCTTGGAATGAATAACTTGTGTTAAACAAAAAATCCAGCAATCTGTAAATAAAAGTGCATAAATGTAATTATCAAACAAATTGAACATTTACTACCTCCAACTCTTAAAACACCTGAACTTGAATGTTATCGTTGTTATTTTACATTTTATTTCATTCGCTTAAACGGCAATAGATCTTTACAACTACTGAAAAAGAAGTTGTGCACGAATCCCCCGTTCTTAATCCATGTTTTCTAAATGAATTTACTCGTTATACAGTTTTATACCCAAAGCTTTTCAACATTTAACTAAGAAATTTGAGATAGATGACGGAAAATGGCTATAGTCGCCTATGAAATTAAGAAATATTAACCCGAAATTTTGATATATACATGTACATATATGTTGATTCTTCTTCTATTCCCCCCCCCCTTATTGAATCTATGAAGGGAAATGTGAAAAAAAAAAAAAAAAAAAAAAAATCACTGAAAAATGCTTAGGATCCCCACCCTGTTTGCGTGCGAATTCTAAAAAAACTCTGAATTGACTTTTTGATATTTGTGTTCGCTACATTTTAAAGCATGGATTTTATGGCTATCTCTTTTCCCCATTGATATATTAAGGGGAATGTGAATTTTCTTTGTGGGTTTTTTTTTTGAGAAATGAAGGGAAACTGGAAAATTAATGTTTTGTCTCCCCACACCGGTTTGGGTTCGAATTTTTAAAAATCGCTTCTCAAATAACTTGTTAGGCACAAAATCTGTAAGGTCCCAACATTTTATGAAGGTAACTCGAATAGATTTGGCTGGACTTTGATAAGCCAATCTAGACATATTCCTTTATATAGAAAGAATTGAGGAAAGAGAAAAAATGCGGAAAAATAGTTTAGAAACATTTTAATAGATGGCAGCACTAAACTTAAAATTAGACTTGTAATATTAATGCCTTATTTTCAGTACAACTTACTACAAATTGCTCTTTTCTTAAAGTATAAATATTGTCGAATGAAATAAGCTAATTACACATTTCTCAGAATATTACCTATATATCGCAAAAGACTAATTATTTTTTAAGTTTACAAATAAACGAAACAATAAACTATAATGCACTGTAAGAAAATATCAAGATGGTATTTTACTTAGGAATTTTTTCTTCAATTAGTGATTGTGTGTATATATATATCAGCATCTATGTATATGATTTATTTATTTATTTATTTATTTTAGTTTCAAAATAATAGATATCAGACTTTTTTTTTCAATCCCCTAATATGTTATTTAGTTTTGTTAATCTTATTTCTTCTTTAAATAAATAGTAAAATTTTCGTTTACAGAAATATTAAAAATACTTCTCTGAATATTTTTTGCTTATACTTTTTTTTGTAATGTTTTCTTTTAAATTAGTTAAATATTATTATATATTTTATCCATGTTAAATGTAATTTTCATTTGCCTTCTAGTTTCCAGCTTTGCAAACAAAATTGAAGGCATTTAAAAATAATTTAAATTGCACCATGGCCGAGTGGATAAGACTCTTAACAGAATATTCAGTTGAAATGTTAAGGCTCCACGTTCAGGCTGTCGATCTAACGGTCTGGAATTTTGGTTGGTTTTCTTCAGATTTAACATGAATACGCGTTAGAACCCCTTAAAATGTCTTCTGACCACGGCATGCTCCTTGTCATAACACAAAACAAGCTTTACATAACACAAAACAAACAGCAGAAAATAATTTTCACATTTTTCATTCGTAAACATTTTCCCTTATTTATTTTTCTATTTTCCTAGTTATTTAAAAGTGTAATATATTTCTCATGGGGAATGCCATTTCACATCACATATCGCCAAATTTACTCTGCTATTATTGTTATTTTTTCCCTCCAGCTGTTGAATAATAATTATGTTGAGAGTGATGAATAATGTAAATTTATTACAATGTATGTAAATGAGCATTTTATGTTCTTCTAGCGTTACACTCATATGCTCTATTTTTTTAACTTTGTATTAAATCTGCATTACATTCAGACGTGCATAAAAAAAAGAAGATTTGCTGAGACAGTGGGTTAATTTTCAATATCGATAAATGAAATACTTAGAAAAAGAAGCTGCTGTCAAGATCAAAATGTGAATAAATAATGATATAAATAAAAATAATAATAATAAATAATTCTTGGTATATACAAGCATTTATAAAAGCAGAAGGACACAGAATGAGTTTGGGGTGGTAGAAGCTTCCCTGAAGGACAACAGGGTGCCGGTTGGTGTTTTATTTTTATTTTGCAAAACATTTTGCTTTACAAATATTTTAGTTTTTTTTTCCAAACCTTTTTGCTTTATAAATATTTTATTTTTACTTTTCAAATATGTTACTTTTATTTCAAAATTCAGTATGGCCATGAAGATCTTCCTCTACGTTTCTTAAAAGATTTATCTTAGAATAAACCAATATATTATGTGCGCTACGAAGATTCAGGCAGAAGAATGTTTTTATATTCCATTCGAATAATTTTTTTTAGCGCAGATTTTTTTTTTAATTTAAAGTATTATGATACAGTAAGAAAATTTCATTTTCTCATAAAAAGAAAATATTAACGTAAAGGAAGTCATAAAACTTGCCACAAACCTAAATTGCTGTTATATTGTGCTTCGTCTTTTCCTGCTGAAATTACATAATTTCGACAGTTCATTACAAAGTAATTAGTGTATGCAAAAAAAAAATATAAAAAAGGTTTAAATCTTTAAACAAATTGGAGTATATATAACAGAGGCCTTCTAAGGAATATTGGTAAAGCAATCTTTTAGTAAGGTTACTGTTCTTGGTCACACTTACCGTAATTTATCTTTTTTTGGCAATAACTAAATGTAAATAATAGTTCATTTTCGTTCAAGAAATGCTCAGTGTTATACAAAAATCGCTTATGAAATCCCTCAGAATGTTGTATTAAAAATTTAAACGATAATTATGTTTTTTTTGGTCGCATACACTCTCTCTCTCTCTCTCTCTCACACACACACACGCACTTACAAACTCCAAAATGAACATTTTCAAATGTCATGCATACGTAATGCTACATTTTTGTTGTTGTTTTATAAATTGTAATTGATTTTTTAAAATTTCAATCTAAGCTTTCTATAATATTTATACAGCGAATCTGCCGATATAAATAGCAAGGGGAGAATGCAGTATTCTTCTGTTTTCTGATTTGGAGAGCAACCCCTTTCACAAACCCGTTATGGGAATGGATGAAGTTATTCTTTAGTTAATTTAAAATTTTAGGAAATATAAATTTTCAGAGCTCAAAATATATATATTTTTTTTTTCATGAAATTACTGCTCGCTGAAAAAAAAAAGACCCGCCCTCAAAAAAAAAAAAAAAAAAAAAAAAAAGAAAAAAGAAAAAATCCGGTCCACGATGTCATGGGATCGGAACCTTTTCCCAAATGCCGCACACAGGCGGATTTTTAAAAATTTTTGGTCAAAACCTATAGGTGGATTTAAACATCTAAAAAGTTAAAGAAATTAGAAAAAACACGATGAAAACATCGACAATAATTGTTTTCAGTCATGTGTTAAGTCATTCCAGACACCCAAATTTTTTTTACTTTGCTGAGAAGAATTTCAAATTTTTTATCATTATCTTTTGAGTTACAGTCTCTATAATAATTAGTTAATTGCCGACAACATATGACGACATTCTCAGAAAATGAGCCTAATAAAAAATAATTTTAATTAAAAAAAGTATATTTTTGTAATTTTTGGTTTTTGTTGTTAATTATCTAATAATAAGGAAAATAGCAAATATTAGCAACTACAATTAACATAGACATTAATTTACGATAAGGAACTTTATTATAATCTTATAACGTAGTCCGATTCTCATGAATTTATAACTTTATAGCTCAATACAGTCAATCATTACATGAAATTTATTTGTTTTATTTTGGTTTTTAGAAAAATAACTAATGAAAATTATAACATACATTTTAAATACACAAATATAAACCCACAGGCACAGAATCCATTATAAAAGTTACACCAAACACTTATAAAACACCGCAACTTTTCTTTTTTAATAACTTCAAATTTAAAAAGTAATCATTTGTTATTTAGGAGGCGAAAAAACTTTTCAATAGCGGTTGACCGTCAAAACATTCGATTCAAATATTATGCAGGCTCTCACTGGATTCAAGAAACCAATAAGAATCGAAAAAATAAGTAACATGACTGTCATGGCCAACTTCGCATATCTGAGTTTTGACCGCGAATATTGGAAAATCCGCCTGTGTGCACCGGCCCTGATGGTGATCACAACTTGATTAATTAAGTGGTCTCGACGACAAACACTACCCCCATTGAGTTTCGTAACAGCAAAAAAGGCATAGGATAAAATTCTTCCGTTGGTTTGTTTTTGAACATGAACCCGACAACACGTTTACATTGCTTGTTTTGCACCTATTTCACTTTACTTTATGATTGCGCATTCACTAATGCTGGAAAACTTTTGTCTCATCGTCCAAGCCATTTTGCACAACACATGGTTGCTTTTGGACTCCGTATTCGTAATCTCATTGAAAGCAGTGTTTCTACGATATCAAACTGGTGGTGCTAATAAACAAAACCGAAAAGTTACGATGGTCAAACCCTGAAGCTTTTCCTCTCCCGCCATACGGAAATATATACAAGACAAAACACTATTTACTAAATATAAAAAGAAAAAAAATCAATAATATTCTAAAAAAGCAGTACACAAATCACAATGAACAAACAATACTATCTAGAATCAGTACAGATTTCACCCCTTGCGCACCACGATGTACACACGTTAAGTAGTACGTACGAGACCCAAACACAAGTTTCGCAGTTTCTACAAAATAGAATGTCTTTCTGTTTTTAAACAAAATTGTTTCGCGGTTATTGCACTGTGAGAATTGTGGTTCAGTAATGTGAATTTAATGAAGGTTTTTGAATTTTTTATCTTTATGCTCAAGTCAACGTGGTGCGCAAGGGGTTAATGCATAAATATAAGATGTCTCTAAAAATGACGGAGAGAATTCCTAAATCACATACGCGCGTGAAAGCGATAATTGTTGAGCATTCATATCGCATCCAAGATAGGATAAAAATATGCTTGGAAAAGACTATGTCAAATGTTATATGGAACTTTTAAATGCCAAACCGAGCAACAACGAGGGACACATAATTGTTAAATAAGTTTTTGCCTTTAGGTCTTTAAGCAATGAGAGCTACAACAGACTAGTCATAGTCATTCGTTATGTGTTATCATGGACTTTGGTATAGGACAATCATGGATTAGCGGTAGACTGGCGAAATAGCCTCAGCCTGTCAAAGAAAAATACTCAACCCCTTTTTAACGATTAGCAAGATAAGCGCCCTCTAGCGACGCATAGCGTCAAATCAGCATGCAATCTACTACTGACGCACGCATGCGCACAACATGATCTCAATGATTACGACTCACAGTACCATCTTACAAGTAAATTTCGTTGAGCTCTTTTAGTAAACGTCGATGACTGTCCTACAAATCCGTGGTGGTAATACAAGTGCAAATTAGACTGTGTGGGAAAATGTTTTATAATTTATGTTTTCTGCATGGTTTATTTTTGTATTCTTTTTCTTTAAAGATAATCGCTTACTAATTTTTTTAATTTAAATGAATCATAAACCAAGATTAATAGTCCGAAATAATGAAGATACTACGTAGATCAACTGTGGAATTTCTCACATCCCTGGATATCTCTTTAAGTGGATAATCATATCGTAACTGGATAAGAGACAAAATAAACAAAAAGCATATCTTCATCTTATCCTGTTTCCGAAAATACTGCACGGCAATAAAAATTGAGGAGGACACATTTCTACGTCCCCTGACGCATTTCCGATTGGAAAACGACTTTCCTTCACCGAGCATAAACCGAGAATATTTCCTTCTATAGATAGATTATCGATTAAGACATTAGGGGGAGCATGACTGAGACACGAAGTCAGTTTATGTCTTCGTGTGGAACTCCGCGTAATACACGGTTTCGTGAAATGAAACTTTTTCCTGACAAGTTACCACTGAGACATTATGAGAGATCACGGTAATGGATATGAGAAATGATTGAACGAGGAGGGGGAAAAAAATGCGTTGTTTATACGTTTTACATTCAAATCATTCTTTTCAGTGAAAATCTATTCTCTTTTTTAACAGTAGCGGCGCGTAACCTTTTTTTAAAAGGGGGGGGGCGTGAAGTGTGCGAGTTGTAAGTACAAGTGAAAAGTGTCGTAAATTGGGGAAGAGCGGTATCCTTTCCTCTCGGACTATTTCTATACATATTATCAAAATAGCAATAATCAAGTTTCTTTGTTAGAAATTCTACCATTTTGAGTGATTGTCCTTCGTGCTTTAGTACGTCTAACAGAAAAATTCCGAAATAACAGTGGTTAAAATGATATGTGACTTATCTAAAATATATGTGACTTATCAAAAACAGGAAGAAAGTAGGATGAAGGAATAGAAACCTTACGTTTAAATACATTCTATTCAAGCACTGTTTTTGAAATATATAATTTCAGTAAATCATAGTAAAACATTTAAACTCAAAGAATTATGAACAAAAGTGAACATTTTAAACAGTGTTTAAAACTTTTTTAAGAAACGGGTATTGCGAATTACAGAAAATAGTAACATGTTTTTAAGAACTTAAAGGGAAAAAAAATGAAGTAACTATAATAAATTATTTTCATCACTGATACTCCTGACTGAAGTGTGGAGGTCCCGCGTGGCTGTCGATCTTGCGGTCTAGATTTTTGGTCGGCCTTCTCCAGATGTAACATGAATACGCGTTAGAACCGCTTAAAAAGTCTTCCGACCAAGATAACCTCCCGTAAGCAGTTGCAACTCGTGTAGGCTTGCCATAACCCAAAAATTCAACACTGATACTCCCTGTCTCACAAACCAGAAAGTTATTCTTTGAAGAGCACTCAATCACCCTCCCCCAACTCTACACCTGCTAACAAGTATAATCTAACTGTCGATAGAAGAAAAAAAAAATCAGTGAAAAAAATGTGCTGGTTTATGATTTCAAACGTTTGTTCGTTGCTAAAAACACAGACTGTATCTTATATCAAATATATATATTCTCTATTGAAAAGCTTTATCCCGCTGTAAAAACTTCCTGTAATTAAGAAAAAAAAACTTCAACATTTGAAATATGTATAATTATTGATGGGACAGAATGTTAATAAATTCACTACTAATTAGAAAACATGCTTTTCAATTATTTTATGGTAATTTTAAAACTCTTTCATCGTAATAACAGTCTTCTTTAAATTTTCCTCTTTGTAAAACCTGCGCTTTACAAAAGCTAAAAATAATACCTCGAAACTTCATTAACATATTTTGATTACTTGATTATTAATAGAAATGGCTAGGGAACGTTGTTCTTTAACATTAAATATTTAATGCACATAAAAATTACCCAGGCAACTAAAAATTCGCTTTACCGTTTTCTTTTAATTAATTTGGAAATACTTGCACATTGCATTATTTTATAAAAAAACTTATCTAATATAAAACTATGAAGAAATGTGCTTTTCATTTCCTATGGTTCGGTAAAATATCAGTAACATTTAAGGAAGTTTTAAAATGAGAATGATTTTACACTAATTACATACCATGACAAATGTTGAATAGGGTAGGTGCGCCAGTAATTGACACTTCAAGAGCAATATAAAAAATGAATAGCAGTTGCTAATTACTAAAACTATTCTGAAACAATCATTTTGTTTTCAAAACTTAAATGAACTTCGAAAATTTTCGTAGGGTATGATTTATTACAGAGTATTGGAATTTTTTTTCCCTAAAAAATATACTCATTTATTCTTTAGTGAAAATTTTAAGTAAATTTATTTTGTTTTCAAAACTTAAATGAACTTTGAAAATTTTCGTAGGGTATGATTTATTACAGAGTATTGGAATTTTTTTCCCTATAAGTATACGTTGTTATGGTGGCGATGCCAGTAATTGACACCATGAAAGGTTTGGCTGCAGTGATTGGCACTTCAGGCTCCAGTAATTTATACCTAAGAAATGAAAAGAAAAATATACTCATTTATTCTTTAGTGAAAATTTTAAGTAGAACAGCGAAAATCCTTTTTTAAAAGATGATATTTTACTTAAATTACATTACTTTTCAAAATCAAGGAAAAATACTAGACAAAATTACAAATTATAAATATTTAATAAGGGTTTTGTTTATCGCAAGGGGAGGATGCCCTATATAACACTCGTTAACAGCAAACTATTGTATTGTACAGTACACCCAACTTATAAAAATAATCAACTCATTTACTTAATACAACAAGGGTGGTTGATTAAAATTCATATCTCATAGTGCTTAAAATACAGCAACATAATGTTGTCTTAAATTTCTAGAACAATAAAAAACATAATCTTTGTTTTTAAATACGTTTCAAGTATCAAGTAAAAACAAGTCTCGTTGATAAAACACGGAGTCTATAATAATCGCTACACTGTTTCGTTACATTCAAGACTGAAAATTCACAGAGAGTCATTATAATATTCATTACTCTGATTCGTTATACTCTTCCCTTCAACTTGCATTTAGCGCCCTTCCCTTACAGGTTGCATCGACGTGGAGGTTGGTGTCGTATTTTATAGGATTAGGGTCTATTTCACAGAAGTAGTATCTCTTTTGGAAATGAAGAGATGAGGATATTCTGTCCAGAACTATCAGGCTTGTCTGGTCGTCCTTTCTTCTGAATTGGCATGGTTGGGCCGGAACCATCTAATTCATGCTGTTTATGACTAATAATATGGTAATTTCTTAAAGAAATGGATGAATCAGTCTGACTGGAAATCGTATAGGAGGTAGGCGACCTACTAGACAGAGCCCTTTTATCGGCAGGGCAACCGGGGCATCTGCCCTGGGCCCATGCATTTCAAGGGCCCAAAAATTTTGTACCTTTCAACAAATTTTTATGTATTAAAAAATTAAATTCTTAAAAAAACTTTGTACGAATTTGCCATTTTCTCGAAAATACTCAAGAGCTGGCAGCTAATTCTCTGGCATTTTACTCCACTAAGGCTCCTCTAAAACCCATCAGCATTAGGTCAAAGTTCGTGAGCCAACGTCTGAGTCTCGTTTTTGTAAGTTTTATTATTTTAAAAAATCGTATCAGTTTTAAGATAAGTACAGTAATTTTTGCAATTCCTTTAATTTGTATCGTAAAGAAATTTAGTATAGAAGTGTATGTAGTATGTGTCTAGATATTCATTATTTGTGAAAATAATTGTTATTCATATATATTAAAGTCCTTTAATATTCTTTACTGCAATGTATTCATATATTTGGTAGTTAAACTCGATGTATATATATCTGCAGCTACATGTGCCCAAAACAACTTAAATGCGTAATATGTAATTTCTCGTAAGTGCAAAGGCCCAAAAATTTGTATTTGCCCAGGGCCCAATATTGTGATTATTGGGCCCTGCTCCTAGATAAATCTAAATAAGGACCATTTTTGCGGTGGCATAAATTTTGATTTTCAATTGCATCTCTTTTGACTATGTGATGAGTGGTAAACCTTACCTTATCACCTTGCTTATATTGGATAGCATTGGATTGCGTAAAACTTGTGTTTATCTTGTGTAGCCTTATTAATATCCGACTGTCTGACTGCTTACGATCTCTAACTTGTTTTATATATATATATATCAAATTTCCTTAAATGCGGAGTAATCTGAGGTACAAAGTTATCAATGACAATTATACTACTGAAATCATGCTTAACATTATCTGTAGTACGTAGTTCACGGCTAAATATGAGATAAGCGGCTGTATCATCTGTGGAGTCACATATTGCAGTATTAAGAGCAAATCTAATCACAGGTAACTTACAAATTGGGAACCATTATCACTAATGATTTCATGGTAAACCATATCTCAAAAATATTTCTTCAATTAGAACGACAGCTTACTCTTTAGCAGTTGCAGTTTCTAATAGAAAGAGTTCAACCCATTTAGTGACGCAATCTTATACGGTGAAAACCCATCATTTCCCTTTATCTCTTTTTGGCAGGGGCCAGAACAAATCTATAGCAAGAGATTCAAAACGTTGCCCATAAATAGGTGTTTGAAGTAGACCGGACGGCTTTCGACTGTAAGGTTTTTAACGACAGTATTCTTGACAAATTTTAACGTAGTTTGTGATATATTTATACATTACAGTCCCTCTCTTGCATTACAGTCCCTCTAATAACTCTTTTCATTACGTTACAATTTGTTTGAAAGTTCCTTCAATTCTATAATGTCCTGTTGAGGGATCATCGTGGTGTTGCTTAAGAACTCGCCCTTGTTTTGGTACAACTAATTGAGCTTCTTCTGACTCTGTTTCAGGTGACTATCTGTACTAAATTCCTCTATTGATTACGTAAACTCTGTCGGTCCAATTCACGTAGTTCTCATCTTTTGTGAGTTTGTCAAAAGACTGATCTTCATCCTTCTATCGTCCTTCTTTGGGTTTTTTTGATGGGATATCTATAGAAATAGCCCAAACTTCGAATGATGTTTTTCATGTTAACAAAATGGCCTTGACAGCATGTCAGCTATGACATTTGCCTAACCAGGTGTGTTTTCAGTGTTCAAGTTGAAGGACTGTACCTGTAGAGACCAACGAGCTAATCGACCTGTAGTTTGTAGGAAATCTTAAACTTAGTAACCACTTCAAAGGTTGATGTTCGGATGTAACAGTGATCCCTCGTCCGTCGATAAAAGCCCGAAATTTATTTAAGACTCCAGCTATTTAAGACCAAAGCTTCCTTTTCAGCCGTAGAATAGTTTCTTTCGGTTTTCCTCAGAAATCTGTTTGCACATTCAATAAGACGTTCTTCTGCACCACTACCTTGTAAAAGAATAGCTGCAAGCGAGTAGCCATTCTCATCAGTGCAGAGAATATACTGCTTACTGGGATAGTTCTTTCCAAGAACTGATGGACTCGTCGAAAGTTGTTTCAAAGATTGAAATGCTCTTTTTTCTTCATCTTCTTTACCACGGTTCCAGGACGCATTTTTCTTTGTGAGATTACTTAAGGGACTCGCAATCTCAGAAATTTTTTTAATCTATCGTCGGTACCGAGATCAAGTGTACAGAAATGAAATAACTTGTTTCGCATTTCGAGGAGGTGGCATTTTCTGAAGGTTTTTTTCTGAACTGAATTCAAGTCCAGAACTTGCTATATTATGATCCAAGTACTTGATGCGATTACATGCAAACTTGCATTTATCACGATTGGCTTGTAACTTAAATTCTCTCAAATTTTGATCTACCTCTTTAAGGTTATTCAAATGTTCTTGGAAGGTTTTAAGATAAGATAATGATATAGTATTAATCGTATCAAAAACGTATTAATGTCCATCTAAAGGCACGTAATTCCCAAAGAACTGTGAGTTCGCAAAAAAGTCATGTAATTCGTAAAGGACGTCAGGACTCATTCTTTGGGATCGTGCTGTTGTTGTTGTTTCTAATGCCTCCATGAGAGACGGCGAAGGGCGAAGCTTCCATTACAGAGTGTCCCAGTGGGAGGAAGTCCTACTTTGCTCGGGGTCCCCTAATTTTGAACCAATTCCAGAAGAGGAACCAACCCACTAAAATTGGCACACCCAGAGCTATCGTTAAACCTGGAGGACATTGGAGCCACGACATATTTTACGTGCACCAGCTCCTATTATCGTAGATGGTCCCACAGCATTGGAACCGAGAGAGAGTTGACCCTCCCAAGCACTGGCCAAGCCGGAGGCTGCTTCACTTGGCATGTTCTTATGGGTACGGAGTTTAGCGCCCAGACCACTGCGGGACAAACTGATCAAGATATCATCGTTTTTAAATTTATTTTCATAGCTGACACTCTAACTGAGCTTACGTAATGAAAAAGTGCAAAATTGCTTAAATATTTTAATTCATTCGCTTTACAAGTATTGTTTTAAAATATTTATTTCCATGTTTCGTTCAAAAATGTTTATGTCAAAAAGTACTATTGCAGTAAGCGTACAAATTACAAATAAATAGCTAACAGCATTTTGATAGCTGATTAATGGAAGAAATTTTATTTTTAATTTGTACGCTTACTGCCATCGTATGTTTTGAAATAAATAACAGATTTTTAAAAGGAAACGCAAATTAAAAATTAAAAAAAAAACATGTAATGGCTCGTCAATTTAAATTTTAAAGTAGTTTTGAATTTTTTTATGATTACGTTAGCTTAGTGAGAGTTTTAGCTAAGAAAATAAGTTAAAATGAAAGCTATTTAGATAGAGGATTGCTTTCAAGAAAAAAGTTTAAAATTCAATCTTCTCATAAACTATTGATTTACGGCCATACATGTGGGGGTGAAAATTGTAACACTTTTGCTCTCCGATCATGTCTTACCAGGAATACGTCGAGTCACCAGTAACCACATTAAAAAATTAATAAACGTACTGAAATAAAAGTTCTGCTGGAATAACATCTATGTAAACAGAGAGAGTAGATACAGAACTTCGCAAAAATCTTTGGCTGATTGTGTCTCTAAAGCACCTGCAGTAAACTGTTGACAAAATTCAATGTCATTAAATTTATTTACAATTTGACAAATGCATGAAACTATAACAATTCATACTCAAGAAACATTTTCACCGATTTTAAGGAAACAAAAACCTAAAACAATAGTAAAAGAAATTGCTTGTTTCAAACGAAAAAAACAAACAAATCTAGCTTTCAAAGACTGCAGCATTATGGAGACAATGAGCACTTTTTTTTAACCGTGGCGACAAAACTCGTCAAATCACAAAGCTGTTTTCACAGAAACAATGTTATTTTTAATATTAGGCGAATCGTACGTGGCGGAAAACTCAAGTTAAATTACTAAGGTTTCGCCTGCAATTTCGCACTATGGTTAATTTTCGTTAAATGGTTAACGGTCCCGAAACATTCGAACTCCTGATCGAGCCCCTATTCGTTTCGAAGAATGATGTCATTGACATTAATTTGAAGTTGGAATTGACAGTACAATTTAGACGGTCGTTCGTTAATATATAAAAAAGACAAAGATGGTGTTAGAAAACACCTTTTTAAATCTATCATTCCTCGATCTAAATCTATGTCGGATAAAATGTAAAATTTTTTTTAACTAAATAAACCGAATAAAAAAAAGTCTTCTTTGAATAAATGAACAAGTAAATCTTCTGTTATAATTGAAAAAAAAAAAAAACTTTTGAAATATCATGCGGGGTCTGTTCACTGTTAAGATATTGTTAAAAAAAATCGAAGATTTTGTAGAACACAAACATGTGAGCTTTTTATTATATTTAATCAAACATAAAATATTTCAACAATTTAATAATACCTGAATCATCGGCTAAATACTAATCAATTTCATTACAAAAAAACTACATTTTTTTAGTTCAGTGACATTTAAATGCACTTCTTGATCTATTTTTAGAAATGCGCGAATGAAATGAAGAGATTAACTGAGAGGATCGAGTAGCTGTATATGTTATGCTTCGTTAATAATTTATTTCAATTCAGAACATGCAAAGACATTTTACAAAAGAGCAAATGTGGTGGTAAATGGACTTTTAATACATATGTATAGTACCTTAAACTGATAAATGATTTTCGGTGAGAATGTTTTTAACCCGTATCGATTTCTTGAAATGTTAGGAGTAAATAAACTATTTGAATGCGGCTGTTATTCAAAAAAGGAAGAAAAAGTCGAAATAAACAGAATTTTGTAATGTGTTTTCTAAGTACGTAATTACGATAAATCAATTTCTGACTTTTATCTACTTTTTCCATTAACGCCCTTAAAGGCAAATTTGTATTCGCAGATCCCTAGCCATTTCTGTAACTTCCCTAAATATTTTAGCGACTAGAATAAGCATATATTATCTAATACTTTTTAACCTGAAAGTTTGGAAGAACAATTTGGGACCCTCTTTTTATTCTTTCCTTAATGAACTTTATTATTTTTATATCATTGTTGTCTGGACGCTATAAAATTTTCTAACCATACAGATCATGCTTTTATCCCTAAATTCAACCTTTTCATTTCTATCCAGTATGCGACGCTTAACGTGCTTAAAGGATGCTTAAGTTGAACCAAATATTTAACGTACGCATACTAGATGGTTACCAAAATTGTATAGCAGTTACATTTTTAAGCTGCAGCAGAACACTGCTAAATGCTCTCTCATTTCTGCCTAACGTATTATCAAAAAACAGTAAACGATTGTGAAAGTCATAAAAAAATATCATAACGAACATTTCGAATATGTATAACCTTCCTATATTTTTTTGGCGTTTTTGCATAATTCAATAGGCCAGTTCATAAACGATAAAATAAAACATTGCGTAATTTGAATCCGAATCATTATATTAAGCCTAAGCAAGACACATTTGAAAATCCGCGTACTTGTGTGTTGCTAAATTTGTATTGGTTCCTGATAATTTGAAATTTAAATATTTTTGAAAATGACTCATTCAACTATTTATTTCTTTTAATTTGGTGTGTATAGAACTAATTTTTAATGCTTGGTTATTATAGCGGCCACCGATCTTGCTCGGCGAAATTTGGATCACGGAAAAATGTCATCTATGGTTTTTCCATGTTCGTGAAGTAGAAATAAATAATAATAACACTCACATGTCTCCTAAGACTGTTTTTAGCAATTTATTGATTAAGTTTCATTCTGTATAACCGTAAAATATGTATAAAAAATACCAAACTTCAACAAACTTTGTGCTTCTTTGTTATTTTTTACTGTGTCCTAGAACTATTGGCCTGGCACGCCTGCCTCGTGAACGGCATAATGTGAATCAGTGAAACAAGATGTCAGAATCTTCGTAGCTTTGCACCAACGTGTAACATCTGAGTCTCATTAAATTTCTATTAGCTGTAAGGCCTACACAGCTTCAATTCACCAATTGAAGGCAATGCAGTATGGAGAATGTGTGTTGTAGGATTACGACCAGTTATCTACACAAGGGATCTAGGCCGATTTGTGGGGTGCCCTCCGTGGGGCTCTTACTAAGGGTACTCAACCTGTATTTATGCTAGGTTTCGGAGGCAACCACTGAAAACTCCGGTTAGGTCAACGGACGCGACCTGGTTTTGAACCAGACACCTTCCATCGGCCAGTTCAGAGCGCTAACCGCTCGGCCACTGGTGCGCCGTAGTATAGAGAAATTCATTTGGTATCAAACCTTCAGCTAACAGAAATCTAATGACGCTCTGCTTCTCTGCGTTGGTGAAAACCTGCATGGGTGCTGCCAACGAAATGTCATTAGATTCCTGCCAGTTGAAAATTCGAAACCAAATCAAAACGAAATCGAAACTAATCGAAATTCACCGTCTGGTGGGAGGGCAATTTGGTGAAATTCGATTGGCATTAAACCTTCATCTAACAGAAATCAAGTATAGCTCCGCTTTTCCAGGCTGGTACAAACCTGCGAGGGTTCCATCACCTTGTTTCACTGATTCACAGCACCTCGTTCGCTAGGCAGGCATGCCAATCCCATCTGATACTATATGATAATAATTAAATAGTTGCTAAGGCTCCACAGGAAGAACTGTCAAAGAAGCATAAACTTTGTTGAAGATATAGCATGTTTATACAACATTTCCGTCCATTTACTTAATGACCTTTGTACTTAATTTGGTGAGATTCTAACACCACTACAATCTTGAAGATATATTTCTATTTTCTTGGCGATTTTCAGTGTCCGCTACAGCAATCAAACACTCAATTTTTATTCATTTTGCTTTAATTTATAATAAGACTGTGCATTTTTGTTACAGATGAAAGACCTTCAACATGAACATATCGTTAGATTTGTAGGTTGCTGCATCGACCCTCCACATTGTTGTTTGGTTACTGAATACTGTCAAAAAGGGAGCTTGCAAGTATGGCTTAAATACTCGTTTTTTAAAATTTATATATAGATTATATATAGTGGAATAAATCTTATTGTTATCTTTGCAAAAGCTTTACATACAATATATCATCTTGGTAAAGATACCCATTCAAATTACTACAAGTTTTTCTTACCAGTGTTCGAGTCACCTTTCTACTATACGCTTGATAGCTATGGAAGCGAGACATTTTGGTCATTTTAGTATGGAGGTGCCTAGTAGGCAGGCCAAAGTAGTCCTTATGAGTGGTCTCCTAATTTTAAAACAACTCCAGATGAAAGACGTAGGACCTGGATTGGCACCCCCAGACATACCATTTGAACATGGAGAACTTTGGAGCCACGACAAATTTTACGTGCACCAGTGTGCTTTAGCGCACATGATCGCATAGTAATACCAGTAGTAATACCAGTCGACAGAGGCTGACCAAACGCTGACGAATGTCTGCACTGCTGTACTATTGGTGTTCTTATGGAAACTGACCGACTTTGCCACTTGCCGACTTGCTGACTAACTGTTACGGTAGTAATAATGAAATGAAATAAAATTAATTTAAATGCATACATTACATAGTCAGATTAGTAAAAGCATATCTGCTCTTCTACTTGTCTCGAAATAGCTGTGACAAGTCATTACAGATAAAGACATTATAAATACACAATACATTTTGAAAATATATTTTACTTCATTTCAATAAGTAGTAATGTTTTAATTTTGTGAAGTTATTCTTATACTATTTAGTATTATAAAACATGAAAATGAGGAAGCACGTATTTTTTAGTTTGGTTATTTTAGAGAACGGCTGTTTGTACCATACCTATGAAATAGTTGAAATATTTTATAAGACTGTCAGCAAATAATTATTGATCAATTACACATATCTTTTAAGGTTTTATAGGTTAAATAAAATGACAAGTGTTCAAATAAAATAGTAATACTGGAGAAAAATAAAAAAAATTACTCGCTGAAAAAGCTGGGCTTATAAAAAGTAAGGTAATTCGGGAAAGATGCCCATTGGGAGAAGGCGCAAGATTGCTGCTAGTATTTTTATACATGAAAAGGTAGTAATACCGACTTTCTTCTGTGAGAAATAGTATTCCAGTGTACACAAGGATTATGAACTATCTTAATTTATCGCCTTTAATCGCCGATATTTTGGATCTCGTGAATATTTATTCTGGTATGCAAGACCCTCCACTGATCATGTTTAAAGATACTAAACGGGTGTTTTTACTATACTTGGCGAAATACGCAACGTGCTTCAGAAATGAACGTTAAATTTTATTTTTCATTTTGTGTATTGTACGTTATAGGGTAAAATACAAATGAAATTAATAATTATAACTATAATATTGTTATAATTATCATTTCATATTATTTTGATTAACAAAATATATAATATTTCAATGTAATATTTTACTTTTCTATAATATATGGGCATTATAGTTTTACATATCTAGTTTTTTTCAAATTAGTAATATTACACAAATACAATTCTCATATTAGTATCATACAGAGACACAAAAGGAAAAAAGTATTGAGATTCTTGTTCAGAATCAAATTTAATTTCATACAATAATTAAATTATTAGCCTGAATTAAATTTGTTCTGTATGTAAATGATACTTATCCGCTAAAAAAAGTCTCAAGTGTAACTGGATTTAGTCCATTAACTGCAAGAAATGGTTATACGAAAATTACTTTAGTAACCAATTGTACTGAATGAAAGCTGTGGTTTCTGAAAAAGCTCACAGTTAGAACGGAGCGTGGTAAGATATTAAAAAAACTGATAAATGAAAATCCGATCAAAACTGCTTACTTAAAAGCTTTTAGGCCAGAATCTTAACAAAAAAACATATCAGTCCAGCTTCAGTAGATTAATTAAGAATATCGTTTAAAATACATAGAAATGCTTTCACAATTGAAAATAATTGGAAATAACATAAGATTGACTTTTTTTTAATAAATAAAATAATGTATTTAAGAATTTTTAATCCTGCTTAAAATTTAGTTCTAATGAAAGGTATTAACTTTTTTATATACACATTTATTGTTTTAATTAGTGACTTTTAAGACAGCAGTTCTTAGAATTGAAATTTCTTATGCTTCGAACTTTTAAAGCATTAAAAAATATTTTTGGAAAAATCAAATTTATTCCTTTGTTGATGAATATTTGATTCGCTTGGTGAATATTATGCTGCCAAAATGTCAAATAAAAGATTTATCAGATTTTAAAACAAATACTATTATTCTTGAAGTTTTTTTCATTTTTTAGCAGCTTTATATACGATGAAATCATGAATTTATAATATACTTTTTTATTTTCAGGATATTTTAGAAAATGATGAAATTAAGTTAGACTGGATGTTTAGATTCAGTTTAATGCATGATGTTGTTAAAGTAAGACATATAATATTTCTAAAATTTTAAAATGTAAAATTATTTTGGATTTTGATGAAAATGAGTCACATGCTGTACAATTTTATGCATGAAATATTTAAGCTTGCATGTGATATTATTATCTTTTAGATATAATATATATATATATATATATATATATATATATATATATATATATATATATATATATATATATATTATACTAAATCTATAAACTAAAATAATCACACTGTATTGAATATTTTATTATTTAAAGTAAAAGATATTTACATAAGCATGGACAAATAAGTATGCACAAAATAATGTAATCCATTTTTGTTAATCTAAGCTAATTAAAACCAACTGTGAATTATTTTTCGCAAGAAGTTACTACGTATGCTCTTGGTTTAGAAACAAGTACACGAATTCTAAATTTAATGGTTTGATTTTAAACAATTGAAATTCTATTTTATCTTTTACACAGACCAGCATTTTCTAAATACATGCAGGAATTAAACACCTCAAGCAGAACCGGAAATTGTACGAAAAGAACAGAAAACATGAATAGTTAATGGAAAATTTTATGTTTTTCTGTTTTAATATACATTTCATACATATTTACTTTAATTAATTTTTCTCTAGAATTTTTTAATCAAATGCTTGAGAAGTTTTGCTGAGGAACTTTCTTCCACATTGAAAAATAATGGCATTTTTATTCCAAATTTTTATTGCTAACGTTTAAGTAAGATATTTTATAGAGGCATTTTTCTAGCTTAAAAAGGGAAAGAAAAGAAAAAAAAGAAAACATTCTAAAAATATTTTTGGCTTGGAGTAATTAGAGTTTGAAAATTTTTAAAGAATAAACCGAGATTAAGTTATTACATATCATATTACCAAATTCAATTAAACTGTTACGTAAGTTATCTTGATTATATACTCGGAGGATAATTACGCATTTTCAATAATTACGAGCGAAATATGAAGCTTATGTAACATCTTAATATTATTATCCAAAATTGTGGTGCTAGGTAGTGTAATATAGTAGTTATTTTCTTGAGAGAAAATTTTACGTTTCCAACGTTTTAAACTTTTATTCATAAGTTTAGCTTTTTAAATGTTTTTATGGTATTCTAATACAGTCATGCAAATATTTGGGAAAAAATTACTTTAAAGTAATCGAAGAAAATTGCATTGTTTCTTACTTGATCTCTCTCAATTTCATTTTCATTATAATAAACCAACTTAAAATATTTGGTAGTATATTCTGGCTAAATTTAATAATTTAATTAAATATCTGCGTGGAAGTGAATATTTCAAGCCATTGGTTGGCTTCTTAAAATAAAGTGTAGTTAAATTAAATTAATCAATATGTTAAAGAGAAAACCAGTGGTATATTGGCTAACGCATTGTGCTGCCGAGGTTCAAATGCTAGGCGAGGTTGAATCAGCCTTTTATCCCTTTAGTCGGTCGATAAAAGGATCTTTGCCTGAGTGGATTGTTCTGCCAATGTTTAGTTTAATATTTTAAAGATAAGTTAGAAATTTAGTTTATCGCAAGGTCATATATGTATGAAAATCTGGTTTCGGAATGAAACGTTTCTGTATATTTTAAAAGTATTAATCTAGTTTATTAAGTCAGTAATGGCTAACCTTTTTCATATCGTACGCAATTTTTTTTCCTTTTCAGTATTTTCTTTTTTTTTCTTTTCTTTTTTTTTTTTTCCACAGTCGACGTCAAATTTTCCGTACAATTTAATCACCTTTTTTTCTTCCTCACGTTCAAGTGAAGAAAAGGTGAACAATTTGAATATTGGTGGGCTTTAGTTTAGTGGAGGAAAAGTAATACGTGATTTACGTGAGTAAAAAGTATACGTGAGTAAAAAGTAATAAGATTGAAATTGTTGCACTGAAGAAGAGGATTATAGAATTAATTTTTCGGAAATTTTTAGGGGATTTTGTGGTTTACGAGTGCTTCCTTTTGATTTAGCATCATTAATTATAAGAAATGAAATACACCAAATTGTCCAAAAGTCTTTTATCTGTCTCAAAAAAAAAAAAAAAAAAAAAAAAAAAGCACAAGGTTGCAATTGCCACTTGAAATCTTCCAATGCACCAAATTTGGTGCATAAGCCACGATTTTGCTACCCCTGTTATAAATAATACTAAATGCTGTAAAAATGTAAGTAAAGCCGAAGAGTCGATAATTTTAAGATAAATATTTTGGGTACTTTTCGATATAATAAGATGCCGGTATGTTTTGTTAGCACTAAGTGCAGAAATACTCAATATTAACTGTATTGAATAAAAAGCTACTGTTTTTTCAGAAAATAGCTATTTTCTACACAAAATTTCATTTTTTTGCAGGAAACTGCAATGTGTGGTTTGAAAATTTACATTAAAGTTTTTATCTTCCAATAAAGTTGGAAGTGTTTATGATTTCGGTTTTTCAGGTATGTCTGCTGAAAATACTGTTAATTTCTGTCAGATTATTCAAATATAAATGTAGTAATGGCATACATAAACCATTATTATATTTACATTTGGATTGATTACAATACACTGTTCTATACCATCTAATCAAATGATAGAATATAAACTTATAGCGATTTCACAGAAAACACTCACAAATCTACTGGGCTGTCATTGAGGGTTGCAACTTTGTGTTCTGTATTAAAAAATGAGGATCTAACAATTATATTTCTTTTACACTATTACGGATAGCTCTCATTGATTAAGAGATTGTAATTTGTGTTATACATTATACTCGAACACTGACAGTTTAGCCGTATTGGACTACTTTAAAACAATGAATGGGGCAACTAAGCATTACATCCGAAACATTACTTCAATTTCTTAGTGACATATATTCAAAATAATCCCCTGCACCTCCACACAGCTCGATCATACATTGTTGAAAGAATGCTGAGAATTCCTGATCATGTATCTCTGATCACAGCCCTGCGGTTATCTTCAACTTCGGCGACCAGTTTTGACCGTCAATGGCCGCTTCGCGGCCAAAATGTGCAACCTAGAGGACACGCGCCGCTTCGTGACTGGCCTGTGCAACTTACGGCACACGGGCCTCTTCGCGACCAAACTTTGCAACATACTGAAATAATTCTATAACTAAATTTTTCGTTTAAAATCGAATTACTTAAATAATTAAATAATTAAAATTAGGAAAAAATTCGTAAAATATAAATTGTAATGAATGGTTCTATATAGTTTTTTTACTATAATAAATTAATAAGTTTGGTTAGTTAAAATATGGCCTCGAAATCATTTTGCGCAATTGTAAAAATATTTAATCATCTTGAAATAGACATTTTTAATGATTTAGTTAACAATATAATTCTTAGATGTCGTCACTAAACAATAGGTTTGGCCTTTTCTCTTCTGTGTTTATTCTTACAAGGCGTGATATCTCGCTAGATATTTAGAGTTGAAAGTACAATTTAATCACCTTTTTTTCCTTCCTCACGTTCAAGTGAAGAAAAGGTGAACAATTTGAATATTGGAGGGCTTTAGTTTAGTGGAGGAAAAGTAATACGTGATTTACGTGAGTAAAAAGTATACGTGAGTAAAAAGTAATAAGATTGAAATTGTTGCTCTGAAGAAGAGGCTTATAGAATTAATTTTTCGGAAATTTTTAGGGGATTTTGTGGTTTACGAGTGCTTCCTTTTGATTTAGCATCATTAATTATAAGAAATGAAATATACTAAATTATCCAAAAGTCTTTTATCTGTCTCAAAAAAAAAAAAAAAAAGCACAAGGATGCAATTGCCACTTGAAATCTTCCAATGCACCAATTTTGGTGCATAAGCCACGATTTTGCTACCCCTGTTATAAATAATACTAAATGCTGTAAAAATGTAAGTAAAGCGGAAGAGTCGATAATTTTAAGATAAATATTTTGGGTACTTTTCGATATAATAAGATGCCGGTATGTTTTGTTAGCACTAAGTGCAGAAATACTCAATATTAACTGTATTGAATAAAAAGGTACTGTTTTTTTAGAAAATAGCTATTTTCTACACAAAATTTCATTTTTTTGCAGGAAACTGCAATGTGTGGTTTGAAAATTTACATTAAAGTTTTTATCTTCCAATAAAGTTGGAAGTGTTTTATGATTTCGGTTTTTCAGGTATGTCTGCTGAAAATACTGTTAATTTCTGTCAGATTTTTCAAAACTAAATGTAGTAATGGCATACATAAACCATTATTATATTTACATTTGGATTGCTTACAATACACTGTTCTATACCATCTAATCAAGTGATAGAATATAAAACTTATAGCGATTTCACAGAAAACACTCACAAATCTACTGGGCTCTCATTGAGGGTTGCAACTTTGTGTTCTGTATTAAAAAATGAGGATCTAACAATTATATTTCTTTTACACTATTACGGATAGCTCTCATTGATTAAGAGATTGTAATTTGTGTTATATATTATACTCGAACACTGACAGTTTAGCCGTATTGGACTACTTTAAAACTATGAATGGGGCAACTAAGCATTACATCCGAAACATTATTTCAATTTCTTAGTGACATATATTCAAAATAATCCCCTGCACCTCCACACAGCTCGATCATACATTGTTGAAAGAATGCTGAGAATTCCTGATCATGTATCTCTGATCACAGCCCTGCGGATATCTTCAACTTCGGCGACCAGTTTTGACTGTCAATGGCCGCTTCGCGGCCAAAATGTGCAACCTAGAGGACACGCGCCGCTTCGTGACTGGCCTGTGCAACTTACGGCACACGGGCCTCTTCGCGACCAAACTTTGCAACATACTGAAATAATTCTATAACTAAATTTTTCGTTTAAAATCGAATTACTTAAATAATTAAATAATTAAAATTATTAAAAAATTCGTAAAATATAAATTGTAATGAATGGTTCTATATAGTTTTTTTACTATAATAAATTAATAAGTTTGGTTAGTTAAAATATGGCCTCGAAATCATTTTGCGCAATTGTAAAAATATTTAATCATCTTGAAATAGACATTTTTAATGATTTAGTTAACAATATAATTCATAGATGTCGCCACTAAACAATCGGTTTTGCCTTTTCTCTTCTGTGTTTATTTTTACAAGGCGTGATATCTCGCTAGATATTTAGAGTTAAAAGTAGCGGCATGTTAACAAAAGGTTAATTTTTTAGAGATCTTTCTAACTGTACAAAAATTTTTTGCTTTTAGTTAGAGATAAAATGCCTTTTTTATCAAAATGTCAACATGGCCAACGATGGCCGATGCACCGAGTCCGGGAGAAATGAGTCGATCCCGGAAACGTTATCGACAGGACTTCTATTATTTAGATGTCATTGATAGGTTCCTCTTTTAAAGCACATTTAGTTTTAGAAAATATAAAAATGTCTGCAGGTACAAAATCTGGTGAATAGGGTGGATTTAGAGTACAAAAATCTGTTTTGATGTGCATTGAGAACCATTTCATTCTCCTGCGACAAACAGACTGAAGGAAATACACAATCGGGACAATCGGGACTCGGGACTCTTAATACCTTGTGTCGGTCTAATCAATTTGTGGACGTACATAGGTATTATTTTTAATCCATGCCACTGTGAAATTGAAATAAAGTTCTTAGTTTGGGATGTAATGCCCGTTCTCTCTTTAATTATTAGGCGTAATGTGTACTGCTGCATATGTACACATTTAAAATTATCGACAGTGTTTAACTATATTTGCATAATTTACATGTCTCGTTTATTTTTGGTCTTCATTTCCAATATTAAAGCACAAAACTTTTAGTGTATTTAGATTGAAATGGGCTTTATTCTCTGTTGCTATTTTAGGGAATGGCATATCTCCACAGCAGCGACATCCGCTCCCACGGAAATCTCAAGTCGTCAAACTGCGTAGTGGACAGCAGATTTGTTTTGAAGGTCACCGATTTCGGACTCTACTGCCTGAGAGTCTATGATGAAAACGAAAATGAAGATTCATATGCCCACTGGAGAAGTAGTGTAACTTATTCTGCCTAAAACCATTAATTAAATTTGCTTTGTTAGAGGAAGAATTCTTAAGAATGCTTAATTATGTACAACGTAGGAAAAAAAAAATCAGAAAGAAATGGAGATTTTGAGTTTTAATTATAGAACACACAAAATAAAAGTATCTTTCAATTCAGCAAATTCTCTCTATTACTTTGTATTGTAAGTTTTGTCTCAGAGAGTCATTTATATAATAAAAAAGAACTCAAGTTATGAGAGTTTAATGGCGACCCTCTTTGTTTGATATTTACCCTATACGTATTTCTTTTTTTTTATATAAAGGGAACAACATGCAAAATTTAAATTATTTTTAACTCTATTTTTCGTATGAGTCACAAAGCACTCATGAATGACCTCGCCAGTTGTTAAAAATAAATTTTAAACTATAAGCAGCACCTTCTAAAATATTGAATATAATTCATAATAACTTATTTTAAAACATCTATACTATTAAAATCTGTGCGCGTCTGTCTGTGTGTCTGTGTGTGTGTATGTGTGTGTGTGTGTAGCATCATCTCCTCCAAAACGGCTGGGAGTTGAGTTTCGAACGAGGTATCCACGAATTCGGAAAATTTCGAGAAAGAACCTCCGCTGAATTAAATTTCGAAATTCGAATTAGTTTAGGAGATATTGATAAAAAACCCCGTCAAAAACGCTAATTTTTGCTCTCCGCAATTCCGCGATTGTAACCCCTGTAGTCAAAAAAGTGAGAAATAAGCATCGAGGTTGCCATGTTTGGCTATTTTATTAAATTATTTATACTCCTGCAGTAAAAATAAAAGAATAATATTTTTTTTTCTGTTTAGATTATTTACTAAGTTATTTTTTAATTAAAATATGCGTTCATGTTAAATCAGAGCAGGAATTCAATGTTTTTTATGTGTAAAAGAATAAGAGATTGAGAGATTTCCGAGACTAATATGTATACTTTTTAGTTTGGCCGAAAAAAAATGGCTCATTTGGCGATTTTGAGAAAGTAGTACGTTCTGTGGATTTGCACAGTTTTGGGCTTGGCGCAAATTACTGAGAGCGTAACGAAACAAGTATAAGTTTTACGGCGCTATACTTCGATTTTTCCTATAGAAATAATGCAGTTATCAAGGCGATTTTAAACGATCTATAGAATTTTCACCAAAAATTAAGTAAACTGATTTAAGTTGGAGGAATTCCGCCAAATTTCAGAAAATTGAAATTCTCGCATTTTGTACATGGCAGTTAACGGTGATTAAAACCCGTTATAGTTAATAATAATTTAAATGACTGCTACTTATCAATAATATGCCTGCATTAAATTTTGAACGATGGAACCATATAAATGATAGATAACTATTTCCCATTTTGATTGCTGTTAAATCAATGCTTCGAATGATTCCCTGAAAACAAAAAAACTCGCAAAATGGCGTATGTTGGCATTTGGCGATCAAAGTACTGTGTAACAAATAATTGATTCTTATTTGTTAAAGCAGCGCTACGGAAGTTTCTTTTACTAAAAGCTGTTAGAAAGGCGTAATTAATACTGTCTAATATATTTTTTGTTTTACTAATTGAAATGTATGTTGATTCCTACGTTAGTACATTTCTTAGCAAAGTTGGCGAAAAATATTCAAATGTAGTGCAGCTCTGTACGTATTATTAATTCCATTCCACAATTGAGATGAGCCGATGTCACTAGCGTATGCATAGATATTTTTTTTTTAATTCCGCCAAACAAAGTATTGCGTATTGCCTTTAGTGTCAAGTTTAATTTGTGGTTTGAGCTATTTGGCATCGGCTGTTGGCGTTATTGACCCCAATATGGCAGTTCTAGCAAAGTAAACAAAAATAACTCATTTCATGTTCCATTTTTATAGTTTCCGTAGCAACGGAATCCATTGTTGCCACTTAAGTTATTAAATTTAACAATTAAGTGAAACCACTCATTTCTACAGCTTTTAAGACTCGTAAAAGTGAAAACGCATGAAATGAGAAACAAATAGAACTGTAAGAGGCATGCACTTTAAAAATAATCGAAGTTTTCATGTAATTCTATATACCTTTAATTTTATTTCCTTCGCGTGTGGGTGCCATTTTTATGTCAATTTTTGCTGCCTTGCTGGCAGATTATCCGGAGCAGTACACAAGCACTAATGTACATGCTCCTCCGGACATAAACAAGAGCGTATGTCCGGCGCGTATTTGTGTAACCCCCAGGCCGTACCCGGGGGGACCAGGGGTCCCCCCCCCGAAATCTGAAATTTTGTTAACAAAACAATAATAATGAAGCGTTTTTGTGAAAAATTGGGCCTCTTTTATCTTTTTATGAATTTATAAATTTAATTTCTATACACCCCCTCCCCCCGAAACTTTTTTCTGGGTTGGGCTCATGGTAACCCCACTGTGCTAATCAGAGTTTTTGTAGTATTCTACTTACTACTGCCGTGAAAGTTTAGTTTAGTTAAAAAAAATTTGATTTTTAAATTGAGCAAGTTACCAAAATCAGATTAAGATTTTACCATGCGTTGTGTCCGAAAGTGTAGAAAATAACCCAATGATCTCAGCCTTGCCTGAAGTGTGTGTTAGAAAAGTGGTAAAATAAACACAGAGACATCGTATTAGATCACCAAATCACAAATTTATTTAACAAATAACAGGGGTAAACAGCTAGTGGCCTCGCGACATCAGTAAAAGAAATGAAAAAGTAAGTAAACACTGCGCAGGGGTTTTACAGCGCGTGGTAGAATTGCACAGGAACAAAAAATACTTGAATGCTTTAATTACCCAATTATTAGCCCTTGAAAATTAAACAAAAAAACAAAAAAAAGAAAAAGGAAATGCTTAAATAAAATTGTCATGACAAAGGTAGTTTGATTGGATCCAAGTACTTAAGTTAAAAGGCTCTGCTGCAGCATGAGAAAAAAAAATTTATCCTACCAAAAAGAAAAAAAAAAGAAAATTGGGCAAACAAGTCCCCACCTTTTCCTAGCCTCACAAGGCATGTGATGAAAATCCCGCATTAAATCCCTACCTGTTACTTGAAACCCCACCTCTTATATCCAACAGGTTAGTTTAAACAATTGCCAAAATAAAGAAATTACAAAACAAAAAAAAGAACTTTGCGATTTTTTACACCAAAGGGTGCAGCAAAATACATTGATGTGCAGAACAACTCAAACAATTACAGAGATTAGCTTAGGCCAAACCAGAAATCAACATGGCATCCACAATTATGATTTTAACAAAAAGGATTTAAACATCGTTACTGGAAGCAATACATTAGAATGGCACACAAAGTTGAAAAAGAAAATTTAGCATTTGTTATTTAATCCCCCCCCCATTAAACATTATAAAAACAAAAGGGATAGTTCTAGCACAGCTTGAAGCATGAAGTCGCTGATCCAGCTCGTGGAGGAGAAATGGTAGATAGAAAAAAGGTATTGGTCAGATCTCACCCACGGATCCAATGGCAGGTCTGGTCTCGGCGTTTCAGGGAACCAACGGACGGTCACTGATGGCATCCGGAGGCGGCATCTTGGTCTCTCCTCTGGTCAGGGAACTCCGGCAGGTGTCGGGGACTTCGCGTTCCAGTCAACACAAGCGTCTCCCGGGCAGGGCAAAATGGTGAACGTAGTGCGAGACGTCAATTCCGGTAGATTTTCATCGCCGCTTGTGAAAAAACACAGGGGGGTGGGGGCCTTACGCCCAATTCACATCCAATGGTGGCAGCTTGTGTCGCATCGGCATGTTGGCCGAAAAAACAAAAAGGGGAAAAAGAAAATTACATGGTGATCATCATTAGTCCTGGCCCTCTGGCCTCCGATTTTGGGGGATCACGTCCTATAAGTTGCTTAATGGGGCGACGAACGTCGAACTTGGACAAAAAGGAGCGAGAAGAGAGTCCGGGAATCACCCTCCTTACAGCACCGCGTCAGCTCTCAGAATGACGCTTTTCGCTGCCAGCTTGAGGAGCTTCGAAGAGACGCCGGCCGCGGGGACCAATCAGAGCGCGCCATCTCAGCCGGGAAACTTCGAGAACATTCGATCGACGGGGGAAGGAAGCGAGAAAAAGAAAATGGCGGCCAGCAACTACTGCACGCGGGAAAGAAACCAACCTGGCCGAGAAGAAACGCAGGCAAGAACGGCCATCTTGAAATGGGGAAAAAGACTTAATTGATCATAAGGGCCTTAAAAACGTTATTAAATTTTCTAAAATTTTAGCGGGAGATAGCTAATCGTCCGAGACAACCCTGGGTAAAATTTGGAATAAAAATTAAAATTAGAAGAGAGTAAAACTAATTAAAAACCGGACATGAACAAAAGATATTGCAAGAAATGAGTTAGGCTATTGAAGAGAGAGGGAAACTTAATAGTCAGCAGAAAATCGACAGAATTTACCTGATAATTAAAATTACACCTCCGGAGACCGGGCAAACAAAGGCAGAATTAATTTAAAGAAAAGGTAATTATTTAAAAAAGGGTCCCAACAAAAAAGGATAATTAGTGGTAATTTAAAAGAAGTTAGCTATTGAGTTATAGAAGAAGAGTCATCCAGACCATTATATCTCCTGACAAAAGGTATTTAAATTAAACTTCCAAGTTAATTACAAGTATTAAGAAAATAAATAATTAATGGTTAAAACAATTAAAATAAAAATTACTGCTTTTGATTTGTAAAAAACATTATCCCCCAAAAACAATACAACATTTTCTGGGGTCACATTATTTAGAACAATTTTTTTTTTTCAATGGAGATTCTCATCCTGAAGTATATTGATCACTGATACATGAAAAGAAAAATGATCAATTATGCGCTAGCAGTGACGTATCCAGAAATTTTTCATGGGGGTGTTACGACTACTGCAGCTCACATATATATGTATACGCGTGTGTGATAAGGGAGTGAATAATATACATTTTGTATGGCAAAAAACTCCTCATGGGGGTTGTGACCCCCTATCCCCTCCTGGGCTACGCCACTGCACGCAAGCATAAGTTGTCACGTCATGAAAAACCGTCGTAGATGGTAAACACCGAAGATTTTTCGAGGGTTATACAGAATTAAAAATTTTGTAAAGTTTACTTTTGATACAGTTCGGATATTTGCCACCAAGGTGAGATGAAATATTACTAAATACGGCAACCTAGAATTTTCTTTTGAATTTGACACTGTGCAACTACAGTAGATTCCCTATAACACGGTAGATACGTTCCGTGTGATAGGAATCCGTGTTGTGCGGGTCCTGCGCTATACTCCAACTGGAGTGCGGATTGCGCGGAATAATCGCGGCAAAACTTATTTGCACTCCGTAGAAATACAATGATGTTTGGTATTGCCATTCAAAAGTTATGTTAATTACAGGAGCTAAAGCGTCATAATATCAGAACATATGTCTCATTTTACCGTGCTGTACGAGTCTCTTTTAACGTGTTACACGAAAACGATCACAATTTTTTCGCCGTGTTCTACGAATTCGTGTTGTAGACCCGTGTTATGAAGGGGTCTACTGTAAATTGTTAAAAATAAAACATTAAATTAGTTATTTATTTAAAGCGAGTTGGCAGTGAGACCAACGTCAGTTTTATGTAACAAGTGTGACACTGCATTAAGAGTTTAGTAAGGGTGATAAACTTTATCGCAGAAGTTACGTCACACATGTTTTCATTTGAAATGGGACGATTTTCACGAAAACTGTGTGCAATTTTGGCTTATACGTACGTGGTGCTTATATTATTTCATGTAGGTTTTGTTAATTTTGGTGAAAATCAATAAAGTCATCTGCAAAATAACTGCGCTAATGCATTGTCCACGCTTTAGGAAATGCAAGATAAAATAAAATAGTTGTCAACATCATGTAATTTATGCATCTGGTATATATTAAATGCTATAATTAAGCTTAAAAAACAAAATTACATGAAGTAGAAATCAAGCATTTTTCGAAAGAGAGAAGTTTCATTTGCATACCGTAAAGATCTTTTTTGATCGCCAGTGACACTGACAAAGTTTTTGTGTCATCAGGTTGTAATCATCTCAGATTTGCACTCATGACGTCAACTTTTAGTCACGATTCAAGTATTTTTTTCACGTTTTGAGATTCCGCATTACTGGGTTTAATTCGAATTATATGTGTGAGGAAAATATTCGTTTCCCACCGTGCGGAGAACGGGCAAGCAGCTAGTCTATACTATTAAAATATGTGCGCGTCTGTCTGTAACATCATCTCCTCCGAAACGGCTGGGAGTTGAATTTCGTTCGAGGTGTCCCCGGATTCGAAAAATTCCGAGGAAGGTCTTCCGCTGAATTAAATTTCGAAATTCGAATTAGTTTAGGAGATATTAATTGATAAAAAAACCCGTCAAAATCGCCAATTTTTGCTCTCCTGAATTCCGCGATTGTTACCCCTGTAGTCAAAAAAAGGAGAAATAAGCATCGAGGTTGCCATGTTTGGCGAATTTAGTACATGATTTAGACTTGAATTAAAAATAAAAGAAAAATCCTTTATTTCCTGTATAGAATATTTGCTAGGTTATTTTTTCATTAAAATATCGTCTGTGGGAAATCAGAGCAGGAATTCAATGTTTTTATATTAAAAGAATAAGGATTTGGAGATTTCCGAAACTAAACCGTATATTTTATAGTTTGGCGAAAAATAAAATGGATGATATGGCATATTTTGAGAAAGTAGTAGGTTCTACCTATGGCTCACTGGGATAAGTACAGGCTGTCCGAAAACTAGTTTCTCCTATGGGATTTTGCGTACAAGAAAAGTGTCGCTTCTTCGCCGATTTGTCGCTGTTACCTAACTGTATATCACTGTTGCCAACTCTGCCGGAGAAAAAGATCTTGGTAAACTGGCAATACCGAAGTATTTCGTAAATCGGAAATGAATGTCCAAATGTCTCAAAGAGCATTAGCAGATAAGCATATTTCACCAGAGCAAGCACGTAAACGCCAAAAAAAAATTTTACTTTTTTTCTCAGCTTGAAAATATTGTTAGCCATTTGCGGATTCTTTAAATTTTGATTTTATGCATATTTTCTCCGGAAGAGTTAGCAACAGTGATACAGTTGGGTAACAGCGACAAATCGGCGAAGAAGCGAAAATTTATTCGTACGCAAAAGCGGAGCTTTTCGGACAGCCTGTATTTATCTCAGTGAGCCATGGTTCTACCGATTTGCACAATTTTGGGCTTGGCGCAATTTACTGCGAGCGAACAGAAATAGGTTTAGGTTTGTGTGTGTAGGTTTTATGAGAATACGGCGTTAAACTTTAATTTTCCATGCAGAAATAGTGCAATTATTAAGGCGATTTTAAGCGATCGATCTTTGGAATTTTCCCCAAATAAAGTAAATTGAATTAACTTGGGTGAATGCCACGAAATTTGAAAAGAAATGAAATTCTTGCATTTGGTAAATTAGAATAAATAAAACACGTTATGGTTGATAATTTAAAATACTCCTATGCTACTTTTCATTTAAATGTCTGCATTAATTTTTGGCGATCGAGCCATACACAAATAGCTATTTCCCATTTTGATTGCTGTTAAATCAGTGCTTAGAATGATTCTCTGAGAAAAAGAAAGAAAAAATCTCGCAAAATGGCTTACGCGGATTCTAGTACCTTTCTTAGAAAAATTGGCCATAAATATTCAAATGTAGTGTAACTCCGTGTTTAATAGTGTGTGTTTTTTGCGTTTGTATTGCTAATTCTATGGCACGATTGAGATGAGCCAAAGTTACGAGCAGATGGATAGATAATTTTTTTAAATCCCGGCAAGCAGGGTATAGTAAAATAGGAATTCTGTATAAATACGAAAATTTTTGGAGATGAAAGAGAATGTTTTTAAGCCTGGTAAATATACCTGGTATTGCTTATAAATTATTGTATTTACTGTGAAGTTTAATTTACGATTCATTTTGGCTATTTGCCATCGACTATCAGCGTTAATTATGCCAATATAGCAGTTCTAGCAAGCATAAATTAATTTCATTTCATGTTCTATTTTTAATATTTCTACAGTTTCCGTAGTTACGGAATCCGTTGTTGCCACTCAAGCTGTTAAATTTAACAATTAAGTGAAAAACAATCATTTCTACTGCTCTTGACTCGAAAAATGAAAACGCATTGGATATGACACAATTAGAACATTACCACAATCACCACGTCAATAACGCGAAATTCATTTTCAAGGTCTTTAAGAAATCCTGTATACTATGTCAAAGCCTCAAAGCTTAATTCCTATGTCAAAGCTTAATTCCGATTAGTTCGCAAGAAAATCGATTAATCAGTATAAACTGAAGCAATGAAACTTAGTAAGCGTGCGTTTTTCTTGAAACAAGGAAAATGCAAATTGACGCCTTTGGTGTAGAAGTGCTGAAAGGGAGAACTACATAAACAGTAACGGAAATGGGGAATGATAATTGAATATGTGCATGCACAAAGACCCAAAAATCAAGAGAGTATGAAAAGTCGGGAATATGAAATGAAAATAAAAAATAAATCAAATGATAAGAGATATAAGTAATAATAATACGAGAATGACATTATTACAATCAGGTCCCAATTGCTTATAATATTCCCCTAGCAATGACTTAGACCGACCAGTGGCCGCGCTTAGCGCCCTGAACTGGGAGACGGAAGGTTTCTGGTTCAAAACAGATCGCGTCCGCCGACCTAACAGTTGGAGTTTTCCTGTATTCCGTTCGGAAAATAAAACAGTACTCGCAACATGCATATGTTAGGAAACATATGGCTGGTTTCCTCCAAAACGTATAGCATAAATACCAGTTAAGACCCCTTAGAAAGACACCCTCGGAGGACACACCCACCCCTTGACCTAGATCCCATGCGTTGAGACTAGAAGCAGGATAGTCTCGAGATTTGTAGAGAGTTCAATTGAACGCCCAGCGTTGTGTGCAACTTATAGAAGCAGTCTACGATACCGGATCCATCGAGAAAAAGCATGGGCAAGGTCATCCGAGAGAAGCTGCTTCTTTTTTGATCGCCAGTGACACTGACGTAGTTTTTGTGCAATCCTGCTGCAGTCATCCCCGATTTGCACTCATGGCGTAAACGTTTCATCACGATTTAAATAATTTTTTACTTTTATAGATTCCGCATCAATGGGTTTAATTCTAATTATATGTGTCAGGAAAATGTTCTTTTCCCACCGTGCGGAGAACGGGTACCCCGCTAGTATAATTAATAAAATCTGAAAGATAACGGCTGTTTTATGAATACAATTTCTCTCCTTATTAATTATGAATTAATACATCATATTTTAAAACGACATATATAAACTTTAATTATACTTGGACTAAAAACTTTGAAAAAATCAACTTAAAAAATGTCGACTTAGTTAAAATGGAATTTCAAGGAACCGTATATGCCACAATAAAGCAGCTCACATAAATGAATGTCGTTTAAAGCTATTTTCTGTCTTCCCGGGGATTTTCCCTACAATTTAGATCCTCATTAGAAAGTGAAGGACGTCTTAAGACTACCGCAATACGAAAATACGGATTTAGCTTGCACATACGCCCCAGTAAAATTTCGAATGATGGAGCTAAATATTATACAGTCTTCATTTTAATGCTCAATCAATTTTTACTACAAACCAGTGTAATTTCATATGTGTGGTTATCAGTGACGTGCATTCCACCCAAGCAACCCAAGCTGTGCTTGGGCAACTGAAAATAAGGCTATTATTGTTTTTAAATTTTGCTTTATATCACAAATTGAAAGAAAATACCATCTACCTTACTTATTTTAAAAATTTTTTATACGTATATTCATAATTTCTTAACACGACAAAGATAAATGTTAAGTGGATAAACAAGTATATTTTCTTTCTCACTCTCTTATTTCTCTGCCGTGAGATCAGTCCATCTGCAAAGTCTGCTGAAGGTGTATTGCTATAGAAAACATGACCTCATCAGAGAATTAGCCAATCAGAGACGACACTCCAAAACCCATATTCTGCCCCATGGACCAAAACCAAATTGCGAGGTGGGCTGCATTGTGCTTTTTCAATTGTTTTTACGATTTCACTGATTCAAGACGATTTCAAGGACGGCTCCCACAAGGGGGCCATGGAGGCTATGTCCCCCTTCGAAATTCTGTTTTATAACGTTAGATTCGCATACTTCACGATTTTACACGTTGAATTTGCATTTTGAACAATTTATATACCTAAGTAAAATGTTCAATACCCCCTCACAGAATTCAGTCTGAAGCCGCGCTTGGACGATTTCATGTCCTTTTTTAAAATTATGCAAATTTAGAGCTTTGTGCTATTTTAGAAAACATGGCTGATTTTACAAATAATGATGTTATAGCCGATTTTTTCGTCGGAAAACTTTTTGAAAAGAAAATTGTGATTGTTAAAGGAAGACCACTGCCAAATTTAAAGCAACGAAAAGCATTACACGACACTTTAAAAGGTTTATTATGAAAGATGTAAATGGATTGCAGGAAGTGCTATCTTTAACGAATAATTTGTTGGAATTGTCCACTATTTAGCTGTGAAAAAGGTCATCTAGGATAACTGGTTACAACAAATGGCAATATGGAATCATGAAGTTGCTCATACTCCTGTTTCCACTACAATGGCAAGTTTTGGATTTATTGGTATTGAGACTGAATTGAGTGTTCAATATACTGAGAATTAAAAAATTGTGCACGTAATGGAACTGGACAAAACAGACTTTTAAACCTCGGAATTATATCAATTGAAAGTGATTTGTTAATTAGCTTAAAAGAAGAAAATATATTTTTCCATTCTGTAATCAATCATTTTGCTTCTAGTGAAAATAGAATGAAATTTGCTTCAAATAAAATTAAATATTTGAACTTAAAAAAAAAAAAAAAACAACCCACGGGTTTCTTTTCATTGCTATGCTCCTTTAAGGAGCAGACATTAATATCTTGCTTAAATTGGGATATTGTTGTTGTGGTGGGAATATTGCTTAGAAGGAAATGTTAATCGGACTGTGTGCGTGTGTCCCGTCTTAGTTTTAGATTTTCTCTCTCTCTCTCTCGAATGCAGTGGCGTAGCCAAGGGGGGGGTTAGGGAGGCCATAACCCTCCCATGAGGAATTTTTGCCTTACAAAATGTATATTTTTCACTCCCTTATCCCGCAGACGTATACATATATATGAGGGCGTAGCCAGAAATTTTTCATGGCACTGCTTGGGTGAGCTGTTGAGCCACCGAACGTCTCTGGTGGTTATTGAGGCTAAAGAAAATAATTAATTCAAAAAAGTAACCGGTTGCGTAGGAAATTTCAAAGCTCTGTCAAAAATAAATCTGTCGAAATTAGCTTCAAACAATCCCGCAAAGTAGCAAGACATAAAACATTCAACCATATATGCAGATCTGAACAGCTCATGTCGGTAATAATTAGAACTCAAGATTTTGTTCAGATTTCCTTTTTTTTTATCCACTGACTGTATTCAACAAACTGTATTAGATTTAAACTATACCACAGTTAAATTTTTTAAATTTATCATATTCACGTAAGCTTTCTATGTGGACTGAAACTCATGTTATGTTTATTTACAAATAGTATTATCTTTGGCATTTTGTTCCACACATTTTTGTAATAAATTATAACAGGTGTATTTAGTGGGTGAAAATTATTTAATCATATGAAATAGTCTCTTTTTAATTATTGAGTGAGAAAGTTTAATGCAAATTTTAAAGAAACTTCAACTAATTATAGAGATATTGGTAATGCCATACCTAATTTTTTTTCTAGGAGAGCCGGATAAAAATTTAAATTTCGTGTTTATTTAGATTAACTAGCTGAAGTACCCGTCCTTGACGGGTTAGAGAATGCAAATTTCCAAAAAGCAAGAACTTTAGTCAGCATTGTAGGAGTACACAAAAAGGATGTAGTATGTAGCCAAAGTAAAGAAAGCGAAGTTATAATTTTTATGTATTGTTAAAATATTACAGGTTAGAGAATAACTAAGTAATATCATTTCATTCGCTTTAGTCGTAATTATGGGATGCGCGAACGAAAATTTACGCATATTGAAATAATTTTCGCAAAATCTCAAAATCTAATCAACATTTTTGAAAAATTGGAAGCCTAGAATTTAAGTTGAGTGACAACCTATCGTGCCACCCAATTTCTTTTCATTCCCTGCAGTCTTTATTTCGTGATACTGGAACAAAATTTCAGCATTTTAAAACGATTTTTGCAAAATCTCAAAATGTAATCAAAATATTTTAAAAATTCAACGCCTATAAATTAAGATTCGCAACTACCTATCCTATCACTCAATTTCGTATCATTCGTATTAGTCGTTATTACGTGATGCTTGAAGAAATATAAACGTATTTTGAGAGAATTTTCACAAAATCTAAAAATGTAATAAAAATGTTTAAAAAATTGGACATCTATAGTTTATGTTGAGTAACCATCTATCATGTGACCAAATTTCATACCATTTGCTTTAGTCGTTATTACGTAATGCGTGAATAAAGATTCACTCAGTTTTTAACGATTTTCGCAAAATCTCGAAATCTGATCGATTTTTTTTAATTAGATGCTTATAATTTGAGGGGAGAGACGACCTATCATTTTTATACCTTTGTAGTTATTACGTGATGCTTGAACACAAATTTACGCAGTTTGAAAGGATTTTCGCAAAATCTCAAAATCCAATCAAGATTTTTTAAAAATTCGACGCCTATGTTTTAAGTTGAGTGACCACCTATCATGACACCCAATTTCATATCATTCGCTTCCGTCGTTTTTACGTGATGCTTGAACAAAAAAAGCGTCACGGACAGAATGACAGAACGACAGAATGACAGAATGACAGAATGACAAACTTTTTTTTGAGGGTGCATCGGATTCCCGGGTGCTTGAAACGGATAGAAATCGCAAAATTTTTGAATTCCAAGAAATGTACAGACAAAAGTCTAATTTTATTTATATAGATATGCAGAAAAGTTTAATCGATATCATAGAGTTCTTAATTCTTTACATAACTTTGAAATTTATTGTATATGTCTGAATCACAGTATTTAAGGAATAAAAGCCTAAGTCAAGGTTTTTGAGACATCCTATATATATGTCTGTTACAAAAATGATTATTGGCTTTCTTAAAGATCGTAATTTCGGCTTTTCCTTTACGATATAATCATTCAATATCGTCAAATAATTAAGTGTGTACACATGTTAGAGGTGTGCCGGATATCCGTATCCATATCTGCGGATAATTGAAGGAAAAAAACATATCCATTCCATATCTAACTCCGTCTGAGCAAAAAGGTATTATCCATATCCGGATCAGATACGTAAGCGCGAAAAACAAATTTCCGTATCCCTATCTGATTTTTTTTTCAGCAGACATTCCACAAATATTTTAATGGCTTTTCAGGATAAGTCAAAGAAATGAAAAAGTCAAATTATTCTATTATATTGTTTGTTTTTTTTTGCAATAAATCATAAATTTTATAGTTTAAAACTTAGTTGTCACTGTTTATTATTTTTAACCGTGAATCTTCTTTAGTACAAAAATCCCTCGTTTAAATTATCATTAGTAGTTGAAAGCTATTATCATGCATTTACTTTTGACGTAAATTGGTAAGCTTTTTGAATATTTCTACGTGGTGTGCTTCATCTACGCGCAAACACTAAAGGGCTCCATCTATTATTCCTGTTATAGAAATCGTAATTTTCATATAGGGAGCTAAAATCTTTCTAGAGAGGGCTTAGTCTCTCCCCACACCCATCCTTTTTGATATTTACACATAATTATTCGCGATTTTCAATGTAAGCGTACAAGAACACCATCATGTTACGATGAAAAACTTTTTCTGAAGATTCTAAACCGGCAGAAGTTTATCGTTTATTGCAGTGTCTTATACAGATTGTGAAGAGACATCCTAAAATCTTTCAAGCGTCTGTCATCGTTAGTCGTATTTATGGGCCAAAACCGTTTAGTTTTCTAAAAATTCTGTCTTAATACGACAACAGGTTCTGTAGATTAAAAAAGCTATTTGGTTTAGTAGTAGCGTTTCGATAATTTAATGCTTATAAAACAATGTTAAAATTGATTCAAATGTATTTTTTTTAACTACTGCATTCTTCTTTTAATTTATGCATTACACAGGATCTGAAAGTTTCCATTGTAGCAGATTATTTTACACATTGTGAATGAAATTATCGATTCAAGATTATGCATTCTTCCGTATCCGTGTATATAAGAAACAGATGATCCGTTTTCATATCCATATTCGCGTAGTAAAAAAACAGATGATCCGTTTTCATATCCGTATCTAAGGATATAAAACTACTCGTTTTCAGATCCGTATCAGCAGATCTAACTTTCTCACCTTTAGTGTGCTACGCTGTATGACATTATCTATATTTAGCTTTTGTAATTAAAATTTCATTAGTTGCAAAAAACGCCTCCAGATTTCAATGTTCACACCGTCATAGAGTATGCATAAATCTACCGCAACTTCTTGAATGTCAAGAGGCTAAATGTAGGCGTGTTGAATCGATTCTTTGTGTAAATTCACATAATGCTCTGTAAATGCACTTCACAGTAAATAATGATTTTCAAAAATGCATTTTTAAAGTATACTCAATGAACTAATTCCAAAATTTATGTTTTTTTTTATCGTTTCTTAAGTGAAATGTATAGAACTTTAAACTATAAATTAATGTTTAATAGCGATGCTCAAATGTTTTTGTTTCATTAGGAAAATTATGGACAGCTCCCGAATTGCTGAGAATGCACAATGCTCCATCAGAAGGTACACAAAAAGGGGATGTGTATTCTTTCGCCATCATAGCTCATGAAATAGTTTTAAGGCAGGGGGTATTTTATACCTCAACGGACATTTCTCCCAAAGGTAAGCGCAACTTTATAGTAACATAAATTTACAATTATTTTGAATATAAAAGCGCCATATACTATTTTAAATGGAACTCTATGAATTTCACAACAGATGAATGTTTTTTTTTTCTTAATTGAAATAGATCAGCTGTAACACAAACTACAGCTTTCCTGAAACTCGCTTTATTTAGTTTTTTCATTACATTTCTTCCTGTATAACTGATTAGGAAAATTCAAATCCGTATTTATTTTTTAACAAAGTGGGTAATTTGCGCATGCATAAGCAAAGTTAATCCATGGTTTGTACTATCGCTGTACTAAGAACTTTAAGCTAACTCTTGTATCCGTCTTTGATAAGTGAATAAAAGGGAATAAAATACACTGATTGTGTAAACCTATATACTCAGTTTATTTCCTTCCTTTAGTTCTTAATCAATATTACCTAATAGAAAAACTCAAATCAATATTTATAAACAAAATTGGATCTGTCGAACACGCATACATAAAAGTGAATGTCGCTTTTGCACCAATGATGACTGTAAAGTAATTGATTGATTTCATCGATTTTTATTTAAGATCCAGGTTTCTTTTTTTATTTTAAATCAGGCTGGTTTGGGTAGCTGATATTTTTGGTTTTGTTAGGGATATGTCCTTCATGTAAATTTATTAGACGCACGTTTTGTTTTCCCCAAAACAAACAAACCAACACAATTCTATAGTGTTGGGGGAATCAAAATTAAAAGCCGTCCATTATTTTAAGAATAGCCTACTATACTGCGTAAGACAATACATTTTGTGCCAAGAGTGATTATGGCTTCTGCAATTATTTTGTGTTATACTAGTTCCAAATTGAATATATGACATAAACACTTATGGTTGACGTCACAAAAACCAAGGGTCATTTGAAATTCTTCATGAAAAGGCTTTTCTCTGAAACTTTGTAAAAATCTTCTCATGCCAAAAGTGAACCACAAAGAAGTAAATTTCTACGAATGCATACTAAACAGAAATTATGAATAAGGTAAAATGTGTGTGCGTGACTTATGGGGTGCAGAAATATTTGACCTTCAAATTGCTGAAAAAATGAAATTGCATGATTCTGAAGATCATTTACTGCCTATGCCAAGAGTGACCAGATATGAAATTAGCTGTAAAAAAGCCTTAAGTATAGCAGGAACAAAATCAATTCACAGATCTATGGTAGTTTGGTAGTAACGTTCAAGTTTTATAGTGTGGTTCTGTACTTGTGTTGAAAATGTGTTTTGTGGCAATTGTTGAACTATGTCGATTGATTTTATTTTAATATTGATTACTATGAACGCTTAAGAAAAGAACTAAAGTCGCTCCGAAAGAACTAAAATAGCTTCAAATGATTTTAAACTGTGCCAAGTTTGTCCGGGTTTTAAATCCTTCGAACTTGTCCATTGGGACACTTTCCTTCCCAGTGGACAAGGGTCCCCATGTCCATTTGGACAAGTTATGAACTTATTATGGAAAAATTAAACAAGTTACGGTTATTTTAGTATCGCACAGTACGGTTTCAATAATGATATCTTATGTGCATGTTCTGAACATCCACATGGACCAGTTCAAGACAGGTTTTTCACGTTTCTGCCCATACAGAAATACAACTAGGTATTTAGAGTTATGTTGGGTAATATCGAGGCGTATTATATGAAATTGAATAAATTATCAGTATCTGTGAATTTATTTTGTTTCTCCTATACTTGCTTCTTTTCTAGCTAACTTCATATGCCTGATTCCTTTTGGTAGAAGCAGTAAATTGGTATATTTTTCCTAAAATATTGGACGATTTTCGGCTTCAAACCCCCAAAAATATGGGATTAAAAAAACCTGCATCCAATAAATTTATATTTAGACCATATCCTGAAAATTTTAACAGAATCAAAAATCTCAACTTCCTTCCATGTTTTTTAAGAGCCTGACCGACTATTAAAATTTACCTCTTAATATTCATTAACATACAGCAAAGTAACGAAGAAAATACAGACCTTTTACGATCAAAACAATTGGTGAACAGCTCAAAAGCTTTCTCACTGCCAAAGATAAAACGCTCTCTTTAATATACGAGTGTTCTTAAATTTTATTTTCCAAATTTATAAAGAACGTTATTTTATGAAAATATTTTTAAGTAATTAGTTAATTTTCTGGAAACTTTATCGAAAGTAAAGAAATGGGTATTTTTATATTATTTCATGTCATATATTTACGTAAATTTTTAATAATTAAATCATCCATAGACAGAATTCTGTGCAGTGGTTCCAAGTAGTCCCCCTAAAAATAAATATAATACACTATTTTTAGATAAATTGGCAATTATTATTTTTCTCAGCATAATTTTCACCAGATAAATAGCAAGAACGTCGGAATATTCCTTTTTGAAATAAGAAATGGGTTTCTTCTTTTTCAATGAAAATTGAATATAAAAAAGAAAATCATGAGAAATTTTCATAACGAAATAAGGCATCGTACTATTTTGAAATGCATTAAAATCAGACTTACTTTATAATTACATTTTTATGTACTTTAGCTTCCTTTTATTTAGTAGAAAATGGCCTTTATCGAAAAAGGTTCTTTCAAGTTAATTATCCCTCAAAATATTACATGTACTGTTTTATTCTCTGACGTACTCATTTTTTAATTAAAAGAATATAAATTAAAAAAAGTAATTTAGATTATTTAATGGATAGTAGCTAGCTTTTATCTTAAAGAAAGTTATTAATACTTTCTACCGAAGTTGAAAAATATTTATGGGTTGTGCTTGCGTCTACTCTCTAATTACCGCAAATCTTGCCTTGAAATTTCTACTCGTTTTTGAAATTAACTGTTGCATGTTCTTTATAAGTATTAAAATGTATGGCGCATTTATAATTCTTAGTAGGTAAAAAAAGAGTAGAAGAACGTACAAAATAATTGCAAAACAATACGCTCTTTGCGTAGTAAATATTTAAGGTGTTATAGCAAATCAGTCTGTCTCAAACAGCATAACTATTATAAGTTATGGTTAATCTGCTACTCACACCGTTGCAAAGGAAGTAACAGCAGTGATTAGATCTCTTTGGTGTTTCTTTACATTGCTCTTTAAATGCTCAAGTGGAGCTCAGTATCCCACAGTCTTAATTGGTATGTCAACGCATGAATCATTAGTGTGTATCATGTGTTGATCTGGACGCACATCCACCCAGGTACACGTGAATCACACTTTAAAGTGTAAGGTATATGTACCTGGGCTGCAGCCTTGCAACACACGTATCAAAACTATTCAACAGTGGTAAAAACTTAATTTATGCCCTTATAAATCTTTAATAAAAAAGTGAAGACCTTTAATGCGTAAAGAAAAAAGAGAGAAATGCATACAAAAGGACAGAGTTGCAGAGGATTTCGAAGAATTGAAGGCTGAGAACCTACCGACACATATCCAGTACATTCTTGTGATTCAAGAGCTGAAACGGTGCTTTATGACTTAAAATTGTAACGACGAAACAGCAGTCTTTATTAAAGTAATGGTTGATCCATCATTTATGGCAACCCTTTCTCATGAGAAACGCGGATGCTTCAGATCCATTGAATAGGAGCCTTACTTGGAACTCGTCTCTGTTACTGGAAAATGCAAGCGTCAGAGAAAGAGTACTGCACTGAAAAGGGCATTTCGTCGTGGCGTTTTAGGTATGCCATTTGAGTAACAAGAAATTGAAAGGTTTGCTGCAAAAAGGAAGTAGCTGCAACCATTCAAGTTTGAGAAAAGGTCTACTAACGTTTTGGGATTCAATACAAACTATCAATATATTACAATTTAAGGCTAAAGTCTGATAAGCAAATTCAATATATTACAATTTAAGGCTAAAGTCTGATAAACAAATTTAATTTAATACTTTTTTTTAGAAATTTAAATTTGTGTTTATCCCGCTGAAATACGTTAGGAGAGATTCTGGTTGAAGTTCTCAATATACAACCGTTGCGTCCTTACACCAATTTGAGGGAACACGGGCAGATTCACTGTTGGTTCTGAATTAGTATGCATAGAAAATACTGGAATTTGCTTCGTAATCGAGATGCATTTCTCATAATTTTGATCATTCTTGTTCCATTATTCTTTTGTGATGATTCATACTATTACAGAAATCATAGACAATGTGATATACGGAATGAAGCCGCCGTTCCGGCCATTGCTGGATATGGATAGTTGTGACGAAGGAATGGTCCAGGTTATAAAGAGGTGCTGGGCCGAAGATCCTTGTGATAGACCAGATTTTCAGACACTTAAGTCCATCATTCGAAAACTCAACAAGTATGGAATGTTTCCTCATTACTGTATTTAAATTATAAGGGAATTTTATTTACATGTATTCATCTAAAATATTTTAAAATAGCAGTAAAGAAATGAGGAAAAATGATTTCGATAGACAATGAAGACCTGTTTTATTACTATTGCTTAGATAATAGTATTCAAGGAAATATTCACAAACATTCACGAAAAATCGTTATGTTTAAAACTATGTAGTTAAAAAAAAGCTTATTAAAATAACATGACTACAAACAGCATTCATTACAGGGTTTCTACAGACCTGGAAAGTCAGGGAAATGGGTTTTGGTCAGGGAAAGTCAGGGAAATTGGCAGAAATTGAAGAAAGGTCAGGAAAATGCAAGAAAAAATATTGAGTTTTGCGGTAAAATCAAGAAAATATTTACTGTTTGAACCTAAGCATAGAAATTGTTTTATTTTCATTTTCTCATTCAACCTTATAAATAATTTTAAAATGTGTTCTTTATGAGCATACCTTGTGCAGTTGAAATATGCTTAATTTTATCTTAAATTATTATCAAACATGGTTTTTGTTAGAGTCCAGTGATGTAAAATGAGATTCTTGTATATATTAGTTTTATTATTATTATTATTATTTCTAAAAAAGGGGTCAAAATATAAAAAAATATTAACTATAGGATGGAATGTTAAAAATAGAAACTCAAAATTTGGTAAAGCATGCCAGATAAAGTCAGGGAAGAGCGTGATAGATGTCAGGGAAAGTCAGGGAAAAGTCAGGGAAGCAAAAACTGTGAAATCTGTAGAAACCCTGCATTAGTAAATGCATATTCTGAATTGGATGAAATACATATTGTTGAGATAGATGGATGATTTTGTAGGTAGTAAAAATTTGCTCCGGTAGAAATGGTTTTCTTTTACATAACAGACATTGTGTGTTTAAAAGAAATCACCTTTAACTACCAAAGGTTGAGATGCTTTTGTCTAAAGCTCAGCCTCAGAAATGACCATAGGGCTTTACTTTCTATCTGATAACTTGAACAGTTTAAATATTTTTCGTTTTAGAAGTTTTCTTCGATAATAAAGAAGACATTCGAAGAGCATCACACCTCCAAGTGTTTTAGTCTTAAAAACCATTTCCGTAAATTTTGTAAATATGCTCAACGTAGAGAAGAATAGTTGTGCAATAAAGCTTAGCACATTTTATCGTAGAATGAATCAGAAAATTAGGCTCATTTTAATACTTCTGTTTACGTTTTTTAAAGAATGACCATACATCCAATTTACATAGAAATAATTTATATCCTTAGAAAATCGCAAAAAAATATCGAATACTTCCATTTTCCATGCAGGTACTACATAAGATAGTCTTAAATTAAATAGGCATTAAAATAGTTTATAAAATTTAGAAACAAATAACTAAAAGGCATTAAGTAAAGAAGATAATTTCGAATAGATTTATATGTCTCCTTCTCGCCTCCTTAAAATACATTAAATAAAGCTGAAAATGTTTAAGTTACACTAATTATATTTTTGTATTTTTCACAGTCTCGGGCAAATACAGCTTCGACATTCTTTGTCTACATTTAAATAAATGATCTTGTTCATAATAAAATGTTATGTCAAACAATAGGTTTTTATTGATGGCTTTTCCTTTTGAGTATCAGTTTTGATTCTTTTTTCTTCTTGCAGAACGCCAGGAAATATTTCAGAAAATCTCATCTAAACTTTATTTTATGACTCTTGACCGAACTATGTATTAAACATTTCTAGTATATATTAAAATTTCCCATGAATTAAAAAATATTTGTTGAGCTGTTCCTACTTATGCTCATTATAGATTACAGTAGAATTTCGATTGTTCAAGTTTACCATAAATTCAAGTTAGTGAAAAAACCAGCTTAGATTCCAAATAATGAACAGCATATACAAAGCACGTGAAAGAATTATCTCGCTCCACAAAATTCAAATACCTGAGGTACTCGGAAGCCCCATCAGAAATCCCCCTCCCAAAGAAAATGGGCGTATTTTTCCTATAGATGCCCTCGCAGACATTTCTGTGGTGTGTTGACTTGCTGCTTTGAGGATGCTTTGGAAATGGATCAACGTGTTAATATAGAAAACAATTGACTATTATTTTCTGATACAACTAACCTGTTCTAATCATCAGTAATGTAATAATATAATGATAAGTACGTCTATCATTTACTGCATAAGTACGTTATGCAGTAAAATTACAAAAATTACTTTATTTCCATTTATTTGTTTAATAAATTTTAGGATTTCGATAGTTCGTCGCAAGCCCGGTCCCGTCCATCTCAAATTATCGAGATTCTTCTGTATACGAAAATCCTTTTACGTTTGATTTATTTCGAATCACTTAAAAAAATTCACCAATTTCATTTTGCTTAAAAAAGCGAAAATAAAAAAAATAATCTCAACCAATATGTGCTTACTTTGTCTTAAAAAAAATCACCACATGTCTACGTGATTCGGCAGAAGTGATTATTCTTCACTTTGTATTTTTTCAAAATTTCAGAGAAAATGAAAGCGGAAACATTTTAGACAATCTCCTGTCGAGAATGGAACAGTATGCGAACAATTTGGAAACTCTAGTGGAAGAAAGGACAGCTGATTATTTGGAAGAGAAAAGGAAGGCAGAAAATCTTCTCTACCAGCTGTTACCGAGGTAAGACGACTGAATTCTTCGGACTTTCAAAGATTAATTTAGTTTTTCTCTCAGGAATTTATTTTACATGAAAATATAGTAAAATATGTCTGTAACTGGGCATAACTGAATCATTCTTAAAATAAAAAGTGTATGCGTGTAATCTTTATGCACGGTTGAAGTAAAACTTCTTTGACGTTTACGACACATATCACTGAAATGATTAAACTTTAACTTAAAATAAATATCATATTATAATTTAATTATGTTTATTGTTCATATACTTTACAAAGATTATAAATGTTATATTCGTATCATTCATTGGAAATAGGTACTTGAATGTCATCATAATTTTTTTATGTATGAAATTATAGGTTTGTGGTAACTATAATGTGAAACATAAATTTTACTCTCTAAATTTGCAAATTTTGTTGAAAATACAGCATCTATCGTTGTACCGAAACGCGTTGTTGATTGAAGTCGAGAAGTATTCATAGTTAGATCAAATTTTTCTTTTAAAAAATCAACTAACGGCTGAGATTCTTGAGAGCGAAAATTAACATTAAAATCTCCAGAAAGAATCATCGGTAATTCAGGATAATTACTTAGAACCCAGGAAGTGTCCATGCTGTAGTATTATTCTTTATTGTTTTCTTACACCATTGTTCCGTCTGGAGGTTGGGTTTGAATGGGGGAATGTCCATAGTCTAGTATAATTCTTTAACTGTGTTCTTTAACTGATGTTTACCTCTGTTAGTTGGGTTCGAAAGCAGGTAGTGTAATTTTTTTTGTGGTGTTTTACTATCACAGTATTCTTAAGCGTTGATTTCGTCTGCTGGTAGGTTTCGAATTATTATTCTGTATACATATTTTTAAACTGCATGTTCTGTCTATTGTTTGGGATTAATTGCAGCCAGGGTGCGTTTCCTTGTGGTGTTCCATCCCCGTGTTAAACCGTTACTTGCTCCGTCTTGAGGTTGGGTTAGAATCCACAAAATGTCCATTTGTTAGTCTTTTATTTTGTTATTAAACCGTTTGCAGCCAGGGTTTGTTTCTTTGCGGTGTTGCATACCCGTATTCTTAAATCGTTGTATATACATAATTATAAATATATATATCATTACAATATATAAATATATATATCATTATAAATATTGCGTTCACACAAACTACATTCTTCTAAATTTACTAACATTTCTGAAAATATAGCTTTTGTGCAAAATAATAACAGATATGACATACATACTATTTAGGAGTTTAATGGCCTAACGGCCAATGTAACTGGCATTTGACATATAATAATATCACTTCGCTTCGAAACTATTGCCTATAATCATTACGAAATAGTATTCTAAGACAATTATGTAATTAAAACACATCTGAAGCCAGTAATTACTATATATGACGTCCTTAAGTTTATGTATTTAAATTTTTGAAGTTCTGCTAATTCAACGATCTCCATTTACTTCGCCTCGATGGAAATATTAACAACCTGAGATGCGCAGAAGCAGAAGATGCGCAGTTACCCAGAGAGCGTAGCGCCATCTGTTTGCAACTACGGCGTTATCCAACTTTCAAAGAGAAGTGTCCTCTCCTATAAATTTACCTTCGTAGGATCGAAGTATGATCCTCCAACAGTGTTCTTAAACGAAAATTGTTTAGGTTCGTTTGCAGTCACTGTCCCTTTAGTTGTGGTGTTCCATCCCCTTGTTCTGGGAGGAAGTTGGGTTAGAATCCAGGAAAAGTGTTCTTAAACTGACGTGTCCATCAACTGTTCCCCGGGAACGATCTACACACTTGAGGTCCCAGGGTACAGATTCTTTTCGGGGCCCGTGCACAAAAATTTTCCGCAGAATATTACTTAATTAAATTAAGTTAAAACCAATTATCATTCCTAAGTTAACCATACGTAAACATTTACAAATTAGTAAAATGTCACGACAGATACCACTTATATGAATTTTTCGATTTTGAAATGTTTTTATGGGTATTTGCAGTCATCGTACACCTTTGTAAAGATAAAAGGAGGAGCATGCTGAGGTGTCCGAACGAATTTGCGAATATCGAATTTATCGAATGTCGAATCGAATGCATTATTTTTAGAGTTACAAGTTACATTAAATTAAAAATTTTGAATATTTGTGATGAAATGAAGTAATCAGAAATTTTCTCTTGACAGATAATTTTAGTAACTATTATAATTACATAAAAGGAAGTTTTGGGGGACCCTAAAAATCTGGGGCCCGGGGCACGTGCCCCGAATAACCCGCCGTAAATCAGTCCCTGACTGTTCCGGTTCGATTGCAGGCAGGTTCCATTTGTGATTTTCCAAAACCATGTATTGTATATTATTCATCTAAAACTAAGGATTATCGAGAACCTCCTGTGAGGTTGGGATTACATCTAAAATATTATGTTGGGTGTACCTTCAAAACGCTTATTGATATATAAATAAAGATTGACGTCTCTAAGATACGGCTCCTGACTGTTTTTCTCTAACAGGTTCCGCGTATTTTTACACGATGATTTCGGGGAACGGCGAAAGCAGGTCGAAAAGGTAGGTTTTTCAGCGGTTCTTCTTTTTCGCGGCGCGCACGTCATTTCCTTTACTGAGCGTTACTTCCGTCAGAAAAAAAAAAAAATCTGAGTTACTCCCTAGTCGCCACTAAAGAAGTTTAACTTCAATAATTTCCAGCTATGGCGAAAATTTTTCGTTTGAAAAATGATTTCGTTTTGTTCTATCAGAGTTGTAATTGTCGATATTTTGTGTCGGTTCACAGACGATATTGATCCATATACTATATCAGGAACTGCGCTAAAAATGGTAACATATATTATTTTAAAGGACATGGATTATGAATTATTTTAAAGGAGCACACAAAGAAATCAATACATTACCCTCCATTGGTAGATGATATTTAAAGTACCTTCAAAAAACAGTAATTTATTTCAAACAAACGTTTGAAGTTTTGAAAAAGAAAGTTCTTCTTCAAGGATAATTCATGTAGCATTTATACCTCTTTTATAAGTGTAAAGAAAACAATTCTCGGAAATGATACTCTAGAGCAGTGGTGCGCAAAATATTTTCATTTGCGGCCCCTTATTTTGTGTAAAATTTTGTCGCGACCCCTGGATAGACAGTAGACATTTTGTTTAATTGACAACGAAGTTACATTGAAATTCTTTCTGGGATTTGCTCTTACAAGGTTTTTTTAAAAGAGTGTCTTGACGTCATCGATTGAAATAACGCCTTTTTAAAATAGCTCACCAAACTTATAAACCATCATAAAAATGTTACAAAAGTTGTAACATCATAAAAATCAGTTAATGAATCAGCACATAACTTTATGAAACATTGCTTTATTTATGCATATGGATATAAATATTTTTTTAGTGAAAAATACTTTTAAAAACATTACATCATAAAAAGTCAATGTGAAGTATGTGCTGGAAGTAAGCAGCCGATACCGCAGATCACTATGCATGATAACGGCTTTTTGAAGCCCCTTGATAGCAATCGCGAATATCGCGCTCGTAAAATAGTAATTGAGAGTTTCTTCTCTTGTATTATTTCCGTTCTTTCAAATGAATAATTGTAGATTTTTCATAAATTTGAATTTCTTTGAATTTGGCGACCCTTAAAAATTTTCTCACGACCCTTCCGGGTGTCGCGACCCCCGGTTTGCTCACCGCTGCTCTAGAGGAATTAATTAAAGAAATAATCAATAATATTATGTGTGTATTTGCTTTAATCTTTTCATTCTCACTCTTGAAAAGACGCATCAGTAGATATTAAAATTACGCAAGGCGAATTGAAAGACCGTTGGTGAAAAGTAGCAATTAACATACAGAAGGATGTACCTCGCAACATGTATTTGAGATAAAGGGCTTCAGCTGGCCGATTTTTTATGACGCAGCAATATATACACAAAAAATATTGTGTTGGAAATATTTTTTATAACAGATTTCTGAAATTTTAATCGGATACATTCTGGAAAATAAATGTTTTCAATCAGCTGTACTTGAAAATGTTATTACTGTTGTTAGTTATTGTTAATTCAAAAAGTAAGTTTAGTCATTTCTGCCAAATAAATATTTTCTTTTACCAACGATTAATACTGACGTACACTAACACGTAATATTAGTGACAAAATAAAAATAAGTTAGTATAAAACTCTTTCGTAGTATGTACTTGAAGTCTTTTTTTTCTATTTTTACTCATTCATCTACGTGTATTTGAGAATTTTCATGAAATGATACCAATGCATTTAGACGACAGCGAAATGAGCAGAACCACCTAAGAATCATGTCAAACTAAACGAAAATCACATGCCTTTACTTCTTTCATTATTCTTTACTGAAGTAGAATTCTTCTGTCTTTCAGATAATTAATGGCATAGTGCTTTACCCATTAATTTGTTATTAGAAAAATCATCTTCGATTAATATGATTATTTATTAGTAATATAAGCAAATACTTTGCCTTATAAATAAAAACGAGTATCTGTTTATTTATGACGTACAGAAATCCGCACTGTTGGCTAAAAAATGTAAAGGAATCCTGAAAGAAAAATTCAGAAGAAAAATCTTATCTTTGTGGATTGAAAATCCACACAAATTGATAACTTTTGGTTAGTGACGGGATAAGCAGTACCCTGAAGTTAACCGATAAAGAAGATTTATTTTTCAGGAAAGCTTCATCTTTTTTTCTGGCAATAAACATAAATTTGAATGTTATTTCATAAAAGAACTACAATGTTTCTACCAAGCATTAAAATGAAGGTTTCATTAGTTTCAAATTAGAATATATGTGAAAAATTATCACACTCTAAAATAGAATTGTGTTATAATTTCAATTCGGTTTTACAGCTTAAAATCATAATATAAATCTAATCAAATCGATAACATTTTATAAAGATAAAATTCAAGAAATTAAAAATTACTACGTATCGAGTGCTACGAGGAATAAAAATAAAGACATTTAGATTCTTAAAAGTGGTTGGAAATTACACGATAGTCCTTTTAAAATTACTCAAAAGAAAATATTGTGTCCAGTGAGATTTAAAATGTCTCTGGAAACTGATAAACGTTGAACTACTTTTCACTGCTATTGTGACAATTAAACACACTGAATAAGTTTTCACAAACAGGAAAAATGAAATATTACTATAGCTATTTACTGTTTAGCTTCGAAATAGTTTATTCATCAAGCAAGTTACTGTTTACAGCAGACTCTCTTTGGATATAAATAGAGACAAGCATGATGAAGTTTTCCGAATGTTATCGAGATATACGGACAAATAAATGAATTAAGCAATTTACTAGCTGTTGCTCAGCTGTATAAATCGACGTGCCATTCATTCCAATTCGAAGTTGTTTACAGATATAGCGACAGTCGTTACTTTAATTCTAAAAACATAAAAACTCTTCGTGTAATTCAGATGAACTAATGCTATTTAAATATTTAGGAAATTCCATTCTTTATCCTTATTGGACTGTCATGTGAAGGAAATTATCTATACATTTTATAAATATTATGTGCCGTCTGCGTTATTAAGGACTATCCTGAAATGTTTTGCGACTAATGCTTTTTGTAGTTACTTGTAACTACAGCATAACGAGCTGCAGGTACGAGAGCGGTTCAAAAAGTAATGTATCAACTCCTTAACAAAATATATGGAGTGACTCCACTCGATTTTTTGAACACTTACGATTAAGATCATTACCAAGCATTTAAATAAATGTTAAGCGATTAATAATTCAAACATATATGGCAAATTGAAGCTCAATCGAATGCACCGTTTAAACGATTGCGTACTTTCAAGAATTTCTCCCCATATGCCATAATGTAAAAGAAATCTTTGTCGTAGGCCTGTTGGAAAACTATAAGTCCAATACACACCAAAATCAATACCGGTCTTGCGATGGTGGTTTATAACATATATACCCAATTTGAGCTCAATCGAATGCCCCGTTTAGGAGCTATCGTGTTCACTCACACACACATACACACACATACATACATACATCTCGTAAAAATAGCATAAATGAATTCAGAAGACCTCAAAACGTGTAAATACACCAAAATCTCGAAGTCGAATTTTTTCATGATTACAATACTTTCCTTACATGGTACATGTTCTTAAAGTAAAAATTATATTCACAAAATTCAAGAGATGCACAAACTTAGCAAGGCATTTAGCTCAGACTATTTTTCATCAATCTCCTAGGGGCTTCAAAGTCTTGTTTAATGTTTATGCAAATCTTTCAAATTGGCGTGGATGAAATTAGAGCTCTGGTCACTGCGCCATTTAACGACGGCGTTCTGAACTGCGGTATCGGTTTGAAAATGCCTTGCTTTCAGGTGCTTGTTCAGCGACCGAAGAAATGAAAATCTTTGGGCGCGAGATCAGGGCTATAAAGAGGATCTCCAATAGCTTTTATAAGAAGTGTTGCATACAGCCACGTGGCATATGTGGCTGGATGGCCACGTGGCAGCCCACTAGTGACCATCTAGTGGGATTTAATCGCTGTGATAACCCGTTGCATCTAGACGTGGAATTTCATTCGCTCTGGATATATGCGCACCTGTGAGGGCACCTCTTGTCACCTTACTTTTTGAGCTATTTTTCGGTTACACAAATTGCGTTGGGGGAGTTCTTCCTTCTATCGAAGAATTTACGTAGTTTTAACACTTGCATTACGGCTTTTTCTTTAAAGCTTCAGTTACGATCAACGTTTAAATGACTGCATACTATGAAAAGAAAAAATAGCCGAATTTTTTGGGATGATACAAACTTAAAACTCATAACCACCGTGTGTAATATATATTCACATTCAACGTCACTTAATGCCAAAAATTTGGTCATTCATGCTTTTCCAAACGAGCGGCCTTCTTGATCGTTCACCGTATTTGGAAATATAAGAAAAATGCAATCATGCTAATGTTACATTGCATAAAACATATCATGAATTATTTATATTATCTTTTATGTTCATAAAGTACATAAAAATGTGTTTTATGTGCAAAAAAAAAAGATTCATCTTAATGATCGCAATAAATATTTTCATTTACTAAGAGCAATATTTACCACTTACATATAAAAATCTGGATATCCTGACAAAATGGACCTTAGAAAATGAATTAATTCAAGGTAAACCTGAAAAAGAAATTTTGAACTTTTCACTTTAAGGCCGAAAAAAGCACAACATCAATTTGGTGTGCAACAGTAAAATTTTATTCAGGAATGTTGCTACTTACTTGAATATGGCTGTTGATGTCAGATTAAATTGTACTAAACATGAAAAAAAAGTGGTCGATAATGTGACTTGTGGACTAAATTTGTAGAAAAGAAATGCTGACGTTATATATAAGTGGGGAGCTTCCCAAAGCATTCTAATCTCCACTTTTAAAACCTACAATACCTACCTACAACCGGTAGTTGACTATGTTGCAGGGCTTCCTATCACTTCTTCTGACAATGCATTGTCAAAACTGGACATTGGTCAAAGTAAAGTACTAAGTCCCTTGAGCTGGTGCAGTCAGCTCAGTTCCGATTGCTACTGTGCAGTTACAGACTGAAATTTGACTATGATGTGCACACAATTCGAGCGCTAAATTTGAAATGTAATTAAATTAAAAATCAAAAATTTCCTATGCTATCCCAGAAAATTTCGTTAAAGTGTGTACAAACATACAAAAAATATATGAAATTATGAGAATATCATAAATAAATGTGTACCCTTACAGCCTTAAAAACATTTAAAAGTTTTTACAAAGAATTTCAAAAGTATGAAAATGTTTTGCGACTAATGCTTTTTGCAGTTACTTGTAACTACAGCATAACGAACTGCAGCTACGAGAGCGGTTCAAAAATTAATGTATCAACTCCTTAACAAAAAATAATCATAAATGTTTATTTTTTGTTAATATGAATACAATAATGTGTGAAAAACTGTTAAACAGCATAAATATAAATTTTAGAAAGCTTGACAAGAAGTTTTCCCTTCTGACGTTCAGTCTTACGACTGGATTTTTTTTTTCTTTTTTCAAACACACATTTTTAATTTTAAGTTTTGAAAATTAATCTCTTTTGCTCTCACAGAGGTCTCTCTTTTTCTTCTTTACTCATGCTTAGTGAAATTATGTGCATTTATCAGGTTGTAACGAAAGTTTTCCGCCATATCTGCTTGAAAAACTAACTTCTAACTCCTTAGATAACTGTTTTTGAACTTTCGGTACCAAACCTGCACAGTGTCACATGATACAACAATAGTACTTAAAGCTGTACTCATAATTCGTTGATATTATGTGGCTGACTTTTTGCAACACAACTGGAAGTAAATGATGGTTCTAATCCTCTAGAGTGATAGTTCCATTTGAGACACCTAATACTTATTGATAACTATATTTTCTACAGATTTCACAACACAGTGTTATAAAGTAAACCTCTTTCTTTCAAATGCCAAAAATCGTTTGACAAAATATGAGCAAATACGCCAACGAGAACTGTGTGCTGACGAAGTTTGCGGTGGCGGGAAACTTTCGTTACAATCGTTCGTTCACTTATGTGCACTTAAGTCGATTTTTTATATTTTACGCATTACAGAGAAATAACTGATTTAATTAATCACTGCATTCATGGTCCGTACAAAGCTACTTTCAAAGAATAAATTTAGTGTATTCCGGAATATATTTGCACAGTTGTCTTGACTGTGTGAAAGTCATGATTGTAATCTTATATAAACGAACATTTTTTATTAACAGGTCAGTAGCTAGTCAGCTTATTCATGGGCAGTCTGTAACGGCTGAAGCTTTTGACAGCGTCACTATTTATTTCAGTGATATAGTTGGATTTACATCTTTATCAGCACAAAGTACACCTATGCAGGTAACATTACTACCTTTCTATATTAGTTTTCACGGGTAATAGTTATTCTCAATTAAATGCTATTATATACATGTATAGATACGAAATGCAGCTATTTTACTGTTAACTATTTTAGATCAATTTAATTGAAAAACAACTATGCACACTTATATTCAAAGCGTTACTTAGTAGGTGTCATTGGGTCTCAAAGTTGTAGTAAGACAATTCAAAAGCTATGCAGCTCTTGTTGCAGAAGACAAATCTCTGTAATACCAAGTGGCACAATGGCACAGGAATCTGAATTCCGGGTTACAGCGCGATATAATTCGGAAGTTTAATTACTTCTTATGCAGCAGCATCTCTAAGAATTCAACAAAATGCGTTAAAAAGCGTTTTCAATCGCTCCATTTAAAATGATCTATGTTTGTGTTTTAAAGACATTGATCTTGGATTTGGTTTTGTTGTACTTCAGCAGCGAAAATCAGAATCAAGTAATTTATCGACAGGTCACAGAGTTAGATTATTCCAACACCAATCCAATTTTTACGTACTTTCGAATGCTGCTTCTCTTTATTTTCAAAAATAACATTTTGATTAAAATTGTACGAATTGTTTTAATTGAGGTTATATTTTATTTAAAATAATCTTTCAGCATTTCATTATTTCCCGCATGCACGGATGTTATATATATAGAATTCCTTCTTTCACCACTGAAGCATTATGTAATTTCGATAGAATCGAAAAATATTAAAAGAAAATTATATTAATTTAATAGATTATGATTCGATAAATATTAATGATAACTAATTAGATAAAGCCTGTTATGTTTGAAGACTATTTAAAAAATGGGTATCTTTTTAATTAAAAATCCTGCAATCTTCTTTTACATACAATAACATAACTTATTTTGCAATGACGAATTCTTCATTAAGAAGACTTTGCCTTCGTGGATCAATTTTCCTAGTCTAAAAATACTCACATGATGTTACATGAATAAATATACCTTCCCAGAATTTAAATAATTGTATTCCAGAAAATAATAAAAAAAAGTCTTCTCCAGCAATCTACTTCAGAGACATACACTTTGTTTGATTAACGAAAATGAATTCATTCCAGTGAAAGAACTCTGAAATAACGCTAATTTCTTATGAAAGAAATTCATGCTAACCCCAGAAAGTAATATCTGAAGCTTTGCTTTTATGTACTGAAACAACAGGGAGCTAAGTATTTCAGCATTCAAACTATGCTAATTAAATATTCACCGATACAATAGGATGATATTTTAAAAATCGCTGTGTTATACGCTTAAGAATGCAACAATAGTTTCTTGGGAGTACTTTCTTTGTTTGCTTGTTCACGTTAAACTATCGTTCTAGACACAGCGTAAACAGTAGTTTTTGAATATAGTGACTGAAAACACTTTGGAATAAAAATGAATAGTGTTTGGGTTCGATAAGCTTTAAATTAAAACAGTTTTGTTACGAATAGCATCGTTATATTTTTGTTAATTAATGTAAACTCTAAAATAAATTAAAATTTATTTCTGGCTGGGTATTGAAAGGCTTTAATTTTGAATAACTTCTTTGAAACATCGGACATTTTGTGCTTTAATTTGCATTACCTTTTTCGTTTCTACAAAAGAAGTATAATTGATAACTGAGATTTGTGTGTGTATAAACTGTAAAAAGTCTGAAAAATATTTGTTTCATCATAAATTAGTATTGTAAAATATCAGAAAACTTACTTTTTCTGCATAGTAAATTTATGACGAAAACTGGAAATTGATCTTTAATATAGATTAGAGCATGAAATGCTTGCAATTTCTCAGCTCCCAAGACTAAATAAAATAGTAATAACTATTTAAACTAAGTGAAAAAGTAGAAGTAACAATTAACTGGTTTAATTTATTAATTACAAAATATTTCAAATTATGAAACAACCTTCAAATTTTCATACATAAACAAGCTACAATTTTCACTTACCTTTTTTAAAGGTTTTAACGAACTCAATTTTTCAAAATTAGAAAAATAGTGTTATTCTCATGTTAATATAAAATATAACTAGAAAGGCAGTAATACGCAAACCTCTTTGAAATTTGAAACACTGTTAACGAGTATATGTTTTAAGATCTTTGAATTTATACATATATATGTATGTATATAGTATGAATATTTATACTTATCTTTCATACATAATTCATAACTTGGAGAATGCATCATAGGTGGTTGCACATCACATTTGTCATTAACATGAGAAGAGGAAAATAAATTCGCCGTAAAGTTTCGTAATTAAAGGTGCAAAGCTCAGATGGTATCCTAAAATACCCATTTGGTAACCGAGACTCTCGGATGGTAACAGAAAAGCAGTAAATAAATTTTTATTCCGTTCCTAAATTCTGATTTTGAAATTAAAAATGAAATTGGAAATTTGTAAGGCATTTTTTCATCCCGAAAACTTTACAGGCTAAATTAAAACACACTAAACGCTAGAAATTACACCATTTAATTATCTGAAGAAGACATTTGTTTACGCTGAAATGATTTATATTATGCTTATACATTACATCTTTTGCAAGGACACCGGAGAAGCTAGAGAGTACCTGAAGCACATCAGTCAATCAGCACAGAACTTGACATGGGGATGGCCAGAATGCAAGTGCCTATGAAAGATTTTCAGGCAGAGTATATCATGGCAGAGGCAATCTTCTAAAACAGGCATTACGTAACAAGTGTACCACATTTTCTGTGACTCATGCACAGAACTTAAAGTGGAGGTTGAGTTATGAATTTAAACAAAGCTTTCAATTTTTTGTCAACGGCAGCGGAATGAATATTAATCAAAATGATGAAATGGGAAACTAGATTAACGCAGCGAGGAACAAATTTGGGAAAAAAAAGTTTTCCTACACGTTAATTTACACGGAAAACAATTACATAAGTTTTAGACAGAACATCGCAAAACAAACACTGTCGTAGAGTAATAACTCTGTAAATAAAAATTCATGTTTCTAGTAAAGAGATTACAATTTAGTATAATGCTTATAGTACAACAAAAGAACAAAAACCACGTACAAAATAAATTTTATGTACACAAAATGTCAAAAGCATGTTTTTAAAACAGTGTTTCTCAACATTTTTACATCTGAAGACCGCCAGAAATTGCAAATATATTTCGTGGACCCGCATCAACTAAAATTAATAAATACTATGTAAACGTGCATTTTGGCTTCACCATGACCGAGTGGATTAAACACTGAACATTGTAGATGGGCGAAGTGTGAATGTCCCGGATTCAGACCTACTCGCGGCTGTCCATCTAACGGTCTGAAGTTTTGGTTGGTTTTCTCCAGATTAACACGAGAAGAGGAAATTAAATTCGCCGCACAGTTTCGATGGCCAGAGGACATTTAAAGGGGATCTATAGTGAATACGAGTTGGATCCCCTTTAAATGTCCTCTGGAACAGGACCCCGTCCTCTTTGGCAGATGCCCCTCGTGTAGGCTTGCCGTGATATATAAACATTAAACGTGTATTTATTTATTTGATCAATTGTTATACAAATAATAGTTTTAGTTAGTATGACATTTGCTGCAGATGATTTTTAATAAACTTGATATACCTGGATTAGCAGCAAAGTCTCGTAGACAGGCAACGGTTAGTGTGCTTGTACTTCTGGTGGTATGCATCAGTGGTGGTGAAACATTGTTTTAAAATTCTATAAGTGCAAGCTGAACTGTAGAATAATATTATGATATTTTAAAATACAAAAACTTCAAGAGCTTTTTCTTCTTTATTAATAATCTCAGCTAATAAATGCATGAATCTTTCTGATTTGGGGTATTAACTTAATTCGAATGTATGGGTATATATATATATACATAAAAATTGTTTTTACGAAATTTTAAGGGAGATAGGTCACGTAATAAGGAATCAGAATCACATAGCAGTGTGGGGTCAAAAATGTCATTTTAACTTTTCTGGTAACAATCATTTTAGGAAATTTGTTCTAGTGTTTCTCGTATTTCTTAACCAAGTTTCATAAAAATGGGCTTGTATCCAAAAATCCCGTCCATGATATGAGATAGAATTTTTAAACTATGAATTTTAGTCAGATGTTTTCTGAGGAAAATGCGTTACTTTTTGAAAAACAATGATTAGAAAGTTGACTGGACTGTTGTTTCAGCATCTGTTCCAAAGTGATTATTAAGAGCTACGTGAAGACAACGTTTCCAACCCCACATTGCAATGTGATTCTGATTCCTTATTATGCTCCCTATCTCCCCTAAAATTTTGTAAAAACAATTTAGAATCATCCTGTATATTGAAATTTTCTTCCGTATACATTTTCCTTTCAATTTATTTGTCTTAAAAGGAATTTCGGCGAAAAAATGTGACGAAAAGTGATTCTCCTGATCACAAATTCCTATCTTGAACCTTTCTTTTCTAAGAAACTGACGTCATGATTAATCCAATCGATAACTCGTTCATTCAGCAATCTTGGTTTACTGCTGCATTTTGTTGTAAAGTAAAACGTCTTCCGTTCATTGTACAACGGTGTTTTCTTGACACAGTGATATAGGAAATAGGGGCGAGTAAATAAAATAAAAATATTTAGACAAAATGTGCACTGTCTCAAAAAATAAAAAACTAAAATTTTAGCAGTCGGATTTTATGACGGAAAGCGATTTACAGGCAGTTTTTCAGCACCATGTTCATATTTTTATATTTAAAATAATGGTATCTCTTGAAATAAAGGAATTTTGAATATGTCATATATGCAAAAAATGTAAAACAGAATGATTATCCGTGAACTGAGCAATTGTGTCGTGCTATATGTACTACATATTGCATATTACTTTAATTATGTTTTCTGATAAAAGATCAATTGTAATTTAGTTTTCGATTTTTAAAGAAATGCTATTACGTTTCTCAGAGAAATAATCTTTCTAAATCTGAGCTCCCTATGTATTGGAGAACTGTACTTCGAACTAAATGTAACTATTTCATTTATTTAGAAATTATGTATTATAGTTATTTTAATTGAAATGGAAATGTAATTTTTGAATTTGTGCAGCTGTTGCTTTTCCTAAAAAAGTTTTTTAAAGATGTTTATTTTGCTTAAATTATGCGCTACATAAATAATGAGTGCCAAAATTTATATACAAATATATTTTTAAATATAAATTTAAATCATAGAACATCGTTAAAATGATGTTGGTATTCAATTACTTACAGCAAAGTGCTTTCTTTTTAATTAAATTGTTTTTCATATTTCTTTTTATTATCTTAATGTTAACATTTCCTTACTTAAAATTCGAAATGAATTTTAATCCTTGAAAATTCATGCAAATTAAATTTATAAAATGCTCGCATGTTCTATTTTAATCTTTAAAGCATAGTTACTTTTCAAAGATATTTTAGCAGTTCAATTATTCTGCAAAAATAATTTATTCATTTTTATTGCAAATAATTTTGTATGCAAACTTTAATTACGAAGGATATAAATATCTTTCGCAGCTAAATATTTAAGCCGGCATTAGACGACTTTGATTTCATTTTTTTTTTCAGTGCTAGTCTACGCATTACTGGTTGCTTGTTTGTGGGAATAATTTGTATGAACCATGTATCATTGTTTTGACGTCACATCTCACTTCACTCTCATATAAGCCTTCAATTTCCTTCCATCTAATAAAAATAATCTATCTCTGTATGTATAGTTATGTCCTTACTGTTTGTTATTTTTTCGTTTTTGTAGAATCTGGACAATAGGGTCAGTAAGATTCTTGAAATATAAGTCAATATATAAAAAAGGCTTGGAAAACCTATTGCATATCATACGCCAATTTTTTTCACAGGCGAGTACATATGCGCCATACAACTCAAGAACCATTTTTTTTTCTTCTTTACGTTCACGGGTAGAATTAAAAAAAATATGGTTACGGGTAGTCTTTAGTTTAGGGGAATGGGGGGAGGTGTAGCAATGTGTGAACATGAGATTGAAACGGTTGTTCTGAGGAAGAGGATTTTAGAATTATTTTTTTTTCGGATGCTTGGTAGGGCATCAGAAATCGATTTTTGATGGCAAAGTATTTTGGATTGTAAAAATGCTCCTTTTTGACTTAGCATCATAAAATATATGAAGTAAAATATTTCTAAGCATGAAATTAACTCAAAAGTTTTCACTCTGTTTCAAAACGAGTAGTTACAATGATGGAATGTGCCACTCGAAATCCTCCAATGTGACAATTTTGGTGCATGCGCCCCGATTTGTACACCCTTGAAATAAAAGATACTCTTTAAATGGTGTTTTAATTTAATGTTTTTTGATAAGTATGGTAATTGTACTTTTAAGATGTGAATTAGAAATACGCGGTTCTTATCCACTATACAATAACGGAGCTGCTTGAAGTAGACAAGATGTTGAAGTAATATATTCCCGCATAGAACTTGAAATTCTTTTCTCTGAAATTTAGATTTGAGGTTACGTGTCTCGTTACAGAGATATCTAATAATTTATAAGCCTTGATTGAGACATCACATTGTAATGAATGTTAATCCTTTATTTCAGAATTAATTAATTATAGCTTAATATTTTAATTTGATTGTTTATAAGTGTGCGCAACCTTCCAGCTGTAAATGCCTAACAAAAATCCATTATATCAAAGAACTTTTCAAAATATGAAAAAAATACCTTGGAATTTAGCGCTCTTACATGAAATTTCTGAAGGTTAAAGCACCCTCATTTGCAGCCCTAATTCATTGCAGCGGCGTCTGCTTAAATCGGTGTGTGTTTGTAGAGGTACCCAAAGACTATCTGCCTAGAGGAGGGGCTGTACCTTTGTTGGAGGACTTTTAACAGGTTGTAACTTCTGCTTAAATCGAACAAACGAGTGAATTTTTATGAGTCACAGCGTACTAAATGATCCATATGATCTCCTTGATGCTCTTATTCTTTTAATGGTTACATAATGTTTTAATAATTTACTTTGTATCGTAACATTTCGTTGATTTAATGCAGAGTATTTGTAAATGATTGCAGGTAATAGACCTATTGAATGACCTCTACACTTGTTTCGACTCCATAATAGAAAATTTCGATGTATATAAGGTGAGAATTATACTACAAACCATACGCTAATAACTAACGTACTTTTCCTTTTTTAAATCAATGTACCGTATAGTGGTAGTCTAAAATCGTTTTATTCGTTAGAAATTGACTATTTTCTTTGTACTTCAGGTTGAAACCATTGGTGACGCGTACATGGTGGTCTCTGGGTTGCCGGTCAGTAATGGCAATCTGCATGCAAGAGAAATTGCGCGGATGTCTCTACGCCTATTGGACGCAGTGCTTTCATTCACAATCAAACACAGGCCGAAGGAACAGTTAAAACTTAGAATCGGAATGCACTCAGGTAACTTATAATAACAATATTTAAAAAACTGCTAAAATCAAATGAAAATAAATAACTCTTATGAGAATAAGAATTGTACAGAAAATATTGATCTAATCCTGTGGCGCACACAGGATTTTCTCTTGGAGGAGGATCTAGCGTCCCGCTCATAAAGATTATACACCAACTACCTGAAAAAATGATGATTATTTTTAATCGTGACCCCTTTTTATTGTGCTTTTATCTAAGAGTCTTAACTGCTAAAAATAAGAATTTGAAAAAGTCTCATACATAGATGTCAAAAATTACAGGATTTAACGAAGAGAAATTGATAACTCTTGGGAGGGGTCCAGACCCCTTTATACCCCTCCCTTGTGTGCGCCACTGATCAAATATATACCCCCCCTTTATACCCCTCCCTTGTGTGCGCCACTGATCAAATATTTGTGAACCTACTTAAGTAGGTTCACAAATATAAAATTTAAATAAGTGGGAAGGATTTTCATTAGAATGGTAAAATTGTCTCTTTCCAGTTTTGCTTTTCTTATAAACCTCTCATCTACTGTCCTATCTAAATATGTTTCGAGTAATGTTTCACTGATCATGAAAGGATATGCAGGGTGTAGTATTCAGTTCTCTTAAGGTTTCCATGAAAAATTGTTTATTTTAACTTTCTTTGGGTTATACGTTTTTAAAGGGAATAATTTGACTTCGCATTACAAAAAGCTCATGCACAGTTTTACTGGTGAGTGCAACCTTCTATACCAGTTATCACTGGAGAGTAATTTTAACATTGCAACACCATTTTCAAACATCATCTGACTTTGATCACCATAAAGGGATATGAATAAACTCGCAGACGATAAATCAGTCTCTAGAATACCTAATTTTGTTTACTGTCTCACTATTCCTTGTTATATCACACCGCATGCTCTTAGAATAGTATCGCCATAGATTATTCGTTGCTGTATTAGTATAATGGTACTAGCAATAAAGCTTGTGCTATTATGTTAATGCTATTTTCACGTTTTTAATGTAATATTTATTTCAAGTTATTTTTTTAGTAGAACGGGGGTAATTTGAAATTCTAGTACTGTTGACTGACGCTTAGAATCTATTTAAACCACTTTTGAGTATTATCTATTGCTTTTATCAGTGAATAACAGATGCTTTGAAACTAAGCATACAACTTCATCTCACCTTCTATGTTCAGTGGTAGAAGTGGTTGGTATTAGAGTACTAGACGCTAAAAAGTGTTTTGTTTAATTTAATAAAACTTCTTTAATTTAGTATAGTTTGGTAGCTTTGTTTTGTTGATTTAACAAAAGTTTGTTTGATTCAGCCAAATTGATTTAATAAAATGCTTTTAACATGCAAAACATTTTTGTTGAAACTTAGAACCAATGGCATTTGAATTCGCTGTACAGTCAATATACGCATCCGTCAAGGACATGCGCAGGACAATGCAGACCGGAGAGGAGAAGAGAACAACCACGTTCATTAGGCGAAAACGGAGCATTTATGTTAGTAACGGAGCATAAGTGTAATTTATTGAGAGCAAGACTGGGTGATTGTCCCCTCTAAAATTGAAGAAAGTGCAGATATGACCTATTGATATTTTCGACAATAGGAAACATTTTGCCCTCCCCCCTCTCAATATTACATGCCAATGTAACGGAAAAGTTATGGCTGCCAGTACAGGAATGGATACTATCAAATACAAAACCATTCAATTGGATTTTTTCTCAGTTAATTGAAATTTTCAAAGGTTAATCTAATTACTTTTTATATTTGTTAAAATTTACATTTATATTTTATTGTTTTATGTAGATTAATTAAAAAAAATCTTATGCTTTTCACCGTTAGGCATGTTTGTTGCAAGTTAGCAAGTTTGTCCGTACGTGTCCAGCGTAAAATATCTATCATATTTATTGAAACTTTTGTAATGACTGTTTAGGATTTGGAATGTTTAAAGGGAAAATCGTACAGAGACATCGGAGAGTACATTAATTAGTCTTCCGCACTGGGACTGTATAAACAAACACCCTTGTAGAGATTGAAGACTAGCAGATGAAAGAGCGGTTTTGGTAATAGTTATTATTTAGTATTAAAGATGTATATTTATACTAAATATATACCATGAGACGAAGAGCGATTCTGACTGTCTAGATATTTTATGAACAACTTCAAGGAGAGCGACTTGAATTTTTTCAATTGTATATATATATATATACACTAAAATAAAAATCTAAATTTTGATGAACAAATAAATTAATTAGTCTTACTTCTGAAACTTTCACCCAACTGTTTGGTGAGTTGGGGGGGGGAAACATATATATATATTTTCTTTTTTAGTAAAATCAACAAAATAATTTTGTTAAATCAGCCATGAACACACATATTAGCAAAGAAATTTTGTTGATTCAAACAAATACTTTGGTTGATTTTAACCAAATAAACCATTTAAGAAAACAGGTTGGTTGAATTAACCAAACCATTGTTTTTTTAACCCAACTTGTTCCGTTAAATTGTTTAGTTATTTCAACAAAATGTTTGATTGAAATAATCAAATAATTTTAACAAAACTGTTTTGCTAATTTAAGAAAAATTTAGTTGGCGCTATTCCAACCGGAAAATTTTGTTGATTTAACAAAACATTTTTTCAGTGTAGACCGCGTAATTAGTTTTGTTATCGGAACTATTCTCCCTTATTTTTAAAACAATGTCATTGTTACACTCATTATGAACGTATATGTAGAATGTATTCAAGCATAGCAACTTAAGTCTGTCTTCAAGAAAAAGGGAAAAAAACCCGGATCTCCTTATCCTGCCATTCTTTTCGGTTGTGCTATTCTTTTTTTCCAGTTTAAGTACGTATTGTTTCTCGCGATGTTGTATATGTTCCTGTTTTTGTATAAATATTAGAAAAAAAATATTTTTAGTTAGTAAAAGAAAGATTCATCTTTATGTAGGCAAGAGACAGTATTATATGCATTATATGAAATTATTATATATTTATTGTGTCGATTTTTGTTTTATGTCTCATGAGCACTCTCGTTGATTTTTAATTTTTAGAGGTACCTGCATATACATATTTTATTTTATGAAAGATTATTGTAATTTAGCAGAGGATTGTGTCTTTCAAAGGAGTCTTACTCCGGTTATTTCCAAATTCCGTTATTACTTTATCCCTAATCTGTATGAGGCAACTACTGTTAATGTGTCCAATTTCAAAATATCCACATATGCACTGCCCAGATTTAATATCACGGATTATTCATAAAGTGATGAATGTGCAGATCTATTCCAAGTTTCTAACACTATATTTTTCGATGATGTATATTAAGATGACACTATATATTTAGTGACGACGCGTAGCCACTCTCCGAGCTTTAATATTACACCGAATTCAATTAGTTTCGCGTGGTTTCCTGACATTAAATAAACATGTTTAATGGAAATATTAATAACATTATCATAATCTTGTTATGTTCCAGGACCTTGCGCTGCGGGTGTTGTCGGCCTTAAAATGCCTCGCTTCTGCCTCTTTGGGGATACTGTAAATACAGCCTCTAGAATGGAATCAAATGGTTTACGTAAGTTTAAATATTAATGCTTTTTTAAAATCTTACAGCATGGTTATTTTTAATATTTTATTTAATGATTACACATGTTATTTAGGATTGTTCTTTTGGTTGTAGTGCAGCAAGCTTAAAATCTAGCTTAATTTAAAAATTTAAAAATATGGAATGTTTATTTACCCAGTGTTTTAAATGCTGAGCAATATAATAAATCAAATTTTAAGAGTTTTTTAATGCACTGTTTGTAATTACATTCTTATAAAAGTCAATATTGAAGAAATATTTTAACAGCTAAACAGTAAAAATATTTCCTGTATTTGTAAGCACCGCTTTCGTAATACCGTTAATAAGTAAATTAACCAATCAGTGTGTAAAAAAAAACGCATGTTTACCAGCATAGGTGTTCATGTACATTTGCTACACGCTAAAAAAAAAATCTGTCTATTACTAAGGAATTTGTCGGAAACAAAGCTTTAATTAATTTTTTTAATATTGTTACTAACGACAGTCAAGTATAGTCAAGTAGACTTCGAATGATGTTCTTGATTTCCTTTAGTAATATTACTAAAAAAGACTTATGCAAGCCCTGATTCCAAGATATATTTTTAGTAACTCTAGACCAAATTTTTTTGTTTTTATTTGTATTTTATGTAGAATGTAGCTCAAAATTTTGACGAATAAATTTATTTACAATAAAGGTCTGACGGTATTGTGCAGCAACAATAAGATTTGCAAATATTTCGGATAGCATTTCGTTGATGAAAAATTAGCAAAAATCACGAAATGTTGTTTTGTAGAAAAAAATTACACTCATATGATCAGTTCTTTTTTGATACGGAAAATGGAGTTTACTTAGGTTGCACAGTATGCAATCTAAGGTGACGTCTATTTGAAACATTCTGTTGAAGAAGCATGAGGAATATTGAAAAATACGTTCGGGGAAGACATTTTAGCACAATTAACATAAGCTACATGACTTGATGAAATCCATATGTTCCGTATTCAGCTGAGGCTTCTTTTACAGTAGACAATACTGCAATGTATCTGATATAATCATTTAAAGATATCAGCTTAAACAGTAAAAAAAGTGAAATCATGCCGATGAATTCATGTTTCTGACTTATCTTCTCTCCTTGAAATGTGTCTGTAAGGCCCTTCCACAAGTACGTGTGGGTGCGTTTTGAGACTTTTAGAATAAAATATAGAATAGAACGAGGAGCATACGTATATACATTTGATTTATAGTCGAGTAGGTAGCAATGGACGTACTGAGAATTTGCCAAGAACAATATTCCACGAGGTGTTGTTCGCGCCATATTACCTTTATGAAATTACGATCGACAGGTTCGAGAGACGTAAGCCTTTCAAATAACGAGACATAATGTAGAACAAGAATGCAATAGGCCCTATTCTGAAAAGAAAACTTCTCATGCAGCTGAATGTTTTATTCTGAAAGCAAACAGGACACCTTGCTAGATCATCATCCAGTGTTCCCGATATCAAAGCCGAAGTTAAAAAATCTGTCATCACTAGTAATCATTATAGACAGTGAAAATAGGTTTCCCCCTATTTTATTTCTCTAAGAAATCAAGCAGTCACTACATGGGCAGCACGTAGTTCTAAACATTGAGGTTTACAATTCTACTGTATTCGTGAGTTAGGAGCTTATGAAAAATTGTAGGATTTTTTTTTTTTTTTTGGCGGCGGGGGGGGGGTGATTCATCCTCAAATCAATACGTGGATAAATTAAATAAAAATATAATTATCGCTAATCTGAGACCTCTGAGACTTTAAGCTTCATGCGAGGTTCAATATATTTCTGCATTTTTGAAGGAATCTGTTATGCTTAAAATTAATTTAAGAGCATGCGTATAATAAGTAAAGTTTAAAGAATAAGAAAATTTTACTTATCCCCGAAAAGGGATAATAAAGCAAATCTAATAATTAGTTAATTTCTTTTCTGAAACAATGATGCGAAAATTGTAAATAATGACCTATATTGTCTGGTACTTGCATCTAAAAGCGATTCCTGCTACTATTTAAAAGCCTCATATGTTCTAAATAAATTAATATTTTTAGTTAAACAAAAAAAAATATTAAATGGAATTTTTCCCCCTTCTACATATAGTTTTTTTAAGTAAGAGCCTCATATGAAGTTCACAGTGCCGAGAGGGTACCTTTGGGCCGTATGCAGTTCTTTCGTTCCTAAAAAAATGTGTTGATGTGTATTTTAACAAGATTAACTAGCAAGAAATATAGGAAATTACCTGTATTACTTCTACTTTAGTGTTGTATTATTTTAAAAATTATTATTAAAATATGTACTTACACTTATATGCATTTTAAGTAATGTATGACATTTTTTATTGCAAGGATAGTGCCTCTTGTAAATGAGTGCGCGATAATTTAAATAGTAATTAAGATATATAATTTGGTGCTATTTCAGTTTCTGTTAGATTTATAAGTGGCTTTTTGTCGTCTCAACATGATACGATACACTTTCAAGAATAATGAATTTTTTTTTCAAGCAGTATTCTGGAACGTAATTAATGAAATTTATACGAAAAAAGTCTTCCTCATAAATATTGTAATTAAGAATTTTTGATTACTAAATATACTTTTAATTATATCACATTTTCATCATTTTTGTTGCATAATATTGCTGATAAAATTTTTATGGAGTCGTTACTTTGGTAGATATTATTAGTGCTTGTCATAATTAGAGTATGCTATAAAATCTCTCAAGGTTACATTTTTAAGCATTAATTGTCGGACGATATAATAATGATTAATGAACTACGTTAATGATAGTTTTTGGATCAAATTAATAAGCTCATAATAACTCTGAGTCTTTTATATTTTACAGCCTTGAAGATACATGTTAGCAGTAGCACGAAAGAAGTACTGGACACTTTTAAAACATTTCGCTTAGAATTGAGAGGTGAAGTAGAAATGAAGGTAAGGAGGAGAGTTTTTCATTTAGTAAACAATTAATTTTCTAGGTCCTACTTATGAACTCTTAAGTGCAATAATGGTGTAAGTGAAACTATTGGATTTCAAGATTATTAATCTGTTACAGAAAATTAATTATAAGAATTACTATCTTCAGAGTCAACTAACAATAGAGATATGAATACGGGTTGGTGACATCAGATGTCTTCAGATTCGGACGGCTGCTGCTATTTTTATAAACGTTGTGTCTAGGTATAGTAAATTGGATATGCGCTATGGAATAAGACCTCTCACAGCGCCACCTGGTGTAAAACTGCGGAGTTAGCTTTCGTATCTCGAAAATGGTACGAGATAAGGGAAAAAGGGAATTTCAAAGTTGTAGAGTGTTATCGATTTAGTACGAAAAGACACCTCATTGATATGGATGTGAAAAAGAGCATGGTTAAAACGTGCATCTGTATTTTCGTGATTTCCTACACTGTGACGTCACGAAATGTGAACAGAAGGAGAAAATATTATCTTTCGGGCTAAACACGACGCTGCAATGTAGCACAGTGGTATCGCTGCGATTCCTAGTCCAAAGAACTATGGTTCAAGCCCCGAGAGTTGCATCCTTGCATTTCGAAGAATGGCCTCCACGTTTGCCTGATCTGACTCCACTGGACCTTTTTATGTGGGGATACCTAAAACAGAAGGTATATACGACCCCTCCACAAACATTACAGGACCTTAAACGATACATTACGGACGCTTGTGTCAACGTGTCACCCTCTATGCTCCAACGCGTGCAATGTGAAATTCAAACGAAGATCCAAATATGCATTGCATCTGACAGTGCGAAGTTTGAACGTCTTAAATAAAGGTATATTGTTATAAATAATTGTTTTCTTCTTTCTTTGATCGTTTTTTTTTACATTCGCAGAGTAGGGAATCACGAAAATACAAATGCACGTTTTAACCGTTCTGTTTTTCACATCCATGTCAATGAGGTATATTTCTGGTACTAAATCGATAACGCTCTACAACTTTGTAATTCACGTGTTTCCTCTATCTCCTACCGTTTTCGGGATACGAAAGCTAACTCCGCAGTTTTCCACCAGATGGCGCTGTGAGCGGTCTCACTCGGTAGCGTATATCCAACTTACTATATATAGACACCACGTTTATATAAAAATAGCAGCAGCCGTTCCGAAATTAAGAGGGTGACAAGGGACTTTAGTAGGCATACTGTATAATTGTATGATACTGATTGTATTTAAAATTTTGGTCTAAGTAATACGACGTCTCGGTTATAGTTTTCATTTCACTGTCAGATAGGTGATGCCAACTCTACGTATTCATATCTCTGCAATTAACATGGTGTTGGTAAACGCTCAATCAATGGTGTTCGTGCTTCAGCTTCAGCTTTAGGCTTTAAGAACGCCGAATTTGAATGATAGTAATCCACATATCAAAATTGTTCCCGTTTATACACGGAAGTGAGTGGTGCGAGTAGATGTTTATGAAAGCAAAGTCAGCCCTGAGCGTGATTAACTGCATGAAAACAAACTAATGTTTTACTGATACTAGCTCAGAAATGCCGCCCAGGTGGTGTAGCGGCTTAAAAACACTTCTATCACGTCCTGGATCCGGGTTTGAATCCCGGGTTGGTCATGAGTGTTAACTTGTACGTCCCTTCATAGGGAGTAATGCTGTTTGCCCACTAGGTTCACCCATAATAAAATGGTCAAAATACCTTCGTGCATTTATAGTGGCCAATGCCTAATCAGCAAGTGGCCGTCCGTTAAAAAAAATAAAAGTTCAGAAATCAATGAAATATAAACGTCTTATACCTTTCTTTCACCCAATGACTTACTTACATAGTTGTTAATAGTATATTAGTTGTTAATTGTAACTGTATTCAGATTTTGTTGGAAAAATCGATTTTGAAAATCCCTGAATTTACTTCGATAAGTTTCTGCTTGATGTCTGTTCAAACGTGTATATACCCATATAATTTTGATCAATCATGAATCCATTTTTACTAGCTTTGACTCAGTTTGTGTGCATCTCTACATACTAAATGATATCCACTAAAGGTATCCACTAAATGATTGACAAATTTTGAACGTAAATGATGAAAAAAAACAAAGGTTTGAAAATAAAAAGATTGATGTTAAATACATTGTTGTTTTAGAAAAGCAATAAATTTGGAAAAAAATACATTGTGACGTTTTCTCAATCGGAGTGGATTGACACCCATTATAGACGCCATGTTCGATGCCGGCATGAATTTATGGCTTTTGCTGGTAGCCATCTTCTTTAAAGTGAGCCACGGGCAGAAATCACACAGTACGATTTATACGAAAGAGTATGAGCCATATTATTGTTGCAAAGGGTGACTGCATTTGAATTACTGTTTAATTTTTCAGCTTTGAGCACTGTCTATCAGAAAAATATGAAACTATTTGCAGGGCCGGCCTTTTATCTGAAGAGGCCCGGTTGCAAGCATTTTTGGGGGCCCCCCAAAATACCAAACGATAAGATTGCATGAATGAGTTGTTGTACATTTATATGTACATAGCTCCTAGTAAAATAATTGCCACATCTGAAAGCTACTCTTAATTTGACTAACTTTTCTAATTGGAAGTATGTTTCTATAACTTACGATTTTAATAGATAATCGCTGTAACCAGGGGCGTAGCCAAGGGGGGGGGGTTACGGGGGTCATAACCCCCACTCATGAGGAATTTTTCGCCTTACAAAATGTATATTCTTCACTCCCTTATCACACACATGTATGCATATATGTGAGTTGCAGTAGTCGTAACTCCCCACATGAAACATTTCTGGCTACGCCTCTAGCTGTAACTAACATCTATTTTGAAACACCTGGTATAACAAAAACAGACCTAAAACATGCATCTAACTGCATACTTTGTTTCATTGTGCACTTACTGCATAGGGATTCAATCTGCATAAATGCTGGTGATGAAAATAATCTAAATATTACTTTCTTCAAAGGTTGAAAATATAATTAAATCGATAGACTTCAATGTATAATTTAGGTTTGAGGAATTATATGAAATTCAAGTTATTTCTGAAATATACGTACGCCGTATGCAGATGTTAATACATTTGTATAACGTCCAATACAAACATATCCTTGCAATGGTTTTGAGTTAATGAAAGCAAAAGAAACTAACAAAACACGGGCTCAAATATTAGGTCTCAAAAACTAGAAGAGTGCTGTCGATTTGGCCAACAGATTCGTAACACAACAGACTTTGCGTAACCTTCAAAGATTATTTCAAATACAGGTTATTTTTAATTAATTCCAGACGTGGAAAACGTAATGGTGAAAACGAATGGTTATCCGATACTTCTAGGTTTATTTACAAACATGTGCGCACCAGCACATCCCATCCCATTACTCTTCTTTCAAAGGGTGGCAGAAAGGGTGATTTTCTCCTGTGTAAAATGCCCCTCGGGTCACCTGATTTTTTTTTTTTTTTTTGAGTTCCAGAGATCTTCTCCCATTCGAGAAAAATGGACACTTAGCAATAGTATGATGTTCGTGTGTGTGTTATGTACTTTAGCGCACTTGAACTGTAATTTTTAAACATTTTCTTTAAAATATTTTTGCGCTCTACTGTTTACCCGCATGCCGCATATAAATGATAATAACAGGCTATAAACAAGGGAAACAGTGGGAGGCTAAAGTTGAAAAATTACTACAAACAGGTTAAAATGTATGCACATTTCATTACAGTCAAGGCTTGCTGATAACCACTTAATAATGTTCAAATATATACGGAAAATTCTAAAATATAGAAAATCTCAGAAGAATTTTCTTAAAATATTTTTTCTTTTAAATCATTTGTATATTTTTTTTAATTTTAATTTTGTTAACAAACTACTACTAACACTAACCAAACTCTTTCAACTGTGGCCGGATTATTCCACAAGCTTTCTAGAACGTAGCTTTATTTTTTAGTTTTAAAGGGATAGCCTATTATTTGTACCTACAATGTGAAGTCCCCAAATAATCAGAGGGGTGTTTCGAAAAAGTTACATAATTTTAGTATTACTTCAGTTTGTGTGCAAAAACTGACATCGAGGCAGATTTTGTTTCTTCAACATTACGCGCTTAGAACACAGTTTAAGATATAACTTTCGAGAACTTTACCATCAAAACTGTTTTAGCTAATATTGCCTGAACGTAAAGTGAAATAATGACCATACATGGACTCATTTTATAGCTGAACAAATTATTTACATTTATATTTTATACAAATCTATGTAGAGCGTCTTGTAAAGTTCAGAGGAGAGTAGATTGAAGTGCACCGTCAAGTTTTTGGATTTACTATGTTTGCAGTTAAGATAACATCAACTAATTTAGCTCGGACAAATATATATTTTTTCATAAATGTTAGCATTCAAGAGACTCCACTGCATTAAAGCCTACCCCAAATTTAAGTCTTTTAGGGCCCCGAATGACTTATCAGGACCTGTATTCACGTTCATTTCGTATTTCATACATTTTTATCTTTAAATGTGATTTATTATTGAACACAGCAAAAAAATTTGAAAAGCCAGTACGGTTTTCGGAAGGTCTTCATTCATTTTGCCGTACCTAATGTCTATATTTTCAATCTGGAGTTAATTTTGATATGTAGTGATTATTAATAATACAGTTTTCACAGCCCACTACTAGCTAGTAAAATTCTGGATTAGAATTTCTATATTTATATGTATATTTTTTCTAAAGAAGTGGGATGGAGGAGAGAAAATAAAACATTTTCTTAAATCATGGGGGCCCTAAATTGAGACAGTAAATCACCAAATGGTTCAATTTTTGTCACTGATCAGAAGTCAATTCGTACTCGGCAACAGGCGCAACAATAAGACTTAATGAGTATCCAGGCATGAAATGATCTTTTTAATAACTTGTGAAACAGTGAACTGGGAAATTTATGAAAATGGTTTTTACAAAGAAAAGGAGATTATTCCCAAAACCTGACTAAAGTCAAGACTAAAGTCAAGCCTGACTAAAGTCAAGAGCAAACAGGGCAGTTAGCCAGGGGCCCCGTTGAATAAGGGGCCTAGAAATTATAAAACGGCAGTGTTACCTACAATAGAAATGTATGTGCATCACACATACGTACATATGTATGATCAATATACTCAAAAAACAATTTATGTTTGAAGTATGTGTGAATGCATATGATTAGAACGAAAGGGGGCCCGCATAAGTGATGTCTACTCCAGGCCTCCCACATGAGACGACTCTGCCAGACCTCCTTCTTTGTTTTCCACACCAGTCTTCTCCGAAGATTTCGATAATAAAGTCTGGGTCATTTTAAATTCCGTTCTCAGGCCCGATAATTCGCAGGAAACCATTAGCTTTAGCAACAGACAAAAGTGGAAAGAAGAGTGTGCAGTGCATCTCTACCTCTCCAGTCCTGAGGTCCAGATGTTTTTTCCCTCGTTTAAAAAAAGGAAAAAAGGTGAAAGAGTAGTGATATGGGATATCCTATTGTACCCAGTAGAAAAGGACCTCTCTTTAATGATGTTTTTTAACTTTTGAAGATGCCGAGTAGCAATACTTTTATTCAACTAACATAATTTAATGAAATTGAAATTTCCAGCTGTGTGTTAGATTAAATGTAAGATTAAAAAAATATATAGAGCTACTTTTGATTTGGGGGCCCTCTGAAGCCGGGGCCCGGGTGCTTTGCATCCGCAGCACCCCCCCCCCCCCCCTGTGGCCGGCCCTGACTATTTGAACTGTATGCATTTTTCAAAATTTAGTGTTTTTCCAAAATTAATGAAGCAAACGGCGCATTTTTTTTCTAAAACCGTATTTCAATTATTTACATTCAAAATGGATCAGTATGCATGCGAGACGAAATGTTTTATCACTACAGCGTAGGAATTTTTGCCAGACGGAACAAAGCATTGCAGCTGTCTTGCGAGACAAGGCAGGCCTATTTTTCGTCCCTATGGGCCAGTTTTTTGTGGATACTCTATATGCATGTACTCTTTAATGAATGGACTTAATATGTATCTCGCATAACTAAAAATGAACTAGCCGTAGAATGTTTAAATTTTGTATTTAGATTTACTATAACATCTACTTCTGTACTGCTTTTCTTGATTGAAATCGACTGGGTAGTTCATTTACGCTATCACCTAAAAATATTTATTACATTAAAGTCTATAGATAGCCATTATTTGGGCCATGCCGAAAAGATCGCCAACAGTTGCCAAACTTTTTTACTTTTGGTGAAATATCGTCAAATTGATAACAAAAATAGGTTTCCAGAACCAAACTGCTGCACACACACACATTTGGGGTAAAATCCCCAAACTTAAAATTATTGAAATATAGTTAGGCTTGCCAGATTTCTGAAATATTCAACCGGGACACCGGAATGCCCTAGTGTAACGGGTATTCAAGGGTACATTTGCCAGACCTGTGGCTGAACGCGTTTCCGCTCTCAACTGGGAGACGGAATATGCCTGTTTCAAAACCAGGTAAGTCCGCCGAGCCAATCGTCGGAGTTTCCCGTGGTTTTCTACGAAACTTCGCGTAAATACGGTTTAGGATCCCTTAGAAAGTCCACCATGGAGGGAAATCTCCTCCCCTCGGACCAGATTCCTGGCCGTAACACTACATTTACATTTTCCACTCAAGGGTAAATACTTTTGGAGTGTTTTAGAGGATAGTTTATTCTCAATGCTATGAATAAATGGTTACTGATTAAGAACCTGAACCAGGGGTATTAATAAATGACACAAGCATATAAATTTAAACATTTTATTTCTTACATGTTAATATTTGTAAGTTGCTTAAGTAAAAAGAAACACTTTGAATGAGGAATAAAAATTTGAACCATATTTATTAGCACACCGCCACTCTTCGATAGTTCTCACTTTTTATACAGTACAGTGAAACAAATGACAAAGTAATTATCCTTAAAAATTCTTCACAGTTAATTATATTTTTAGACTTTTTTGGTCATCTATATTCAAATTTAATTTTTACCGGGACGTGAAGTAAACCGGCCGGGACACCGGGATTTTGTCTGCAAACCGGGACGTCTGGCAAGCGTAAATATAGTGTATCTCATTCACAAATAAAATAACTTTAGATAAATTGCATCAGAAATATGTATAATTTAATGGACGTACAAGGACGTTATGTGGTATCTACATCAGACTTTTGTTTCTTTTTTTCTTTAACATAAGCCAGTTGATTAGACTGGCGATAATAAATTTTAGAGTACGAGTCGTTATTCTTGGATATTGCTTTTTTCTAATGATTTATAATTTTAATCAAAATACTTCGTTGACGCCTTCATGGGATGGAACAGTCATTGTCAGACAATCAGATTTCGAAGGCTTTGTAAAGTTAATATGATATGAAATCTGACAATGATGTTTTTGCTGCGTTGCATACTTTTCACTTGGTAATGCACGCAGTCTAAATGAGGGTCCAGAAAGGAGCGTCTAAATACACCATACATTTCCACAGAATGAAATGAGTAGTAAAATGAATTATGAAATTTTAAATTTTTGCAGCGTACTTTATAAATAGAGGAAAACGCATTGATTAATTAAATTAAGATGTAAACTGAAATATATTTTTAATTTTTTAAGTTATTTATTAAGGTGTCAGACAGCTTTTACTTATTTATTTATAAAAAGTACTAAGAACTTTTTGAAAAGTTTTTTTTTTCTTTTGTTAAGAAAAAATACGATTTTTTCTATGGATTTCGACATACATAAAGATGAATTTTTCCTAATATTCATAAATTTCAATAATTTATTTTCTTTTAGGGTAATTCCAACAAAATTCTCCAAAAGTGATGGCGAATTTTCGGGATTCATCTAGATTTCATCGTTTTCTTTTTTGTTATTATTATAGAGATTATTCGTTAAAATGTCTAAAAGTTCAGTTAGATTTAAATGTCAAAAACTTTCACTACTACGTCACTAGAGTCGCACTGATCAGAAGTCACGTTGTGACTTGATAGCGACTCCATTGGTAATTGGTTGCAATTGAAGAGTCATAGTTCCAAGTCAGGGAAATCGCATCACGATTTCTATTTTTACAAAAAGGAATACAAATTATTATACATTTGGGAACAATATCTGACCTAAAAAGCATGGCAACATAATCCTCTACTCCAGCTGTTAGAAGGCTAAATATCACAGTTTGTGTGATTGGATGACTCTTATGGATTAAACTTTTTATCTTAAATGGCGCACGTGAGCATCGCATACTTTGCACAACTACTATTGTCGACATCTCATAAACAATTTCAAATATCAATAAATTTTGATGAAAATATGCGCATGGAATCAAATAGTAATTTTTATATTTTACAGGGTAAAGGAAAACAGACGACATACTGGCTTCTGGGAGAAGATACACCTGAAAACTCACTGCACGATCAAACAGAAGTTCCGAAAGAAACAAATCTATAATCGACTGCTTAAGATGTTTTAATTTATATGTACACCAACTGCATGAAGAATAAATTGTATTTCGTGTGTATTTTGACGGATTCATGCTATTTATTATTTCTTAGTGAACATATAGAACACCTAAACCATAAGTCACGTCTTGAGCCTTAATTTTTAAACATCTTCTAGCGTATTCTATTAATACTTAGAATAGTAATTTTATATTCCATTAACCCATTTCAGTCATTGCGAAGTCATATATCACTAAAAATGTTGCTGTCATGAATAAATGTATGTAAGTAACATTAAACTTTGCAAAATACATCATAATGAAATAGAAAAAGAACAAACATTCACTGAATACTATATTTTAATGTATTCTATAATGCCTACTTTCTAACTTTAATTTTAGAGGAGTTAGGAAGTGGAGGGAGAGCAAAAATAATCCCACGTTGGGACATGATATATCTTGTTGAATTCAATTTTGTTGCTATTTTCACAGAATAATTTTGTAAAATCAATAAAATATTGGTTGATATGTTCTTCAATCAACAGATCCTTTGGAAATTCTCATACATATTTTGTTTTTTCGTGAAAACATTTTGATTTGCTTGATTATGTTAAATTCAACAAAACTTTTTGCCTTACTTAATCGGCGCTTCTACTGCAAGAAAGAAAAGCGTTTATAACATTATGATCATAATTGTTGAATCCATAATTTTACTGTAATACTAATCTGGATAAATATGTTACTTTTTGTCAGCTGTAAAATAGACCAGCACCCCAGGGGAGATCCGTATGCAAAAATTGAGGACCGTATGCTGACTAGGGATAAATGTTCTTGTGGTCATGGACTTCGATATAATTGCTGTTGCCAGAATGTATTTTGGTGCAAGAATCCCCCCCCAATAGAAGAGAAGAACTTTGTTGCTGCCGAATTTTGTACAAAATTACAAGCCACAATTTCATTACAAGCCAAATTTTCTTCAAGCCAATCTCCTTCAAATGTATTAGTGTATCTGTAAATAATACATAAATTAGTTAATTAATTAATTAAGTTAATCATAGATACATGAAAAAACAAGATTCCGAAAGGAGAATCTTATGCAAAATTTGAGGATTGCATTCTGACTTCGGATATATACGTTCTAGTAGTCTTCAATATTACCGATGTTGATTGTTGGCAGAATTTATTGGTGCAGGAATAGTCCACCCCCCTTCCCACACACACAAAGAAAAAATTAAAATAAATCTTATTTCAAAATACATGATATTTCATTCCCATTCAAATGTCCCACAGTTTGCTATGGCAAGCCTACACGAGGGACATCTGCTTCCGGGGGGATGGGCTTGGTTGGAGGACGAATAAATTAAGTAAGTAAGTAAATTAATAGATGCATAGAAAATATGTAATTCCAATATAAACAAAAATTATTTAATATTGTCGAAGATTTTTATTTTCTACACTTTCAGACAAAGGTAAATAAGACACATTTGAGTTTTTACAGCTATATAACAATGTGCGACAGTTTGAATTTACACTTACAAGGTTTAATCAAGGAATTCAGGAAAGATTTTTTGTTCATGTGTTTTGGATAAAAGTATCCCTTCACATAACTCGTAACCAAATTGAAGTAAATTAACCCTTTAACGCGCAGTGTTCCCGCTCTGGGAAAATCAAACTCTGACGTTTTGACTGTTGTCAATCACGAAGAATAGATTTGATTTCTATAAAAATAGTTGCGGGTTACATAGCTCCACGAGAATCCTTTACTTTTTAGCACGTCATTTCCAATAAAAAAAAATTGTCACGATTATTTTTAAAAGCACTGACATCTGCTGAGAAATGGAAGAATGTGAGAACAGCTGGAGATATCTCCCAATGCTGAAAAAAGACCAGCCATTGCCATCGCTCAATTAACTACCGGAGGGTAGACGATCGAAACGTTCATCGCGTGCCACAGATCTACAGACCCTTTTTTGACGACAGCTTGCTGTGCGGCACAGCCAGCTGTCGTCATGTCATTTTGAAGAATGTTTTCTGGAAGTTTCATAAAGAACATTATTGCTTCATTAATTACGGTGTGTAGTGCAGCTTTTGAAGCGTCATCCTAAATTTTGTGTCCTTAGCGCAATTAATTTATTATCCTTTGTATACAAGAGTCACCACCGATAATGAATACCTTCACACCAATTCAAAATGGCCGACTCCGAATACCAATGCTCTGCGTTTTGAATGAGTTTTGAGCGAAATAGTGCTCACCCTTTTATTTTTGAACAGCAAATAAAATATTCATTCACGTGAAACTGCTTTTAGGAGAATAGAAAAATTCTTAGAACTTATCACTTTAATTTGAAGGAAATTATTCATTTCACAAATTTATTATATCAAGATAGCGTCCTTTCAAGGGTATTTATTTAACTTAATAGTAACTTTCTTATGTAGCAGGGAGGGGGGGGGATCAGATTTACATTAAATTGAACTATTTTGTATTGGAAAAATCCTCTAAAGCATATTAAGTTTGTCGTCAAACTATTAAAAGTATTACTTTTTATAGAATAGAGTTGTAGCAAAATAGATAACGCCAAAATATTCTCATTGTTGAAATAGCTATGTATACTGATTTTTATAGCGACCGTTTGAATGGTCAGGAATTTGGCCTGCTGCAGGGTCATCTAGTGCCGAGTTAAAACAATAATGCATTGCAGTGCCATCTAATGGTGAGTAACATCAAAAGGAACACAGTTAGAATATATTTGTTGTGCTCAAATGTGTAAGTATAAAAAATTTTATGCCGATCAGTCGAACGGTATAGAGGTTGATGCGTTGCAGTGCCAATTAGCGGCAAGTTACAGCAAAATGGATAGTGAAAAATATTCTCCGTGTTCTAATATCCGCGTGTACCAAATTTCATCGAAATGGGTTGGACGATATTCGCATAGCAAACGGCTAAACGGAATAGAATTCGACGTTCTGCTGCGCCACCTAGTGGCAAGTTAGAGGAAAACGTATAGCATAAAAACCTTCTCCATGATAAAAGACTTACGTGAACCAAATTTCATGGTGATCGGTGAAACGGTGCTGAGTTTTTCAACCTCCTACACACATACCAACATTCATTTTTACCTATCACCCGTCTTATTATATATAAAAATCTCAAGTAAAATCCAGTTTCAAATCTAAGCATCGCCAAAGTGCCAGCATACGCCATTTTGCAAGAGTTTTTTCAGGGAATCATTCGAAGCATTGACTTAGCAGCAATCAAAATGGGAAATGGTTCGATCGCCAGGCATTTTTTTGAAAAGTGGAATCCCTTAATACAGCCTCATTTTTTAAATTATCAACTATAACATGTTTTATTCATCGTTACCTCGATGTACTAAATGCGAAGATTTCAATTTTCTGAAATTTGACGGATTTCCCCCAAGTTAAATCGATGTACTCAATTGGCGTGAATTCTGAAGCTACATCGCTTGAAATGCCCTAATAACTGCATTATTTCTGCACGGATAGTTAAAATTTAATGCTGTATTCTAAGAAAACCTATACACTTGTTTTCAAAAGTGCTATTCCCTTAAGCTCTCAGTAAATTGCGCCAAAACGCCTAAAACTGTGCAAACCGCTAGAACTCACTTTCTAAAAATCGGCCTATCAGCCATTTTATTTTTCGCCAAACTAAAAAAATTTACATATTAGTCTCGGAAATCTTCGATCCTCATTGTTTTGCGTATAAAACATTTCATTCCTGCTCTCATTTCTTATGCGCACACGATATTATAATTAAAAAAATAACCTTACAAATATAAACTAAAAAAATCATTATTATCCTTTTATTTTTACTTTAAGAATTTAAAACATTTTATTCGGCAAAATCGCCACACATGGCAACCAAGATGCTTATTTCACACTTTCACTACAGGGGTTACAATTACATAAAGCTTTCTGCGTGGAGAACATAAAAAATCTCTTAAATTCCGGGAACGGGTGGACTTTCAAAGTTTTAAAGTGGACTATCATTTATTCTATATTATTTTACATATATCTGTGTAAAATTTCAGGCTGACAGGTCCATTTTTGTGGAATTGTATACTACCCAAATCAACAAATTGACAAACAGAATTTCATTTTTATTTATAAGATAACCTACGCTTGTTTTTAAAAATACCCTCTCATTAAATTGCGCCAAGCGCTAGAATCATAGAAAATCTGACACACTTTTAGATTTTAAATACGCACTAAAGTGCTTTATATAAAAAGAGTTATAATCCATAGGTCTTCCCTATTTTCGTTCCTTATTTTATTAAGTTGGAAAGTGTATCATTATTCATGAGTGTGATTAAACAAAATTAAAATTGATATTTCTCACATCCTTTTTTCTGGATGTAATATATTAGAAATAGACGCAATAAAGCTGCTCAGAAAAATGCACAATTCCAACTGAATGAAAATTTCAAAAACTTATACGCAGGTGTATTCATAACCCAAATAGCAGACTATTAAATTACGATAAATAGCGCCAAGCGTTAGAATCCTCCTCAAAATCGCACATCAACCCCTTTTATTTTTCGCCCAACCTCGCCAAAGTACCCATATACGCCATTTTGCAAGAGTTTTTTCAGGGAATCATTCGAAGCATTGACTTAGCAGCAATCAAAATGGGAAATGGTGCGACCGCTAGGCATTTTTTTGAAAAGTGTAATCCCTTAATACAGCCTCATTTTTTAAATTATCAACTATAACATGTTTTATTCATCGTTACTCCGATGTACTATATGCGAAGATTTCAATTATCTGAAATTTGGCGGAATTCCCCTACTAAAATCAATGCACTCAATTGGCGAGAATGCTGAAGATAGATCGCTTGAAATCCCTTAATAACTGCATTATTTCCGCACGGATCATTAAAATTTAACGCTGTATTCTAATAAAACCTTTGCACTTGTTTTCAAAAATCCATTTCCTTAAGCTCTCAGTAAATTGCGCCAAGCCGGAAACAGTGCAAACCGCTAGAACTCACTTTCTCGGCATTTGAACCATTTTATTTTTTCGCCAAACTAAAAAATTTTAACATATTAGCCTCGGAAATCTTCAATTCTTATTGTTTTGCGTATAAAACATTTCATTCCTGCTCCGATTTCCCATGCACACGATATTATAATTTTAAAAAAATAACCTTACGAATATAAACTAACAAAAATAAATCATTATTATTCTTTTATTTTTACTTTGAGAATTTAAAACATTTTATTCGGCAAAATCGCCACACATGGCAACCACGATCCTTATTTCACACTTTTTTCACTACAGGGGTTACAATTACGGAAAGCTTTTTGCGTGGAGAACATAAAAAATCTCTTAAATTCCGGAAACTGGTGGACTTTCAAAGTTTTAAAGTGGACTATCTTTTATTCTATATTATTTTACATATCTGTGCAAAATTTCAGGCTGATAGGTCCATTTTTGTGGATTTGTATACGAATCAAATCCACAAACAAACAAACAAACAAACAAACAAACAAATAAACAAACAAACAAACAAACAGAATTTCATTTTTATTTATAAGGATAATCAATATTTGATTAATAAAATTTCAACTTTTTTGCAAGAGGGAAAGATGTTCTCATATGAGACACTTTATTTTTTTAATTGAATACCGGTTTAAGTAGTCAAAATGCACATTTCTACTGTATTTGGGTAGAAAAAAGTACTTTTTCGAGCATAAATACAACTCTCAAGATTTTTTCCAAACTTTTAAAAATATATGAAAAATTAGGTACCTACGTATTATCCCCGCGGTCCTCCAAGACGAGTGATTTTTCACCAAGATAAATGCCCGTCACATGAAATTATAGCTAGGATGCTATTCTTATGAGGCTAGAAATCATTTGAACAACAGAAGTGCTGTATTTCAGATTTATTGGCGTTTGGCAATAAAATTCCAGATATCTAAGTGCTGCATATCTCTTGAACCATGTAATGTAATCGAATAAATTTATATACACCATAAAAACTCTTTTGTAATATTTAAAAGTATTTTATAATGTGATATTTGACGGTTCTTTTAGAAATAAAAGAAATCCCCATTGGAAATACCATGTTAAAAATTTACATTTGGCTCATTATTATAAATAACTCAGTAACGCATGAGCAATGTTAGAAGCAAGATTGCATATTATGAAGTACAGACAAACAATATTTATGTATAAAATTTTTAAGCGTACTTCAACAGAATTTTGAACATTAATAGCTTAGTTAATTTTTATGATTTTACAATACATTTTTATTTAGCTTCAAAATATTGGAAGTGAAAAGATCTTTAAAATAATATATGAGTCATCACTCCCATTTACCTTCTCCCTGTAGAAATTAGCGAAGAGCTCATAGACGACGAAGAGCTCATAACTAAGACGAAGAGCTCACATCTAGACGAAGAGCTTACAACTAACAAGATAACACCAGAGATAGTATATTCACGAGCACGTCAAAACTAGATGTAGACATGGGAATAAAGCAACGATGCTTGTGACTACGGAATTCGCCATCTTGCTACTTCCTGTATTCAGTACGCGGACCTTGGTTATCGGAGGTGACGGTACGAGTCCATACAGGAGATTTTGTTTCTTCTTCTTTAAGCAGGAACAGAAGCCAACGTAACTATCGCAAGCAGTGTAACTTCGATAGTAAGAGAGGGAGGGGGATGGCTCAAGAATGCACCAGAAGAATGAATGTATGGGAACATGTTATTTCATGATAACCAAGGTCTTAAGTAAACATTCCAAAAGCCAGATCCCAGTCCTCATATTTTGCATACGAAATTACATCTGCCTCCAGCACTAAAAATAACATAAGGAAGAAGTAGAATGAATGGGACAGGTTTTGAGTGGCACTCTAGCCACAAATCCTCACGTATACATCTTTTTAGTATCAAATTCTTCTAGTAGATGTAGCTAAATATCACCTTTTCATACAAAACAAAAGTGTAGTAACTACTAGAGAGGTGACAAAAAGTGTCATTTTGCAATTTCAAGATTCAAAAGTAAATAATTCATAGCATGTAAAATTTTAATATTAGCATATCAGAGTTTGTTGGATATATAGCTGCTAGTAATTTATACTAATTTTTATTTTCATGCAACCGCCATCAAAATAATTACAATGGATTAAAAAATTCCATGATGCAAAATGTCCCATTCATACCACTTTTACCTTTTACCTGTTACATTATACTCTTTTGGATTGAAACCTATTTCACATAATAGGTGAAGATTCTAGGAAAATAGTTTCAGCAAAGACTGAAACCAAACTGTTTAAAGTTTGAAACCATTTATTTTATTAAAATTCTTTTAAAATTTAATTTTTTAAACCTCTTTCCCATTTCCAAAAATAATTTAAAATAATTTTCAAAATAGAGACTTAACATACTAGATCTAATAAAAGATTGATTTAAAAAGATATATTATTTATTACACAATCATTTCCTTAGAAAATAGGACTAAATTGCAACTAACAGTTTACTAATTTAATCACATTTAGTTATTATTTCGGTATGGAAATTTTTAAGATAAGGCAAGGACTTTTAGAATTATCTCAATTTTCTTGTATCTTCTTTTATTTCTTCCAACTTAAAGAATACCAATGGGCAAAAAAAATGTATCTATCAAGTTAAAAATCTCATATCTCATTAAAAAGGTCTAAATATACTAACTGTCATTTTTATTTTCCTAACTTTTGTCTGGGGAGTAATCATTTAAAAGAACAAAAAATAATCACAGCCATAAATCATTAAAATGGTGCTTTGTTTGAAGAAATAAATAAAATGTCAAATTTCTTTCAGCAGATTGATAATGGAAAAATCAATAAGTTCAATAATAGGAATATGCTTTGTTCCTAAGCATATCATTAAGATTTTTAAAGAAAAACTGACAAGTGACTTATGCATGAATATTTCAAAAGATTTTTTTCAATGTCACATTTGTCGATGTAGCATTTCGAATTGCTTATGTTTTGTATAAAGAAAAATAATACTACCTTTATGAGACAGCAAAACAGAGTAATAAAGATGCACACGCCTACTTTTTTCTATGCAGGGAGCCATAAAAAAATAACGTCATGATAATTTTCCCAAAAACATTTTAGCTATTTGCTGACTGGACAAAATGCCATATGATAATAATAAAAATAGAAATTAAATATCTATTAGTAATTTTCATACGTTGATTGTTTTACGAAATATGAGAATAGCCTGATATGGTAGCCCAATGGTTAAGGCATGACAGTAGTAGCTGGAAAGGAGACCTCTGTGTTTAATTTCTGATTTCCTACTCAAGACAGCCGTCTACATCTACGGTAGCTAACTTTTCCGAAGACTGCGAATATTTAAAAGACCTCCCTCTTCTGAGGACCTTAATTCTCTGAAATCCTTCTCTAAATTGCTCCGGGGGAGGGGGGGGGGAACCAAGAGCAGGATTAGAAATTTTGTAGGTCGCTCCACTGAACGGCTGGTAGCTTGTGTTTGCAGATGAGTGAAAGAGAAAGAGAATGCATATGCATGTGTTTTTCCAAGTTTGGAAGATATATATGTATAGTTATATATTTAATATCGAATCGAGTTATTCATATACCAGGAATTCTTTTCAAAGTTTTCCAAATTTATTTAAGGAATGATATTTTTTATGAATATTTTTCATATTTCTTTAAGGTATAAGCTTACCTTCTGGGCACTTAAAAAAAATAATGAAAAATCCATGTTTTCAATTAAAATAGGGTATAAAACTAAAAATTTAAATGCAGTTTTAATGATAGATAAAGCAAATTTTTAAATATTGCAAATTCAAGTAAAATTTGGTAAAAATGCATTTACGCTACACCTAATCAATTCCAATAAATATTTTTAATAATATTTACAGAGATACATAACTGGCATAATTATGTGTGTTACGGAGCAAAAGATTTTCATAAGTTCTAATGGTTATGAAAATATTTCAATTTTTTAATGAAAATTCAGTACTTTTTTTTAAAGAAAAAGCATTTTTTGAAGATAAAAAGGGTATAAAATCAGTTATGAACATAGAAACATTTTGTTATGTTCTGGTTCATAGCACAGCTAAAAGAATTATAATATGCTGGCAAAATTTCAAGTCAATATATTAAGCCCGTTGTGATATGACAATAATTCTAAAGAAAATTTACATAAAACACACTTTTTCAGAAGATGCGTTTAAAGATTTTAAAATTGTACAAAATACTATCCTCTGATAAGTTTCATTATTTCTTGTATAACTTAAATTCTAGTTATCGTAGAAACCAAAATAAAGTTTTGAAATCCTAATCGTGTGAAATATGAGGTAAGCAAATAAACTTTTTTTTGTAAAATGTTCACGAATAAAGAACCTTTTGGGCAGTCCCATACATTAAAAGCTTTACTTGGCTATCTTTAAAATACCCGTCAACCTGGAAATATGAAAACTTGTCTTCAGTTTTTCAACGATTTCTCTTTTGATTACTTCTTTTCTTCGCCAGCTATTTTTTACACCCTTACATATTTCTGTGCTTTTATTAAAGTTTTTAGGCTTCAGCCGCTGAGACTAAGAAATTCCTCACAGCCCATTTATTAAAAAAAATTAATAGTTTCCTTTTTTTCGTATGATTTTCATTCATTTAGTTTTACTATGCTAGAAGTTTTCGAAACAAATCGCACATTTAAACCCAATTATTTTCACAATATTTTAATTTGTTTACTATATTTTAGCAGTAAAATCTTCCTATTACGCGTGAATAAATGTTAATCATTTTTTTCATCTATCAATCTCTCATGAATACCCATTTTTTCCTGAAAAATATAATAAGACACTGGTAAGCGTTTTGCGTGGTTTCCCACTTAATAGATCTATATTATTTTTGCACAGAATTTTAATATATTTTACCTGAAATACAATTGAAAATATTTTTATGATGATTATGGTTTTTCTACTTTTCCGCATCATGCAAAGCTTGTAAAATAATATCTAAAATGCAAACCACTATTTCAACTACTCCTCGGAGTCAAATTTAAAGATATCATTTAAGGATAAGTTTAGAGTCATTTTTATTATTCTCAAATGCCCAGTGTAGATAATCCAAGCATTGCGTAAACAGTTCAATAAAAACCTAGCAACACAGAAACAAATATTGATGCCATTCCACTGTCTCGAAAAATAAAATATCACAAATCCTGATAAAAGAAAAACAAACGATTATTGTCTTCCATTTCTTCTACTAAGTAAACAGAACAGAATACCTATCCAATTGCATTTTTTATACGATATGGTCTATCTTGAATAGAAAAAAGAGCATTTTATTTTAATGAATAAATTTATTTTATATTAACTGTATATATTAATAATTTTTATGTAAACAAAATATTTAAATATTCCATTTACCAATGTACTAATTCACATCAATTTATTCGTCTGAAAAAAGATAAATGTTGAAATTCTATTTGATGTAAACACATAAAGAATGGGGCTACATATTGATCTGTTTCGAACCAAAATTCTATTTCAGGGCCCTAAAACTTTAAAATCTAAATTTCCATCAAATCCACGATTTTTAGAGATTTTTCGAAGTTTCGATTTTGTGAAATAAATCTAGAAATGTATTTGAAACTTTTCATACACAGAAGAAGTATTTAAAAAAGTCTAATTAAATTATAAATGTAAATCCTCTACCTGCTCCCACATTTTTAGCTATTCTCTGAAAAAAATATTTCCCTTTTAAAACATATTTCTTAAACAATTGATCTGTCTACCAATAGGTTTGTAACTATGTACTTACATGCAGGAAAAATATATAAGGTGATTCAATAGAAAAATATCATGGTTAATCTATTTCATAAAATGGAAGAGAAAATTTACGAGCCTGCTTAAGTGATAGCCTTTATTTCGAATGGTATACAAAAAATGAAGCATATGTTTAAAACAAATTCATAAACAGTCACTTGTGTAGGTTTACAATTTACCCGAATATATGGAAGGTGGACACCCATATTATAATTCACTTAAATCACAAGAAAAAGTATCCAGACACGTGGTTTTACATCCACTCGATTTCCTTCTGCTGTCATTTTAACTGCTACATCGAAGGACTTGCATCAAAATCAAAAGAAATAGCTGTAACCTGGAGGATTTGTGATACAGGTGCATTTTTTAAAAAATTGGTCTTAGTGCGTTTCAATCTTTCCACTACAGACTTGTGGTTCTCTTTGGAAGTCACAGCCGCAGTCATTTGAAGTAACTATCGTCCTGTCTTAGTCTTCTGCTGGTCCAAAAGGGAAAAGGCAATAGTGACATGAATGCTACATGATTAGGTACTTTATGCAAAGTTTTAACTGTACAAGGTCTGTACTTCTGGTAAAGATACTTTTTCAATACGTGCACCCGCTTGGTACATCGGTAGCATTACACGATTGGTAGCCTCCACGGGAATTCTCCCCAGGAAGAACCAATTGGTCGCCGCTTCAAGCAGCCCTCTCGAGGAGTCTCAAAGAGAAACCTCATCAGGTTGCGCGGGGCTTGACCTAGCCTGGGGTAAACGGTAACCTTTACCTGCAACCCCATAAAGGAGGTCTCAGACCACCCAGACCAACAGGCCAGGACAAGCCCGGCCCGTCGTCCACTCGCCATCACTACAACAACCGCCGCACCGATGAAACCTCAGAACACCAATAAGCACGAGTAAATTCGGGTGGCATAGATACTCAAAGTTTATCCGTCCTAAGACAGGAAGGAGGTCACAACCACGGTCGAGAGGGCTTGCCTTCCATTCAACGTGGTTCATCTGTTAGTTCTTTGCTTCATGCTTGTGCATGGCTTGCAAGAACCCTTTTGTTTAGATTGTTGTGGTGTTACCGCAACTATCCTGAAATACATGCACCGCCAGTGTTTCGAACTATATGCACCGCCAAATGAGAAATACTTGCACCGCCTGTATTTCAAGCATTATGTACCAACAGAAGTAAAATACATGCACCACCAGTGTTTTATCTCAACACGACTCATGCACCATAGTCGTTTTGATAGATGCACCAGCAGTATTTAATCCCCTTCCAGCTGTCCCAGGTTTAGGGCAGAGCGCTTACTCTTTTCTCTAAGCTGCCCGTTAACTTAGTGAGTCTCCTATCGCATCTAAGAAGCGGGTCAGGGTATTGCGTCCTTTATCACTTCGCACATAGTTATTGAATGTCGAAACATCCAATTTCGAGCAATATGATTTCTGAGTACTTGTACCCCTGAACAGTTGGCCAAAATATGCAAACCACTGGCGGGGGTTGTCAGGCTGCAGAAGATGCAGTTCCTTGTCTCCTTCAGGGAGAAACTTCGAAAATAGGCCAGGAAGGGACCATGGTCCGTCACAACCAAGTTCACCTTCCTACTTTTCCAAGTCCTCTTTTCGCTCTCCTTTGGAAAGATCGAAAACGTGAAACGTCCGACATCTGCCTCTTCCCACCATTTTTGCCACAGCTTCCGGACTTCAATCCTCATGGAGTGTTTTACGCTCCTAATTGAACTCTTTACTCTTTCATTTACTGAGGGTCTCTCAGTTCCACTCTTCGCCAGAGCATCAGCTTCCTCGTTCACCCTGGTTCCGACATGTGCCTTCACTCAGTGGAAACGGATACGCCTGTCTCCGATCTCTGAGTGGATTGCTGCGACCATCGCATTTCTGCAATTCAGCATTGAAAGAGCCTTGAGTGAGGAATGGCTGTCTGTATAGACATCCACGGTTTCTGTATTCCGGCAAAGTGGATCTTGCAGACCTTTCAGGATCGCAAAGAGTTCGGCCTGGAACACACTTGCCGATAACCTGAAATGACCATCAGCCACTCTCGAAATGACATCCGCCCTCAAATGACCATCAGCCACACTGAGGATCTCGATAGAGTACGTATCCTGATCCAACTTGGCCGTTGAGCTTTGGCCCATCCACGAAGCGCTCTAGCCCCTTCTTTCTTGGGCCTAGATTGTTCCAGCAGATAAACGGACTCGTATTCGGGTGTGTACCCCAAAGTGGAAGTTCGCCCTCTACGTCGGGTCCGATTCTGGATCGTTTAGCAAAGTCTTGTCATTTGTTAGAAGGAACTTTAGGACGGTGTTGCCGCGGGCATCCTCAATGTGGATGGGTTCCCCCATGCAATATGTTTCGCATTGAAATCACCCAACAGGACTATAGAAGTGTTAGCGTTGACCAGAGCTTGCAGACAATTCATCTGGTCGAAAACATCTTCGTTTGGGGAGAGATAGCATGTTGCTATCATTAATGAACCCCTGTCCATATCCACCCCTATAGCTATAACGTCCTTGGTTAGCAGCTTAACGATAAATTGCAACTTTGGGTTGCTTACTATTATCGCTGCTCGTCCGAAATAACTATGAACCACTGGACGCGAGTTAGGCATTCCGCCCACTCTTCCTCCTTTCAGGAGGTAGGGTTCTTGGATACAGACTAGATCGTATTGATCTAGGTCTCCTTGTAGAGCTACCGAGCTGCTGCAGATTTTGGTGTAGATTTTACGGCTAACTGGGCAAAAATGTTCGAATTAGTATCAGTAGCGGCATCTACAATGAGGAATACTTCTTCTGTTATAGCTTCACTCCAAGCACGTTTGAGAATTTATCCAATGGCCATGAATCCATTTCTTCACCTGGTGTATTTCTTAGCCAATCCCTGGCAGTTTCGTACTAATGAATGTTTAAGGACGACTATTTGAACGTACCTGGGGCAGCAAATATTGAGGTTTTTGTCTTTGGAAGAACGATAGTCACAATGTCGTTTGTCACTCGAAGTGTTAGTGTCTAGAAGGAAAACGATAAACAAGACCTAGTTCCTATTACTCCAAATTCAGAGTTCCAGTCTTCCTCAAACAGTACTTTGTGTTGCGTCATATATAGCAATTTAAAAACATGGTTGCCAGAAAGCATAAACCCATCTGACTTAGTCCCTAAGCAGCACTTTGAACATTCCACTGCATTGTCATCTATACCTCATCGATTTTCACTACAATATAAGAAAATGAATCGAATTCACTTTTTTTCCTTAATTTCATTCTGACTGCAGCGATTTGTTGCTTTTTCTTACTATTGCTTTCTGTTGAGACATATATATGCAGCTTGTTTTAATGTATGTGCCCCCCTGGCGTCATCTGGTTCATAAAATACGAATTGATCCCCATATGCCTATTTTACTCCGATTAAATTTAATTAAATTATATGGATGTGTACATACATAATTTTTTACATTTGTATTTGCTGTGAAAATAAACTTTATGCCCGTCTCACGAATGGGTAATTCACTTAATTTACTATACCGAGAAAATTTTAATGAAAAATTACGGAACGATTGCGCCTGCATTGAAAGAAACTGTTTTGCTGATTCAATAAAATTTTGGTTGACTCTATGTCAAAGAAATATTTTTGTTGAATCAACAATACTTTTATTAATTCAACGAAATATTTCGTTAATTTAACATTTTTTTTTAAACCAACAAAATTATTTTGTCTAAATAGCACCAACCACATTTTGTTACATGAAAAAAATCTCGTTTAGTTCAACAAAATATTCTTTTTCGTGTGCTTTCAAAACAGAAACTTTTATGGCGTTTCTAATATGTAGTTTTTAATAAACATCATTCCTTTAAAAGATAATTAGATTTACTAAAGTTCATTGATTTAAAATCATTAATGATTTTTTCTTCCACTACTTTTAATTATTTTGTATAAAACTGTTTTTTTTTTTTAAATTATTTTCCTTTTAGATATTTCTCTTATTTTATTACATGGTGTGTAATTTAATCCAAAAAAATCAAAACTTTTCAACATGCTAAAAAGAGTGGAGCATTTTTTTTTGAAAACGCTACAGATTTAAAAAATAAAAAAAAAGTAAAAGTATGAAGTGGAAACATAAATTATTAAAAAATCGTTCTCTTGCATTTACATATTTTATTTTTGATTTTCATTGGATATAATTTTATTTTTATGTTATTTTTCCCCCACTCCAATTTTTTCTTTTCTACTTATTTTCTTTTTCAACAAAGTCAACATTTTAAGTAGTATCGTAATTACGGTTTTCCTCTCATGTTTCAATCTCTTTCCAGTGAAAAATTGTTTTTTTTAAATGTGCTACAAAACTATTTAGAGAATACTATTATTCAGTAAAAAAAGCTTGAAAACTGCTTTAATAAAATATGAAATGTAGTTCAAAAAGACAGGGGAAAGGAAAATAAATGCACACACATACATATATATATATATATATCTATATTTATTTATAAAGCATCTGAAATACTTAAATACTTTTAAATATTCATATTTCGCATGTTATTTTATCCAGAAAAATAAAGTACGACAAAAATTGTATTTCTATTGGTACTGACATAAACATTTTAAAGTGTCTCATTTGGATATTGGATAGCGCAAAAACGTCAATACCAGACATTTTCCATCTTTTTCGTTTAAGCTGCTAGAAACGAAGCAACAAAAGGATGATAAGTAAACACATTGTCAGAAAACATAGTCACAACGCAAGAATAAAATAGTTTAGGAACATGAAATTTATTGGCAAAGCATTTGTTTAGGTAACATACTTGATTATTTAAAATTTCAAAGCCTCAAGACAAAGTGTACATAGAACAGAAACTTCAAATTTAAATAACGGTGTATTAATATTCGCTGTAATTGTCACAATTTTGCAAGCTGCCAAATGCAAAAAATAACTATATTATGTCGTATAGGTGCCTACATCATTTTGTTAGGTGGAATTTCATGCGCGATGTTTGGTCAAATCAGGAAAGATTAATACAGGCTGTGATTAATGCTGGATTCTCTTTCAATAATCCTCATACGTGCTCGATAGGTGATCACACAGTCTATAGCACTTTTTCAATATATTTGAGCCATGTTTCATGACAGAAATGGTATCATGATGAGTAGTATACACTCTGAAAACTCTCCTTTAAATACAACTAATAAATGGAAACACAATCAGATCAATCACCTTTGAAGTATAAATTTGCTGTGAAGTTACATGGTATAATATCGAGAGTGCTTCTGCTGTCACAGTAAATTACTCCCCAAAACAAAATGTCTCGTTTAGGACCAGTATTGTACGCTGCTAACAGTTTGATTCCAAGCTTTTGTTAGTCTTCCTTCTGTCTAACACGAGAACATCGCTGGCCCAAAGACAGAAATGATTCTCATTTGAGAATGCAACAGATACCCATTCCGTCTTTCAATAAGTTCTAACTTCACGCAATTGAGGTTTCAGACGATGATAGGACTCAGTGAATCTTATGGCGGTGAACTGTCTCTCAATCAATGGATTTGTTACAGTTTGCTGTGCCAGTCTTGTTTCGACAGAAGCTATAATTTCTGATGCAAATGTAATAAATATGAAACAGCCATGAGACAAAGAAGGCGATTTTTTCTCTCCGTGTGCAATCTGGCTCCGTGTCTTCTGGAGACAGTGTTTTCTAGAGAACGAACTGCCAACATTCATGTACAAATGTGGAAAAGAAAAAGGCCCACTTGTACTTTATTCAGCCGTCGTTCGTCGTACAGAAAAGTTACATATATCAACCGCTTTACGATTGACGTGCACTTTAATTTGATAGACATAAAAATTGCATAAGGGGCCGTCTACATATTAAAATTCGCACCAACTTTTTTTTTCCCCAATAGTAACCCCTAGATTTCACTTCACATATTTCAAAAATTCCTCATTTTAAACCCGGACACCGATTTTCAATAAATTTGAACTGAAAATGAGTGAGTTATGAGCAACCAAAATCCCCCCCCCCCTAAGTTAAAATATTTTTTGGTACTTTAATTTGTATCGCTTATAATAATATTGAGAAGAAGCTGACTTTTATTCGGAGTATTAGAAATAAACAAGCCAAGCATAATTTGCTATTATTATAATTTTTAATAAAATATTATTATGAATTATGAATTATTAAATTAATATTCCAAAAAATTATGAATAGCAAGCTAGCCAAATTTTGATGAAAATAGGTGCAAAAAGTGATTTTACATGGCTGTGCAAAATTTCAAATTTTTACGTTCAATAGTTTAATTTATATTAAAGAAAATGTGTTATTTTCCTCTGTTAAGGGACCATATATAAATTTATTAAGTGACAATTTTTTGAAAATTGCGTAAAATAAATGTAAATTAGATTTCTTAGAAAAAACAGTAAAAGATAACGGTATTAAAAAATATCAAATTTTGAAGCAAATAAATTAGAGGTTTTTTCAGTTTGATGGCGATTCTAGAAAGCGTCTAATGTTGCGCCCGCTACTATATCCTAGCAAATAAAATGTTTTTATGTATAGAATTAGATGCAGATGTCTTCCAATACGACGTCCTATTTCTGAAAAACTACATCCTCAACATTTCAGACATGAATTTGACCTTTTTTAATATTGAAAACATCAGGTCTTTGTACTTCCCCATACTTTATCAAACATTCAACAAACATTCAAAATCAGGTTTTTCTGTCTAAATTTTCATCTGACTAAAAATTAAAGTACCGCAAAAAGTATTAGAATAAATAAAAGTATAAGAAATAAAAGTATAAGAATTTTGAATATTGCAGACGATAATATTAAATGAAGAATGTGAAATAACAAACACGGTGATAATATTGGGTCGGCAAAAAAGTAATTGCGTTTTTTACATGAAATTCAAACAAATAAATTTCAATCATGAAACCATTCTTCAAGTTTGACCGTAGCTGAATAACATCCATGATTGTAGTCGGAAGAGCACAGAACAGCCTTTCACTCCTGGCAACATTTCACCTGTCTAAGAGAACCTTCAAGACAATTACTCAATAACAATTTCGAAATTAGAAAGATTTTCAAAATCGTGAGCAGTCGTTTTGCATTTTTCATTTAAATCATGCATACGAATGAAGGAAGTTGTGAACTCGCGGGTCATTTGGACCTCTGACTAAATATTCTAAATTCTACACCTGATAGTCTTAGTGTGGTGGTTTAATTTTGTTATGATTAAAATTTGATGAAAACTAAAGCCTAAGATGATCGTACAGTGGAATTGTGCCGCGCATAACCTGCCTGGCAAGTACTCCTAGGATTACGCTGAAAAATGAAAAATGATTGACATACACCTAAACACTAAAAAAAACTAAAGACTCTATGAATTGCAAATAAATTCCATTTATTCTTAGTCATTCCACTAATATTAATTAAAAGACGATATTGACATAATTTTAAAATCAAAACATGTCTGGGGGAGATGTGGTTTTGGAGGATAAGGGGTATCCACAAAAGGTTTGAAACACCAAGAATAAATAAATCGTTTGGGATATTCACCATTATGATGAGGTAGCCATCTTTACACAGGACACGATCGACGCGTGCACTATTGGAACCGCTTTCTTTCTCTTAAGCCATCACCAAGCAACACTCATTCCTTTTTTTTTTTTTTAACACAACTTCATCACACTGATTCGAAGCACACACTGATTTTTTAAGCCCGTTCACACCTTCTCCAACACTCTTTTCTGCTTCTTCTGCCGTCCGCTCGTTCTCTCTTTTTTTTTTTTTCCACGGGGCTGTTTCCTTTTTTCTTACCCCCTCTTACATCATTGGCTGGAGTTTCTGATTTGTTCGTATCGGGGAATTAATGCATCCCCTCGTCGAATCCCGGATATGTAGATGTGCCATCGGGGAATATACCCCGCCAAATTTGCATATCATTTTCGGCCATAAATATTTTAACGTTGACAGTTCATTGTGCTATAGTGTCCAGACTGTCCATTGCCTGGCGCCTCTTCTAATTTACGGTCCACTTGTGTGGTCTTCCCATGGAAACAGTCTCAAAATTATATTTTACTGCTGTTTTCACTCCACCACACTTAGTACAAAAAACTTTAAGACTAGAGACAGTATTTTCCATGAAAATAATATTTATTTGTTTTAATTTTCAAGAGTGAAATTAACGGAAGGCGAAAAGTTCGGAACCTACAAATAGTGTTTCTCAATTTGCATAAAGTCCCTTAAAATCGAAAAAAAATTTTTTTTAATTGCAATATCTCCGGAAATTATCGTAGAAATTTGGTGAAAATTTATATTTACGGTAATTTGAAGGTTTTCTTTCGTTTAATGAAGTCAAAGTTGTATGCTGCCATTGAAAAAAACGAAGTCGATGCAGAATTAAATATGAAGATGGCCCCTTATGCAAATTAAATTACTAGAAAATTAAAGTATACGTTATTTGCAAACGAATGGTATATATAACTTTGCTGTACGGCCAAATAAAGAACAAGTGGGCCTTTTTTTCCGCAGCTGTACTATCAACAATCACCTCTATCAACTGATAACAATCATTCCTGACAAGTTTTCCTGATTTATTGAGGAAATAAAATCTACCATCTCGTAGCCCTTTGTTGATACAGTCTTTTACATTCCAAAAGAATCATTAATCGAATCAGCTCATTATGTCCAATCCGAAAACGCTCAAAATTTGAATTTACTTTTTGTTTGGTTAATATTATCTACTTTTATTAAATAGGCAAAGATAAAAATTTCATCCAAACAAAATATTATGCTTCAAATGTGATGTCCGTGAACATTCATTTTTAAGAACCTTATAGTTCCCAGAAATTACCAGATAAAACGGGTAAAATATTCCGATTTCACAGTGAGTATTTCGATAATCTTTTCGTTGTCCTTGCTTTCGAAACATATGCACGAAATGTAATGTTTTGGGCTTCTTTTTTGACAAATTTCGCACCAAGTGATTTGCTTTCTTTAAGGGTACTGAAAAGACTAAATATATCATCACAGTCCCTAAGTATAGTTGAACTGGAACAATACATCTCTGCTGCGTGTCACCTCATTCCTTCTGAAATGTTTGAACGTGTCTCTAAATTTCTTAAGTCAGTCTTTCGACTGAGTCACGTTGTTGCAGCAAACAGTCGTTAGATTGAAAACATTGTTTTATGCTTATTTGCTTCAGCAGCTCCGTCTGTTGACCAATTTTGAAACTTAATTTTGAATCTTGTTGAGAGTAAAATCACTAATTTTCGTAGAGACAGGATATACCGCTCATAGATCCCGCTTTCTATTTTTTATTAACTAAATTTTAAATCTATCTTCATTTTGAAATATGTGCTATAATAATAATTCGTACTCCAACGCAATACTAGGGTAGTATTGAATTTAGAAATTGGCACGAAATTTAAGGAATTATCACTTAAAATACAAACAGAATTGTTTCGCAATATACACTCCTATACAAATCATATTATTGTGCCATAACTATATTATTTGAGGCCGAGAAAAATATCAGGAACTTTCAGAAAATACCTTTTGAACGCTTGTCTGTTATTGAAAAATTTGAGTTTTTGAATATAAAAAAATCTAACAATGCGTAGAGGAATTTCAAATGTCATGGACAGATTTTATCTTTTGAAATAAACAGCTGCAGCTTCTAAAGCCAGTAAAGAATATGTTCATTCTGAACGTATATTCAATTTTCAAAATATGAGCGAAAAATACAATCGAAAAGAATGTCTTATCCAATTTTAAGCAATTTTTTGATGAAATTTGTACTTTTTGATCGAATTTCTTTCCTTGGCAAAATAAGATGAAGTAGCTGTCATGTTGGATAAATTTGACGGAGTCTTGGCGTTTTCAATAAAGAGGATAGTCTTAAACTGGAAGCTATCCGATGTAAAATATAAAATTTTGTAGTAGTCGATAATGTGTTTTAGCTTTATAACTTTAACTCTTGATATCATCATAACATTTAGATTTTTAAGTAACTTTTGTGAATCGTCTTTAACGGGATGATGAAATTGGTTGAAAAGTTAGAGTGACTATCAAACATCTCACAGTGTGCAAGTGGGACGATGAAGACTAAAGGTATAAAATGTTACAGGATGCATCAATGATATGGGGTGGTCATAAATTAACTTCTTGATTCCCTGTTTATCAACATCTGTAATTGGAAGTCACGAACAGAAAATAGCCAAATTCTTCATACTGACTTTATTTCTCCTATTATCAATATATGAGTACTGAGATTAACTATAAAATATTCCCTTTATTTCTTAGGTTAGAATTTTGACTGTTGTATTACCCTTAAAACCATTACCGATATTATTTGATTCTATTACGACTATTAACTAATCGAGATAGTTGAAAATTATTCTCTCTTGGGGAAAACATTGGTAAACCATTTCCGAAAACAAAATCAGTACCAGAAGTAACCGATAGTGGAGAATTCGGCGCTGCTGCCATTCGTTATTTATATGCCATTCCATAATAAGCCTGAACATCTTATTTATTTCATTGATCATCTTATTTATTCCATTCATCCAAAACGACAGTAGAAATCTGCGAATATGTGACAACAAGAACACATAAAAATTAAAGGTTGAATTTCTTCATTACTGACACTTTCGAGGACAAAAAAACTTGCCGCTTACGTGTTTCCAGCTTCTCTTTAATAGTTTATTATTTTAATGAAATTGTATTATCCTATTGTTTTTTGTTGTTTAGTATGAAATAGTTATTGTTTTCTAAAATGAAATATAATTCCATGTAAAGTGTTATTTAATTTAAGTAATACATAATTAAGAAAATATGATTTCGTCATATATTTTTAATAAATATTTAATATATTGGAGAAATCCGAAAGCAATGATTTTTTAGGTAAAATTAAATAATTTTTCTTGCCAGAATTTTATATATATATATTTTTTCTTCTTTGAAAGGACGTGAACACATGCGAAAAGAGTGTTGTTACTCCCTACCCCCCCGCCATAGATTACAAATTTTGAATTCAATTTAGCATTTGTGTAAAAAAAAAACTCACATGTGCCAATTTTCGTATTATTAGCTTCAATTGTTTCGGCAAGAAAATATAGTGGCATACGAAAAAACGACACCCGAATATAAAATATTAAATTATGTCTATATAAAACACAACAGAAGGAATTTAATGAATTAGCATAAAGAAATAATTTTTAGATATAATGGCTCATAGTTGTGTTTAAAAATAGACATTTAAAAATAATATTTAAAAAGACTTACAAGTATATTCAACTCTGAAATAAAATAATCTTTTAAGGAAAATCTGAATATAAACAGAAACAGACTTAGAAAAACATTCCTAAAATACACAGGAATTGTTCCTCTTTTACCGTTGAAGCGACTTATTCTCATAAGAGTGAAACATTACTATTCCTAAGTAATCTAGCAAAAATCACTAGATTGTGTGTCTATTTTTACCGCCCAAGGCAATGGCATGGTAAGTAATGCAATTTACTCTAGATGTTAGCGAAAATAAGTCTTGCAGGATAATTTCTTTTTATAGAAGTGGGAAAAATAAATTAATACGATTATGTACTGATAATGTAATTCATTTTCAGATATAATCATAAATGTAACCTAAGTATTACTTGCTCTTTTTTCGAAATATACAGGAATTGTAGTGAATTTTATTTACAGTGCCAGCAAAATTAAAATTAATCTGGCATTAATAACCTTAGCAGTTAAATTGTGTGCCAAGAAGGACATTGCATGTTATCATGAAAATGTGGATATAGATAATGATCATGTGATTAATTTAAGATGCTCGGAACTTTTCTGGTGCATTCATGGTTTCCACCGGTCTAGGAAAACCTCCAACAATCGGGGCATTATATTTGGACAGGAAAAGTCAAGGGGAACTAGCAAAAGCTTGGATGAAAACCTGGACAAACTTGAAAATGATCTATGCACTTATCGAAAGTCCCCATTTATATATAATTTTTAATTTGCGGTTTTTTTTTTGAATGCTTCAATTATGACTTTATATATGATCGAACAGTGACGAACAGTGAATTTTTTTGGGGGAGAGGCTAGTTTAAAAAAATAGAAAGAAAATAGAAAACATTAGTTTAACATTTTGTGTTGCTGTACATTTTGTGTTTAATAAACCTTTTTTATTTGACTAGGTGCTCACAAAAATATTCTGCATTAAACCTATGTCACGGCATATTTGGAGCATTCCAGACAAAAGGCAAATGAAAAATTAATGTATAAGTGCAGACTTCAAATAATTTTTATGATGGTTATGATTATCACATGCAATTTTTTATTGGAGCACAATTTAACTGCCAACATTATTAATGCAAAATAAGTGTCAACATTTTATTCTACTTTTTATTTTTATTTTATTTTATATTTCATTTATTTAATTAATTTTTTGCGGCACTGTACTTGTATTACGACATAAGAATGTGCTAAGTTTTTCTGAAGCCTTTCAGCTATCTGATATTAACTCATTGAATTATATTTACTTGATGTTAAAAGTTATAAAAATATACTAAAAAGTAGATGCTTGCTTGAAAAATAAAGACGATAAAAATAAAAGAATAAGCTCGCCAAACTTTTAATCTTGTAAAAGCTGCTGAAGATCTGTTATTTACTTATTTATTTTCAGGTAAGAAAAAAATTGCCTGCATTAGATCGATAAAATATCCTAGTGGCAAATTATTTTGGAGTTTCTTTTTTTTAAATAAATAATATTATTACTGAGTACTTACTATCACAATTACACAACTTTATGTTCTCACCTTCTTTTCGAGCGCATCAGTCTTCCACATTGAGTTAAGTGATATAATATGATAAATGAGAAAAAAATTTATAAATACTGTTAATTTATATACTGGTACCAAAATTAAGGTTAAAAATATGCTTTTTACAATAATTCAAAGTTGCTTAAATTAAGATTGATAAAATTTGCAATTTATGTTTTAAGTGACAAACCGCACAATGATAGCATCTAATTTCGAATAAAGGGTTAAGCTTTAGTTTTTTAGCACATCGTTTAATATGGCTGTTGAGACATCTGGAATTTTTGCGTGCATTGTTGTGAATATTAAAACCCACAAATTTGACTGCTTTTAGTGAGAATGAGGTCTCATAATCGTTTAGATGATTCATCGAGACGGAGAGTCGACGGTAGGTTCGAAATTGGGTAGTCACAAGAGGAGGTGGCAGGATGGTTACAAGTGTCTCTGAAAATGGTATCCAGGTTGTGGAATAAATTCCAAACAAGTGGTATCATCACCAGGTGGTCAAGCCAAAGCCACCCTAGAGCAACGACAACTGCAAAGGCTCAGTAGTTGGCATTAATGTATGACGACACAGGAAGAATATGGCTACAGAGTAGTCTATCGTGACTTAAGCAGCTCCGCCTGGAACTAGGGTTTTCAAGAAAAGAGGTTATACAGAGATATTGCAAAGAGGGCCCTAAACTCTTCTACGTACAGTGGCGTGTCTAAGTTTGGGCGAAAGGAGCGTGACAGTCAGTTTGCCGTGATGGTGAACACCCTAAAGTTGGACACTCCAAAAATGGGGACCCACTCTTTTTAGTGGTGTGTCAAGATTCAGCACACAGAATGGTTCTCAACGGGACTTCAGAGAACGAGGAACTCTGCATCATTACTCCAACGCAAGGACGACTTGGCCAGTTTGGTGGCAGAGGAATGCTTGCGTAGGACGGCATACTGCTGGACAGTCATGCAACACTGTACAACTTTTGTTTGCGCTGTGTCACCGTACAGCGCCATGGGAAAGAGATCTATGAAGGCTATGCGAAGTTTTATTGAGGAGCCGCTGGCTCGGACTTCCTTATTATGGACGATAATGTGAGGACGCACAGATCACAAATTGTTGAAAGAATCAGAGAAGATTCGCTGCATGAACTGGCCTGTGAAGTCTCCGATCGCAATCTTATGGTACATGTTTGGGATGATCTAGGAAAACCGTTGCTCGACGTTCATGCCCTTTCCAAGACCCTAGAAGTGTTAATAGCCTCGCTTTTGGAAAAATGAGATTTATTGGCACAAGCGTTTCGAGTGGCAGACCTTATTAAGAGTTGTGAGAATTGAGGATTTAGTGAGGACTAGTTGTGAGGATTTTATAGCACTGGACAGAGGCCGCAGTTTGTAAAAGACGAACCTTTTTCGAGATATGATGGAGCATAATTTTAATTGTTTTTGGTACAACTCACCTCCTTTTGGTATTGTTATGTTGCCATATGCTTTCTCTCATGCTAACAGTTCTCTCTGCCAAACTTTGTGACAATAAACAGAATATCTGTTCAGTTATCAGAAATTTAGTGTTTGTAACTTTGATTTTGGCCAACAGTATATACAGGGTATACATTCTAATTTTTAGACTTGAATTTCAAATGTGTAACTGATTTTTCGCAGGTGATCCGTTGGAAGAAATGATCTGAATTTCGCTATGAAGAATATTAATTATAGCTGCACGCAAGACCATGCAATACGAGAAATGATTATCTCGTCTCGTAGTCTAGCGTCCATCTCTACTAGCCTAGTGGAAGTAATAATGCTAAAACACGTATTTTGGTAGGAAACAGGTTTTCCAAGCTCTAACTAACAAAGCGTTCGATGTATGAAGCAAAAATGCCCTTGTGCGGAAATTCATGTATCCTATCACGTTAGAGTCCTAAACTGATTAAACACTATAAACCAGTTCATACTAGGAAAAAAATGAAAGCATATTGGTTTTACACAATATGCGGGAACGTTCGCGCGCGATACCGTAGGCAAGAGAACCATCGGTCTCCCCCTATACAGTATGCGAGACCACGATAAACGAGAGACAACTGTACTTAAAAAGTACCGTCACTTCTCTAAGTACAGTTGTTGCAGTTTTACTTAATTTTCACTTCACACAATTAAGAAAAAATGAAGCATTTTGGTGCCATACTGTATGTGAGACCGCGATAACAATGGACGCCTGTACGTCTTTTATTTCGCAAAATTACTGAGTAAAAATGAAGGCATTTTGATGTCATACAGTTTGGGAGACCGTGATAAACGAGGGATGACTCTACTGGGTATGATGATTCACTGGGTATTTACTTCGTTCACTTTGCACAGTTAAGTAAAAAATGAAGGCATTTTGGTGTCTTAGTGTATGCGAGACCGTGATAAATGAAGGATGACTCTACTTCTTTCACTTCGTAAGTCTCTTTAAGTAAAAATGAAGACATTTTGATATCAGACAATATGCGAGACCGGTCTCGTGGTCCTGTCTCGAACCTAGATGTCTCGTCCCGTACCTGGAGGTCTCATCTCGCAAAAGCGCCAGACCGTGAAAAGTCTCGTCTCGTTTCGGGGTTCCACGTCCATCCCTAATATTAGTTTTTTTTTCTTTTTTCCATAATCAAACATTATACGGATACTAGCATAGTGTGATTACTAAAATGATATTGTTATGTGCACAAGCATAACTAAGGCATATAAGAAAGAACATCTTTGAACGGAAGCCTAAATTACTCCCAATGATGTACTTGATAGTTTTATAAAAAAGTTTACATTTTTGGCATCATTCAAAATTTTATAAAAAATTGACAGAAAATCAAAGATTTCGAATAACATTATAATAAAAGCATTCATAATCAGGAATTGCTTCTCCTACTTTCTTTTTTTATGTAAATACTGTTTTCTAAAGTTAACGGAAGATTTCTCAAGCAAAGCAAATTTCGATGATTTATTGAAGACACGTATAAAGTTTCTTTTGTCTTTAATAATTCTAAAAAATTATCGATTTTATTGATCGTTTTTATTTCTGCAAAGCTATGACTGATATTCTAGAATGCTTTTTTGAAGCATTTGAGCATCCCATGTGAAAGATAAATCTTCAACATACGAAGAAACCGTTTCTATACGTTCAAAAAACACAGGATATCCGAACATTTATTTCCCATCGAGCAATTTTTAAAGAAATATCAAGTTTTCAGTTCAATTCTAAATTTTCTGCTCAAACATGGATGAATAAATCTTTTAGGATATTTATTGTGATATTTCATGAATGCACATTCAAAAACTGAGTTTATTGTACATAAATAATTCTACTGACGCTCTGTTATATGATAATCATTTATTAGACTTGAGTTGTTTGACGGTCTATGACAAACACCTTGTTGAAACTAATGTCTGTAGCATATTTTTTACTACAGCATCCAGTAAAATATTATCATTATGCTCAATGTATTTTAGACGCGTTGATTTGTTTTTAATAAACAAATTCATCATGTGTTCATAAGTTTTGCAAAGAAATGATTTGTCAAAAATGTTTCTTTTTCGGCTCTTTTACAGCGAGTGTAACGTAACAAAAAAACATTCATAGATAAGGCTCCAATGGCCTTATTCACCGATCACTGACAGAAGAATTAATTCTAAAACGCATGTTAAAAGACATCGGCAAGAGATCTTACCGATGATTTCAACACACGAATTTGGATAAATCGCATATAGAGGTGTTTGGGGAATAAGACCGTAATGGCAATAGATAGAGTCAAACATTTTAGTAAGTTATTGTCTTTAATCTGTTCACTACCTATGCCCATCGTTGCATCAAGGTTTGGGTCTTTGAATGACCTGTTGTGGACTAACGTTTGTGTGGGAGCGCATACAACAGTACAACACAGAATCGATTTTTTCAGCAAAATTTATCTCCCTTTCTTAATCCTGCTTCTGGGTTTTTCACTACAAGTTAGATTTGCAATAGGAGGGACGGGGTGTTGAACATTGGTATCCCTCGGAAACTGCTATTGGGCGGCGCAGTGAGCCAAATCGGAGCCCCTGGGATAAAATCTTCAGGTTTCCTCTGCTACCCCGAATCCCTTTTTATTTTTAAATTATAATTTAAATAAATTTTAAGTTATTGAAAAATAACTTAAAATGAGTAATTGAAATATAATGAGTAATTGATGTATTCAAATGAGTAATTGAATACATCAAATGAGTAATTGAAATGAATGGTTCATGTGAATGAATGGTTCAAATGAGTAATTGAAAAATAACTAATACAATTAAAATTATTACTTATTTAAAAGTATTACACTTTGATCAACATCCAAGCTCTAAAAAATTACCGATATTTTGTTTGAAGGTTTCGTCAACATCATAGAGAAACTATTTGGTACGTTGAAAACATTTTTACATGGCATATTTTCTCAGTATTGGAAAATTTAATAGTGTTATTTATACTCTCATTCAAGTAGGCAGCCGGGAAAAAAATAATAATCAGTGGTCCAAAAATGTAAGTTCACAATTTCTCAGCGAAAGACTTTTCTGTAACATTTTGTTTACGAAAATTCAATTTTCGAAAGTTTAGTTGCGCCCATAGTCTCTCCTCTCTCTGTTCTTTCCTCCATTATTTTACAGTGCTTCTTGGGAAAAAAAACGATTTCTTGTTAAATATTTTCCAGATTTAGTCATGGCAAACAGTTGTATAATACCGTAAAAGTCTACTTTTTTGAAAAAGACGACACAATCACTAATCATCCTCGTTTTCGTCAGGTTTTTGGATTATACTAGCTGTATTTTTGTAATTTCATTCGAAAATTAATTTGAAAGTTAAGTCGACTTAATCTGTATTTGTCTTTTTTTTGCAAAAGTTTTTGTGGTATATCAAGAATATCACACACAGCTTACACTACAAAAGAATGCTGTGGTTGCAGAAGACCTTTTATCGAATTAATTTGGTTGAGCCAACAGTCCGGAAACTGGGTAGCTTTCTTTGAATGTTATGTAATACTACCTTATACAATTACTGATTACCATCTTAAACAATCGCACTTCATACAGACACCAAGGATTTAGTGACATATTAAAATGTTATGGTAACCAGGGGTTCATCATATCCAAAAATCTCATCCTTGAAATGAAATAGAACTTTTAAACTATGAAATTTTAATCACATATTTTCTGAAAAAAATACGTTAGGTTTTGAAATACAATGGTCGAACGTTCACTGTTGTTTCAGCACCTGTTCCGAAGTAATTATTAAGAGCTACATGAAGGCAGAGCCTTATTATCGCATGGGCAAATCGGGACTTTTCCAGGGCCCCGGCTCGAAATGGCCCCCAATTTCGAATACTGTTCTGAAATATATATTTTTTGTCAAAGTTTTATGAAAAATAAAACAAATTTCATAGATGGCTCCCAAATTAACCAATGCCGGGGGCCCCCGTTGGTTATAATTACTCTGCAGGAAGAAGAAGTTTCCTATCCCACATTGCTATGTGATTTTGATTCCTGATTATGTGCCCTAGCTTCCCTTAAATTTTGTAAAAATAATTATGAATCACCCTGTATGTACATTCAAGAAATTAAATTATAAAACAGCAATATTTATCATAAGGGATGATGAATAGCAGGAGCAAGCAAAAATCAAACATGTTCAGTAAAGCAACTCAAAAATTAAAATCACAAAATACAAATGAACATATTGAACGCAATTTATATAATGCTTTATCAGCCTTTAGACACACAGAGAGGATTAAAGAGCTTTTATGTAAAAATCAGCATCCGGAGATATACATGAAATAAAAAGCACTGAATATGATAACAAAAATTCTAAAGAAGTTATGTGTGGAATGATCCACTTCAGTAGTATGACGCTATCATATCCTATTTTAATAAATTCTGATTAAGAAAACTGAAACTAAAATAAGATCCCTGCCTTACAAAAATCTGAGAATTTACAAAAATTAAAAAAATCAAAATCGATATTTCCAAACATCTTGTTAGATTTACAAGATGTTTACATGCTTTGTGACTAAAAAGCATAATAATAATAATAATAATAATGAAAGTTGAAAGAGAGCCACACAATTACTAAACCTATAGTTACAAGAAAACCAAGAAAAATGATAATAGATGAATGCATGTGTGCGTGAAGCTATAGATTTTTAATAATACCACCACAAAAATAATTATTCATACGATTAAATGTATCTACAAAAGAAATTTTGCAACAGTAATTTATGTGTAAAAAATTTACTGTTTAAAAAAATAAATGACTTTTAAAATCTAAAACAGTGTTACTACAAAAGAAAAAAAATATTCTTAACCAATACATATTGAAAATAAACGTAACGAGCCATGAAAGGTAAAGGAACATATTTTATGAAGAAAAAAAAGCTGACATAAACATAACGTTTAAGAATGAAAGAAAAAAAAGATTTTCTTTTGATATGAAAAGGAAGAAAAAAATCCGGTTTTAGAAGTGTTCAACTTTTTGTAGAAGGAAACAATTTTTATTTTTCGAATGACGAACTTGATTGCAGTGTCGTCAAAAATTTAGTTCAAGAAAAATTATTTTCAAATGATTAAAAGAATATAGTACTTAATTTAAAATAAAATATTAATAATCCTTCCATTTGTGTATTTCTATACTTTTGAATTTATTTTTAACAGTAATTAGATTGTTTATCGCTTGTTTATCCCGTTTTAATAAACAGGTATTGGAGCTTTATCGCAGCGTAAAATTCTTACGCATACAGTCAATCCGCTTCATAGATTAGACAGTTTGATAAAAAAATATAAATAAAAATAAAATTCTGATAAGCGGGATGTTCCATTATAGGGGATCACGTTGACTGATAATTATGGTTTGGTACATTGAAAATTTATTACAGTAGCAGGATATTTTTTAATAGATATTCCATTACGTGGGTTCTGCTGCATTTACTTTCTGATTATTTAGTACAGATTTTTAAACTGAAATTGAGTTAAATATAAGTTTTATATAACACTTAAGAAATATTTCATGGATTTGAAGTTCACATTTATTTCAACCGTTCGATAAAGTTTTTCTGTGCGGTGCAGTTAAACGTAAATGAAAGATTCATTTTAACCCAGCCGTAAAAGAATTGCTAAAGTTCCTTTCTACGCAAGGATCCATTTCTCCAAAGATTTGATTCATATAAAGACTATTCCCGAAATTCCCCTTCAATAGGTTTTATTGGTGGTTTTTGTAAACTTTCTACTAGAAATCTGTAAATATTAATAAGATTTCGGAAGTTTTATATCAGATTTAAAGCGTAAATTTGCTAAAACTTGATTAGCATACAAATATTTAAGCAAGTATATCTAATTTTGTATGTATGTATATTTTTATATACAGGGTGCGCCGAAAATATCTGGCAAAATTTGGAAGGGAGGTAAAGTGGATCAAGACGGTTGAGAATCACATAGGAATGTGGGGTCGCAAAAATTGTATTTATTAATAATCACTTTAATAAACAATCTTGTAATCGAAGTATAATACCTACTTCAGTAATTAATCCAATTAATAATCAGTTGTATTCAAGTGCTTTCTGTGTAAGATCCATTAATTTTGATGAATAGCGAGCAGGAATTTCACTATTGTTCCAAAATGATTGTTAACAGATACACGAGGACGACGTTTCCGACCCAATATTGCTATGTGATTCTAAACCATGTATATTGGCTCTCATCACCACCCTTATTAATATTGCAAGATATCTTCGGAGCACTCTGTAGAAGGGGCACTCATATAAAAACGGGGCTGTTGGAAAAAAGGCAAACAAACTGTTAATCATTTCAAAAGTAATTGCTGTAACTGTTAATAGATTCACCCCAAAGTATAAGAAAATTTCCAAAAGCATACTCTCGGATAACATATACAAATCAGTTATTTTAGCCCCTAAAAGTAATGATCGTACTTTTATTAATATTGATACACTTAATCGAATACATGGTGGACAGAGAACTTATCATAGCTACAAACTATAACTGCAATAAA